>CM050204.1:4597500-5187500 GCA_027475355.1 Coilia nasus | reverse complement strand
GATTGTTCTGAATAAATGCTTCCTTACCTGCATTCTTGTTGGCCCTTTCAATCAAAGCAGAGACTGTGTGTTTTTCTTCCTCAGGGATGTTGTCTGAAGCATCTAATCACATCCACATATTCACACATGTGTGCATACTGATACAGTGTTTGTTTCTGTTGCTTTTCAAAATGCATTTTCCACCAAAAGTCGGTAACACCTCATAATAACTACTTCCTAATAAGTATTTATTTTGCATTTGTTAACGCTTACTTAACAGTTTGTTCATCATTTGGTAACCATTGGTATTACACTATTTCTCAACAGTAAATAATTTATAAACATATCTAGAAATATTAAAGCAGACAGAGGAGATGATAGACAAACAGAAAGGCAGCAGGCTGAGAGATAGATAGCAGATAGCATAAAGACAACCAGTCGAACATAAAGACAGATAGCCAACCGACATCCAGACAGATGTGTGTCAGTATGTGTTATAAATGATTTACTGATGAGAAATACTGTAAAAGCAGTGTTTATCAAATTATGAACAAGGTGTGCAGTAAGAGGTAACAAATGCAAAATAAAAGCTTTTTAAGAAATAGCTTTAGAGCTTTGGGTAGCACTTAATAACTAAGAGTAGATCTTTAACATGGGAGCAGCTACAAATACTCACCAGCATGGCCACTCAGCTCAGCATCCTCTGCTTGGCCCTGAAATCGCAACTACATTAAAACACACACATTACAATGATTGATTAAAAGATAGATATTGCATTGTTCTTGCAATATCTGAGGCTTTGTGTGTCTGAGGGTGCCGGGACGGACACCCAGATATTGCAAGCATGGTATTCTCTCCACAGACAGCAGGGGTGGTCAAGAAAGTCTTCATTTCAATTCACGCAAATCAAACAAACAGGGAGTTTTTCCTCACCCCTGTTGCTCCCTGGGGACACTAACAACCGACTGCGCCTAAATGAACTTTCCTCGTCTAGTGCCACTGGCCTGCAAAGACTGCCGACCTATGTTCACATAAGAGCCCACATTAACAGAGTGTTGCATAGCTCTAACGCCACTGGACTACAAAGATTGCTGACTAGGGCCTACAAGGACTGCCTACCTGTGTTCATGCAAGAGTCAGTCTGCTTCTGTATTTATCTGCTCTGACATCACTGAACCGCAAGAAATGTTGTCTTGCAACAACCCTGCCAAACTGTAAAGCACTTTGAGTTGCATATTGCATGTATGAACTGTGCTATACAAGTAAAGTTGTATTATTATTATTATTATTATTATTATTATTTGCCTGGTAATGACTCACTTAAGAATCTACTGACTTGTGAAGATGATTCATTAACTTGAAAAAGTTGCATAGTGCTGCTTTAACTCTCTTATGCAACTCAGCACAGAAGATGGTTGTTGCAGGAATATTTTGATAGCAACTTGTAGATAAATCTGTAGACTGCATGACATTTAAAGCAGCACTATGCAACTTTTTCAAGTTAATTAATCATCTTCATAAGTCGGTAGATGCTTAAATGAGTCATTACCATAGTGCTGCTTTAAGATGTGTGATGAGGAATTGGGTTCACATGTTCAGGTATATTGACACAAAGACATTTGCAACACCTTGGACCACAAAAGCAGAAGTAGATTTCAACAGCTTTTTCATCATACCTAACTCATGTAGTGTAAGAGAATATTAAAGATGGAACTAAAGTTGTCTTTAAAGATGTACTGATTCTTAGTGCATCTTCAAATGATTCATCCGGATAGGCATTGACCATATCCCCATGTATTTATTTTTAATTTGCACTTATTTATTTACAATCCCCATGGATAAAAAGATCACTTACAACCCCAGTTCCACAAGAGTTGGGACATTGTGTTAAATGTAAATAAATATAAAATATAAATATAAAATAAATACTATAATTCTGAAATCATACAAGCAATATATTTATTTGAGAATAGTCCAGTGACAACATATCAGTTATTGAAAATTGAGTTTTTATTGTTGTATGACAGTTGTAGTCATTTCAGGCCGTTTGAGGCCAGCAACATGTTTAAAACATGACAACAAAGCAAACAACTTCGGAGAGAGTAAAACAAAGGTAATGTCATGAAGTTCTGTTAAGTATTTCATTTAAAAACAAATGGAGATCCCGACATCAGAAAGCTCCCATTAAAGTGGGCCACGAGGGCTCGAAACATGACTACTAAAAAATAAAAAAGAACTTTAATGGGAGCTCTCTGGGGAATGGCTCTTATTTTGTTTTTAACAGTTTTACTTTTTTGGATCTTGCACCCGATTTACATGGATGTGCATAATTAAAACCTTGCTTGATCAAGTATTTAATTTAAGTCTCCAAAAACAGACAGCCGAGGTAGGTGGAGATGTATGGTATACGTATCCAATCAGCTTCCAGCTGTTGTGAAAACTGATGCCGACACACAATTAGACTTCTTTTGATTCAGCAATAGATCAGAAATCAGTGACTCATCTGATACTGTTTTTCAGAGGTCACTGACCTTTCGCCTGCTCTGCAGAACCAGGTGCATTATGACCTTTCCCTCGCTCTGGAGAAACACCATGATAGATTATGACCTTTCCCCTGCTGTAGAGAAACACCATGATACATTAGGCCACTTACCTCTTCTTGCTGACACTGGACTGGCAAAAGGATGCGCAGTAGGCAGAGGAGCAGAATGGCTGTGGAGTTAGGCATGACTGGACCCTGATGATGAACTGAACCTCGAGAGGAGGAACTCAGGTTTACATGGGCAAAGAATGCAGAAGGGATCTAAAGCAAAGTTGCACAAGAGAACTGTGTGGTTAGCCAGGTTAGGTTAAAATGCCTGTCCAAAGCAGTGTTTCTCAAAGTCTGGTCTACGGACCATCCTGAAATATTTTTTTTCCATGTTCCTTAAGCTACCTATGCTATGCACAATCAAAGTCAAAGTGTACTTTATTGTCAATTCACTATGTAACAGGCATTACACAGAGGACTGAAATTGCGTTTCACCAGACACCAAATGTGCAATTTAAACTAGAAATATGCGCATACACGCGCACAAACACACAGCTACACTTATGGACATGAAGTGCATACAGACATAAACAATAAATAGACATAAGGCATACAGGTAAGTATATACGCTTCCAACAAGAAGGAAAGTTCGAGGGAGCTCTTCTTGATAGCTGGTATAGGTGAAAAAAATAAAATGTGCAATATGTAAGGTGCAATAAGTGACGGTGCAATTGGTAAAGTGCAAGAGTACTGAAAGCAGCATGGACATCAGTATGTGTAAGATTGATTTTTCAACGTCAGTAACAACTTCATGGAATGTTCATGGAATTTTCTTCATTGTGTTGATTAGCCTGATGGCTTGTAGAAAGAAGCTGTTTCTGTGTGGCACCGCATGCTGCGGTAGCGCTTTCCAGATAGTAGGAGGGAGAACAGTTTGTGTGCTGGGTGGGTGGTGTCGTTGATGATATTGATGGATCTCTTGGAACAGTGTGATGTGTATAAGTCCTGTATGGCTGGTTAGGGTGATCTGATGATCTTTTGTGCAGTCCTCACCACTCTCTGTAGACCCTTCTTATCCGCAGCTGAGCAGCTGCCGTGCCAGACAGAGAGGCTGCTGGTAAGGATGCTCTCAATAGCACCCCTGTAGAAGGTGTTTAACACAGTCTGTTTAAACGACATGTTAACATCTTCATGCCATACCCTAGTTAGAGCTGTGATGTTGCACCAATTCATGCATTTACATTACCCTGTAGGCCTCAGAAGGGGGGGGGGTCCTTAAGGTTTTTTTAAAGGTGTCATTGCATTGTTTTTTTTTCATTCATTTTGCAGTGGTCTCTTGTATTAATGAATGCCCCGTGAGACTGTTTTGGTGAAAAAAAATGCTTTAGTGCTTCTGTTTCAGGCTGGTCTAGTTTGGTGGAGGAGGTGGGGAGGGGGAATGACTGGTTCTTGGCAATGCTAGTCATAGGCTACCATCATTCAAAGCCCATTTGGTCATGGCACACCAAAGAGAAGATCTAAACAGTCTAAACAAACACACCTACTTCCCTATATTTTGCTAGGTGAATGTGTGCTGTAATGAGACTCCTCTGGTACGTCACTTTGTTTACCCTTTTTATATTTGCTTGTTATTCCGACCATTCTCTTTCATTGACTGATGGAGGGAATCAGGGTAGATTAACATTTTCACGTGCAGCATGCTTATGCAACTCAGAGTCCCCTGTCGTATTTCAAAAAGACCAAGTGCTAAACTGTTTCTCAGGGAATAACACCTTTAAGGGGGGAAATGGTTCTCGGTCTGAAGAACTTTGAGAAATACTGGTCTAAAGCAAAGTTACACAAGAGAACTGTGTGGCTAACCAGGTTAGGTTCAAATGTCTGGTACGTGCACATGCAAAAACAAAGTATGATTGTTGCATAAATGGACATATTCTTCTTGCAGCATCACCCCCTCATTCTGTCTGCTTCTTTCCCTCCTCAGTGATACCAGTTTATCCTTACATATCAAGACCTAAATGGGGCAGTGGTGGCCTGGCAGTATCGGCTTTGTTATCACTGGTTTGAATCCACCAACTGCCAGTAGCGCCACTGAGGTACCCTGAGCATGGTACATCCACACACACTGCTCCCCCCCGCTGTCATGGCTGCTCCCTGCTCACGTGTGTGATGGATTAAATGCACACTCAATTTTGGTGTGTCGACTGTGTGCAATGATTCTGTCTAGACACTTGTGACACTTAAAGGGTAAACATGTTTTTAGGCTGGGGTCTGTTTTTTTTAAGAGATTTTAACACACTAACAACTTTGAGTGCTTTTCTCAATGGAGCTCCCCCTACTGTTTCCAAGTAGTTTTCCCTTCCCCTCACCCTGTGCACCCTGTGTTTTCAACCCAACTGATCAGAGTAACCGGAGAATACTAAAGTTAACGTAATCCTGCTTCTTGCTTTGTACTGTATGTCTGAGGGTGTGGGGACGGACACCCAGATATTGCAAGCGTGGTATTCTCTCCACAGACAGCAGGGGTGGTCGAGAAAGTCTTCATTTGCCTGATAATGACTCATTTAAGCATCCACTCACTTGTGAAGATGGTTCATTAACTTGAAAAAGTTGCATAGTGCTGCTTTCACTCTTACACAACTCAGCACAGAAGATGGTTGTTGCAGGAATATTTTGATAACAACTTGTAGATAAATCTGTAGACTGCATGACATTTAAAGCAGCACTATGCAACTTTTTCAAGTTAATTAATCATCTTCATAAGTCGGTAGATGCTTAAATGAGTCATTACTATAGTTCTGCTTTAAGATGTGTGATGAGGAATTGGGTTCACATGTTTGGGTATATTGACACAAAGACATTTGCAACACATTGGACCACAAAAGCAGAAGTAGATTTCAACAGCCTTTTCATCATATCTAACTCATGTAGTGTAAGAGAATATTAAAGATGGAACTAAAGTTGTCTTTAAAGATGTACTGATTCTTAGTGCATCTTCAAATGATTCATCCATCCATTCCATTGGCCATATCCCCATGTACTTATTTTTAATTTGCACTTATTTATTACATCCACGTGGATAAAAATATCACTTACAACCCCAGTTCCATAAGAGTTGGGACATTACATGTTACATGTAAATAAAAAATAAATGCTATAATTCTGAAATCATGCAAGCAATATATTTATTTGAGAATAGTCCAAGGATAACATATCAGTTATTGAAAATTGAGTTTTTATTGTTGTATGGGATCTGTGTTCATTTCAGGCCATTTGAGGCCAGCAATGGTGTCAATAAAAGGCAGGAAAAGTTGAGTAAGACTAAAGAAAAAACTTCAAAGACTTCACACTTCATTATGTTAAGTGACAAAATGATTTTGTATAAAAGGGCTTTCTTTCTTTGACATGATTTCAGCAGGCCAACTGGTGTCTTCTTCATCATGTTTTCTTTTTTAATATGCTTAAAATGTGAAAGATTTTCTGATCATTTTAGCATCTGGTTGCCCTTATGATGGAGCCACACTGTCGGAATTTTGTATAGAATCTAGTGTACCCTCATTATCTGGTAATATTTAAGATCTGCTCCAGCATCTTTTGCTGTTCAAACCCTATAACCCTTTTGAACTGACCACTAAAATAAGAGGGATGGTTAGTCTCCTCTGTAGCCTGGAAGATGCAAGACCAAATTTCCAAAATGAATGACAAATTTTCAATTTTTGTAACCACATGACAGTTTTCCATGTCTTCTGGGTCCATCTCAAATGAGCCCAGGCTAAGACGGTTGAACCTCGTGCCCAAATATCAAGTATTCTTGGCATAGTCAGACAGCTGTCATGGCTGGAGTGTCAAAGTATGTTTACAGACAATGGCCATTTCATGATCTAATTAACCCATATAATGATTTTCTTCAAAGAATTACATATACATGCAATCTTGGTAATTAAATACTTTTAAATACTCCGCCTTCAAAATTGCTGCTGCGCTTGCAAACAACGCTGTGTGCGTGCACCAAAACTAAACTGTATTGTAATAACACTAGTCACATCAAATCAGGACAAATTCAGTACAAATTCATATACAGTGGTATGGGAAAGGGCATTTGGCATTGGCAAATGGCATTATTTATATTCACCAATCATTGGGTGTTTTAATTCACAACTTAATTTTGATATATCAAATAACTGATGAACACAATCATATTTCAACAGTAAAATGAGGTTTATTGGGTTAACAGAAAAACAAAAAAAGGCCCGTGCAATGTTTGGGGTCATTGTCCTCCCCGGCGCAACTTCAACTTTGTGACAGACTCTTGAACATTATTCTCAAGAATCTGGTGATACTGAGTGGAATCCATGCGACCCTCAATTTTAACA
Source organism: Coilia nasus (assembly GCA_027475355.1). NCBI lineage: Eukaryota > Metazoa > Chordata > Actinopteri > Clupeiformes > Engraulidae > Coilia > Coilia nasus. The sequence continues at coordinate 5,180,621 of CM050204.1, read as the reverse complement.
AGATTCCCATTACCAGCACTGGCCACACAGCCCCACAGCATGATGGAACCTCCACCAAATTTTACTGTGGGAAGCAGGTGTTTTTCTTCGAATTCTGTGTTCTTTTGCCGCCATGCATGTCGCCTCTTGTTGTGACCAAATCAATTCAATTTTTGTTTCATCAGTCCAAAGTATCTTATTCCAAAATGATATTGGCTTGTCCAAATGTTCTTTCGCATACCTCAAGCGACTCAGTTTGTGGGGACTGTGAAGAAAAGGCTTCTTCCGCATCACTCTTCCGTATAGCCTTTCCTTGTGCAAATTGCGCTGTATTGTTGACTGATGCACAGCGACACCGTCTGCAGCAAGATATCCTTGCAAGTCTTTGGAGGTGGTCTGTGGGTTGTTTTTAACCATTATGACCATCCTTCGTCTTTGCCTCTCTGGAATTTTACTTGGTCTACCACTTCTGGGCTTAACAAGAACTGTGCCCGTGGCCTTCCATTTCCTCACAATGTTCTTGACAGTGGAAACTGACAGCTGAAATCTTTTGGACAGCTTTTTGTAACCTTCCCCTAAACCATAATGCTGGATAATCTTGGTTTTGAGGTCATCAGAAAGTTGTTTTTAGGCTCCCATGTTGCAGCTCTTCAGAGGAGAGTCAAACAGAATGAGAACTGGCATTTGGCCATCTTAAATACCTTTTGTCATTATTAGATGCCCCTGTCAATTAAGTTCAAGGCTTAGCTCACCAAACCAACTTTGTGTGTCCAATGATCTTGTGATGATTAGTTACAGGCTATCAAAGCAACAAAATGACAAGGGTTCCCACATTTTTGCACAGCCTATTTTTTACATTTGATTTAATTTCATACAATTAGAAATAAAGCTAACACTTGGCTCTTATGGGTAAATGAAGGACATGCCACCAAGATAATTTTGTGTGAAGTCAGAGTACATTATTATACAACCTCAGAGGGGGTGCCCAAACTTTCTCATACCACTGTATTTAATGCCGTATTTAGTCAACAAAGCAAGACAATATAACTACATTTTTAAAAAAATTTCTTACTTAGTCAAGAGGTGGCGGGTCACCGGATCCAGTATAAATAGCTGCTGGAGCCAACAACGGAGGTTCCGGAGCGCACTCCGGCTTGCTCCCAATCAAATTAAGCCCTGGTTACGCCTCTACTAAAAAAGACCACGCTCAACCCCGGCCAGGTTGAAAACTATCGGCCGGTTTCACTGCCACCCTTTCAAAGCCATTGAGAGGGCTGTCTCTAAACGGGTTATTGATTTCCTCACCCAGAATGACTTACTTGATCCGTAACAGTCTGGCTTTGTGTGACCACTCCACTGAAACAGCTCTGCTATCCGTCACAGAAGCCCTAAGAGTAGCCAGAACTGAAATCATCGTTACTTATACTACTCGACTTACCGGCTGCCTTTGATACAGTCAACCAAAGCATACTGCTAACTATACTCTCAAACTTGTGCATCATAGGCATAGCACACGTCTGGTTTATATCCTACCTCACTGGACGCTCCTTTAATGTGCCATGGCAAAGACAACTGTCATCAACTCACATCCTCTCCACAAGGGTCGGTGCTGGGCCCCCTTCTGTTCACCTTCTCCACCACCTCGCTGGGTCATGTCATCATTGCTATGTTGATGACACACAGCTGTACTTGTTCCTTTTCAACATTCTATTTTGTAATGTTGAGACGGTGGGCTTGGGCTCGCTGGCTGCAAAGCTTATCGTTTTATGTACTCTTGCATAGTCACGATGGAGAAAAAAACCATGAATAAACGTTCTGGGGTTCTCACGGTGTTAAAAAAAGAGGAAAAGAGAAAGTGGCAGACAGAATAAGGAAAAAGTTTTGTGCCTGGAAACACTGCAGGTAGGATACATAACTTCTCTGACAGGTCAATGAGGGCAGCATTGGTTGGCTGACTTTGCTTCTCCATAAGGTTACAATTGAGTTGCTTAACTACTTTACATTGCATATAGGTTTGCTAACTAACACTGACTGAAGTGTTTCTGTAGATATTGTTGCCAATGGTCTTTGTTTAAACGTTTGATGCCGTTCACGTCGTCTTTCTGCATTTCACATTCATCCACAACCTGCTGCTTATAGCTTCATATTGAAGTTAGCACAGCTAGCTAAACTGCTTTTGTGCTGTTGTTCAGTCTGTAGCATGTCATCCTAGTTCTCGTTGTCTCAGCGCTGGAGTGGCAGGGGCAGGAGTTAAAATTACCTACTTTTTGTAATGGTGTTGCATTGACATTTTATCACCAAATCACTATGCTTTTAGTGGCAACCAATTAAGGCATTGAATTAAATGCTAAGCCTATTTCTGTAGGTACAATTGCAAAACCAATTTCTATAGATCTAAGAGCCTGTAAAATGCACCAGCATGAACGAAATTACATGTAATTTATAGCAAAATTTCTGGAACAACGCCCCTGAAACAATGTAACTTGCTGCTTCCACAACACAACTCAACTTTTTCCCACTTTGTTAATTGAAACAAAACAACATTACTAGCTAAATGTTTTGTGATATTAGCCAGCCTAAAAAATGGACAGGTCTAGCCTGCCCAATGTAATTACAAGGCGTTTGGGGCAAACGTGGGGTCGCCAGACCTCATCAGTTTTTTTTTTTTATTGTGGTGTCGCCAGACAAAAAGTTTAAGAACCACTGCTTTAGTCAATAGTTAGGCTATTAATCAATTCCTAGTTACTTACAAGCAATACGTATGCTGGATGGATTCCTTTACAGGCCTACCAGGCACAGGGTCCCAAGAGCTCTGGTGCTCTACACAAAGATGCTACTGTAATGTAGGCTTGTATTGGGTTTGCTCATCTCATGTCTGAATAATGTCCATTTATATCCACAAAAGTCATCAGAATCTTTAATTTCATGGACTATTTATCAAAATGTTCTCCCAGGGGAGCACATCCATTGATCCCACGTGACAATTATGTCTATCAGTGTCATTAAAAAATCGTGATCTCGATACATACAATCTCATTTCTGAAGAACAACGATTCTTGTGTTTTTTTTCTCTTACGTGCTGCACAAAAAAAACCCTCCTAGTTGCCGCTGAGGTTCTCAAACGTCTGCAAGCGCCAGTGTAGGTGTAGTGTAGCCAGTAGCCGTATTCGAGATTCCAGCCCATCTGTCTACGGCTGTCTACATACGTCAACGAGAATTGCTGGTCACAGCAGGGGTGGGCATTAAATGCGGAAAATAAAGTCGAACACAAATCTTAAATGAGACTGAGCTCGCGCCTTCCCCATCTCCGTAGCAGAAGACGCACAGGTCATGTGAAGAGAGGGAGGGCGGGGGTTGGAGTCCTCTACAGATATGGTTGTAGTGGGGTGCACTGAGAGTGGGTCATTCCGTGTCAAATCGAACAATGGCCGACAGCCACCCTCTCCAAAAAATCATAGCTGTTTGCACATCCAACCCATGTATAAATCTTAAATATTAAGTCTGTATCACTAATAGCTCCAAAACTACAGCCCTTTGAAATTTCAGGTCATTTTGGGAATTCTGGTGAACAAGCCTTTTGCTCAACTTCCGACATTGCTGGCTCTTTTAGTATTCCACACACATTAGTGTAACTATGTGAGAAGAAATGCATTTTCCTGTAGAATTCCTGTAGAAACTAAGATCTCATATTTTTAAATGTTTAAATTTAAGATATGCATAATATTTTGTGATCATGAGTGTGAATGTCTGTGTCTTGCGTTTCATTACTTTAAAAATATGAGGTCTTAGTTTTCACATTCTTGATGTTTGCATAGCATATTGTTACTGTTTATGATCTTTAAATTCATAGCATTCCTGTTTATGGTCCTTTTGTGTTTGTATTATAATGCCATTTTTTCAGTTTTGCCTTGCTTTTTGTGTGCTGTACAATAAAACCCTGCTCAAAAATGACCTTGACAATGCAATTGGTTTAATTGTAACACAAAGTTTGTTTGGCAGCTTTTCCTGTATATGACATGCTACCCTATCATTGACTTCCATTGTATTAAAAGAGCACAACATGTGGTGGAAAGAGGTACTGCCGATCAATCCAACTCCATGGAATTACTGACATTTTTTCCCAAACATCATATCTCAATAAAGAGACTCAGCAACAAATCCAAATTTTGGACAAATGATCCTCACATACAGGATGATTATGGAAAAATGTTTAAAAAATCCTGTGAACTGTCCACATGGTGAAATGACAAGATGAAAACAGCCTTTTTGAAAATCAAGCCTAACGTCAAGAAAATACACTGACCATATGAAAACAATATCAACAAAGGTTAATGCATAGGCATGACATTATAATCCGTATATGACTGGGAAAAATAATCTGATAAATTTGTGTGCCATACTTTTTGAACAACAAGCCCTCAAAAGTGGTGGTGTCATTTCACATATTGAATCTATAGCCATTTTCCCAGCTTTGGAGAGGAAGAATTACACAAGGTACATCTGATCTGATTTGAATCTGAATTCTACAGGAAAATGCATTTCTTTTCACATAGTTACACTAATGTGTGTGGAATACTAAAAGAACCAGCAATGTCGGAAGTTGAGCAAAAGGCTTGTTCACCAGAATTCCTAAAATGACCTGAAATTTCAAAGGGCTGTAGTTTTGGAGCTATTACTGATACAGACTTAATATTTAAGATTTATACATAGGTTGGATGTACAAACAGCTGTGGGTTTTTTTTCAGATTTTTTGGAGAGGGTGACTGTCGGCCATTGTTCGATTTGACACGGAATGACCCGAGTTCAATTCAAGTCGAGTCCTTCTTATTTTTTTGATTAAAATTGGAACAAAACGAGTTGCCCCAAAGTGCTCCACAACACAAACATGAAAACTAAGACAGCAAAACCATAAAACAAAGACCATAAGTAGGAATATGTAACCCCTTTTTAACGGGTGCTAGTGCCCCAGCTTAATATCAAGCTATCTATAAAGTTACACTAAACACAATAAAATATAGCGGCGCAACAGGAACCTGAATTCTCAGCGGTGGAATGGTGAGCTGGCTGAAACTCCTGATACCACAAGTAAAATTATATAACTGTGTAGTAGTAGGCGGTGAATATATATGTGAATTAAGTGTTTACAAATTTAATAGCGCGGTGCCTCCACTGCAAAAATACTACACTACCTGTTCAGTTAGTGTATGTGTATTTCCTCAGAATATTAAATAAATGTGAATGCATGGGTACCTTGAGCCAGAGTGAATGCAGAGCTAGCCTAACTGCAGTGTGTACAGGTCAATAAAACAAATACTCCACTGTGAAAAATGTGTAAACTAGCGATGTTTTGTGACTAAACCTGTACATTTTTCACTGCACACACACCGACGCAGACACACAGACTACTGTTAGCCTCCCCGGAGTTTCAAACATGCACTAGCGCGCGCACACACACAGCTGGTAGCATGGCGGCCGTTCATTCACACTCAAGCCTTCTTACATTTACCGCGACTAGCGCGAGATAAATAAATACGCCACACCAAATACATGTTCATTTAGTTCACATTTATTACTAACCATCATAGCGAGCAGCGCGGTACCCGTTGTCTCTGCTTCATTATACATCCACTTTTCTGCAATAGCTCCACATTACAAACAAACATTTCTCACTCACTTCACTTCCTGGTGCAGCAGCAATCTGGTCCGTGGGGGAAACCGGAGCCCTCTCAGACCAAAGCTTTTATCCACTGAGCCGGTGCAGTGGTGGGAGCTTGAACTGGCACGGGGGTGTAATGTTTGGGGAGTTGTGGTGTTTGTAACTGTTTAATATCTGTATTGGGGTAAATGTGGTGTCTGTGACTTTTATTATTGGTAAGACATATTTTGGGATAGTGCAATGTTTGTATGACTGTTTATGTGTGTTTTGAGGATTGTTGCAATGGTACGCGCTCAAGTGAATAATCACCTAGCCAATCAGAGTTCAGCTGCTGATGGATAGCCCTTTAAAAAGGGAGCAGTTTTCATTCATGGGAGAGAGGTGATACTGAGCGGATGGTGTGTTGGTTTATTGAGCGAATTGAAGTAAGTGCAAAGAATAGTGAGTGCTGTACATATTTTTGAAAAGTCTTTGTTGTAGTTATCTTTGTATTGCCTGATTGAGGCCGGTTTTGTTTTGCGTTTTTTTCTCAGTTGTTGTTTTTGTCTTTTTATACGCACTTTTGCACTGTAAATAAATTCGCACCCGTTTTCACCGTATATTTTGAGTTGCCTTTTTAGTTCTTCCTTTTTTGTACACCTACTGGTGAGGGCCAGTTCTGGTGTTGAGTGGGGGTGGAGAAGCCTCTATCTCACATCCACCAATACACCAAGATATAATTAACTGAAATTAATCACCTTCATTTAATTATTTGGTTTATGGTTACTTATTTATCTAGCACTCAAAACTGATCATAGAAATTACATACAAACTGATTTCACACACAAACTGATCATAGAAATTACATCTTTCATTACAGTGACAACACAAATAAAATAAAAAAAACGCCGTTGGGGCCCGTTGGTGGCAGCTCCCTGAGCTGCAGACAGGACAGCAACGGCTGCAATGCCCAGCAATTCCCAGGTCCAAGCGTTAACGCGCGCGCGTGTGTGTGTGTATGTCAGTGTATGTGTAATGTAACGTCACTCACAGACCGGTATCCGAGTCCTGCTGCAGTCCCGAGGGGTTAGCCGTGGCTGAGGCTAAACGCAGCTGCCAGTCTCTGGTGGGCCCAGCACCAGATAATGGGGAGGAGTCCGCTCCGTGGACAGCCCCGCAGCAGATGATGGCGTGAGGAGGGTGGCTCGCTGATGGTCCCAGCACCGGAGACACAAGGAGTCCTGGTCGAAGGCAGTCTGCTTCACAGCTAGCCAAAGGCGATCAGCTAACAGCTAGCTCACGGCAATCAGCTAACGGCTAGCTCCTTGGCGATAGCCCTGCTGCAGTCCTCTTCTGACACTGACCAGATGATCTAACGGGTGCAGCTAATCACAACTCGCTTTGAAAAAGTCCGAGGCAATGAAACCCTCCGGGCTTACACGAGAACACTGAGTTTGTCAAAGTTTTCACCGCACCTCTCTGACAAAAACGTCTGTCTCCGAGCTATTGTGTGCCGGCTTCTGTCCTCTCCCCCGAGGTGGTGGAATCTTTTAGAATTCGAGCGTTCCAGGCAGTAAAATGTACAAAATATCATTGGCTGCTCACCAAATTCAAATAAAAACACGACCAATGGGTAAAAGGGATTGGTCACTGGTCAGTGTGTCAATACATCAGGAACAGACATAACATTATGAACCACAAAACATCACGGCAAATGGAGCTATTTCAACTACATCGTACACATCAACAAACGTTGTTTTACAGGACCTTACATATATAACACGGACAATTACATAGAAATGAGATTAATAATTAAATAAATAAAAGGCCGGGCTTGACAGCGTCAGATAAACGCATCAAAACCATCAGAACAAGGTGAATATAGAGAGAAGAGATTTGTCTTCAAATTGGAGTAAAAAACTTACACTTTAGATGACAAGTTGAGTGGGGGAGCACCGGACAATGCACCTGCACAGATGTCGGTGAACTTTTAACTAACCACGGCAAACTAACGTCACCAAGAAGGCGTTAGCTAGCCGCTTGCAGTTGTGTGGCAGCAACTACAAGAGTCTGTAAGATTTGTCTGTACAGCATGACAGAACATTTTGGACAAATGCTACTCGCAACTATTTTTCAAAGGTTGCACTGCCTGCCATCTACAACGAGCAGCGGGCAATTATGGAGGCAGAATTGTGGGAAGCGCACTATTTTTCAGCAACATCTGATTTACAGTATGGTCTAGTCAGACCATGGAACCTTTGAGTCTTGACTGTCCATTTCATAGCGACTGATTTCACCATGAAAAGCAGGTGCATGCAGACAGCTTTTTCCCTGAAGATCACACGGGCGAGGCTCTAGCCCATGGATTAAAGGAGGCCCTTGCATCTTGGAATTTGGAAGAGGAGAAAATGACGTGTATAACAACAGACAATGGACAAAACATAGTGAAAGCAGTTTCCATCAACAATTGGACCAGGCTGCAATGTTTTGGCCATAAATGGCGTTTCCTAAAAAAACGGAAGTTCAGGAGGAGCGTGACGAAATTTGTCACGCCCTTCTCATTAACCTTTTCCGGTAACTTATTCTCTGCTCACCTGTCAGTGTTTCTGCTCGCTTCTTTCCGCTCGCAGGCTTCTTTCCGCTCGCAAGGCCTCTGCTCGCTCGCCTGTTTTCCAGTGTTGCTCCTAAGGATGCCTTACTCCGATCGCTGCTCGATAGCAAACACCAACATTTCCCAACTACTTCAAACCGCCAGCAGCTACTCTAAATATTTTCTCCGAGCTTCAGTCGACTTCCCGGTATCCCTCTTCTGCCCGGGCGAATTCTGGCATCGCTATGGAGCCTACCCTTCTGCTTCTCTCCCGCTGCCCGCCAAGCGGCCTTACACCCTGCCCTTTGCATCGGGAGTGTTTATTCCACATTTGCGAGGCTTGCGGATACAAAACCAAAGGTGTGTGCTGAGCCGCCTCCAAAGCTGTAGCGACCGCGTCGCTACACCTTCCCTATCCCCTTAATGTCTTGTATGTATGTAATGTATCTTATGTCTTGTCATGCACCCCATCCCCGCCGTTATGTGTCTCCTACCCGGAGCCGTGCCACCACACACCTGCGGTACTGTACAGGCCTCTGCTCGCTTCAGTACCAAGCCTCGGTTCCTTCCACCCTGTTACTTGCATGTCTATATCAATCCGTGTGGATGCAGATATAAACGGCCACACTTACACCTCCGTATTGTATGCGGTAAGTACTATGCATCCGTAGTTTGTATCTCTTAGGTTAGGCATTCAATTCGTTCGTCTTCAGTGGGTTTATTTTGGATAATTAGCGCGTAAAAAAAGACATTGCGGTACTCGTGTGCCCGTTAGCAGTCTAATAACAAAGGCTAACCATGCTATGACTGCTCATCTACTAACCGTGCAATAGCGATTAGCTAATGTTTGTTAGCCGTGATGCTAGCTGCCTTACCTGTGCTACTTGCTAATTTCGCTGCTAATACTGCTAATTTCGATGCTAATACTAACAACGCAGCTATACTTACAAGGCCTGAATATGTGGTGGGATATTGGCAACCTTTGCGACCAAGCAATTCACTCGGTTTTGCGTATGTTTGCACTGAATAGACGTCCGTTTGGGTAATCAGCGCATGGGAAATCGGTTGTGGCTCTTCTATGTATGTTAGCAGGCTGGTAACGACGCTAACCATGCTAAAACGCTGAGCAACTAATCGTGTTTAACAGTAATTAGCCAATGTTTGTTAGCCGCAATGCTAACCGTGCTACCAGTGTTACTTGCCTTCGCCAACGCTGTTAGCGGCTATGCTGACACTGCTCCCGCCTAACAAAGTTTGCTTATTCAGCCTTCGGACGAAAAGTGAAGCGTCTTCTAGCTCCAAAAGAAGCCCAGTCATTTACAGCCTAGCTCCTTTGATTGCTGTGGCCCGGATAAAAGAGAATCTACACAGACAAGGTTTGCTTTCGTGGTGGGACGTTAGCAACGTTTGCTACTAAGCAAACTTATATTGGCTGGTTCCTTCGGAGTTTTACTCGAATTAATTCAGTTACCTTATCTTTAGTAGCTTTGGCAACGTACTTAGTTTGACTAAGGTTCCCCTTAAAAGTGGTTCATGCTGATCAGTGCCATGACGAAGCGGCTCTCATTTTCCCATGCTGGTGCTTACACGCAGTTGAATCGCCCACCACTCCGCAGAGTGGTTTTACTTCTCCATCAAACCTGTCACGGTGTACCCCGTTCGCATGTGCAACTTCGAATTCCACATTAGCAGACATCTTTATCAAATAATCTGGTCCTTAATTTACCGGGTCGTCCCTTCATATCATCATCCCTCTCCCGTTTGAGCCAGCATTGGTATTGAGTGAAATAGCGCCCCCGCGTTCCCCAACATTGTCCATTGGGGCTACGAGGCAAAACAAGGTATTACACTCCCGTGGTATCTAGCCAAATTGGCCTACTAGTCACCACGAATGACACATAACATTTTGGCATTTTTGCTGGGCTGGCATGGTTTTCCCACGCAGAGACTTGGCTTTCACATAACCTCGTTATGTCTCCTTTGCAGTTGACCTGAGGCACAAGTGTGCAGTGTCTCAACATGCATCGTTCTCGTTCCATCGTTCGGAGGTTGAACCACCCACGGAAAACGGGACCTCCCGGAAATGACGCAGTAGCATTTTATAGACTTATGCTTTTAGCGCCGCTTTGAAATCGAATAATTTTACACGGTTAATAGCGCTTTGCCTGTAACGGGTATCTTATTTTTCATAATCTTAACAGTGGCGTAGCACACGTCCACCCTCGGCTGTCCAACCCTGAGTAGCCATTTGTTATGGTGCTGGTAAAGGAATTTTTCCCAGACTTCCCAATGTTTTTTTCCACAAAATTGGCAAGAGTGTTTTTTCTTTGGGTAATGTGGGTTTTCGCCTTTCCCCGAGAGTGTGACTGATAAATAATCGGAGATAATTTAGTCATGTTCTGTAGGTCCAAAAAAATAAGTAAATAAAATAAAAAAATAAATAAATTAATAAAAACAATAAATAAAAAGGGTGACTACATAAAGTGTAATTTATTTCGTGCAAAACATCAAAGGGCAACGCATCGGTTTCGGTTCACGCCTCAAGATGCTCCCCTTGCAAATAACCACACACTGGCAGCTATCGCGCTAGTTCCCACGCACGCTTCGTCTGCCCTGTTTATTTCTGCTAAGAAAATTGAGGAGTACCTGCGTACTCTGGTCAATGCACCAGCTCTAGCAGCAGAACTAGTTCACCTCACGGACAGTGATTTCGCTTTGCCTTCCAGAATTCTGGAATATTGGCTCCGGCTGTGGCCCTGGACCTGACTCCATTGACAGAAGCACTTTGGGTTTAATGCCTCAATGTTCTTCATCGCAAATCCCTACACATTTGAGGCTATCAGGCTGTGCCTGCACGCTTTGTCTGACCTGTTTCAGCTAAGGAAATCGAGGAGTACCTGCGTACTCTGACCGACGCTTCAGCCGTAGCAGCAGAACTAGTTTACTTCCCAGTCAGCAATTGCTCCCCAGCTACTGCATTTCTCTAATGATTAAAGGTATCCGTAAGGCCAAACCGGCTACTCTCGACTTTCGGCTCCCCATCACCATTCAGTAATTTCCTGCGTTCAAACCCCATACAGGCCTAACGCTGATGGCTGCGTTCTTTCTGGCGTATTTTGGGCTGCCTAGATGTAACGAATCCACGACTTCCAGTGCCAATTTCAACCCTTAAATTCACCTACGCGTCCGCAACCTACAATTCTAGATTCATTCATTATATGAATTACTGTGCCTCCGTCACCTCTCAGAATGATCCCCTCTTCGTGTCCAACGGACGGCCATAACTACTCAAGTAAGTATCCCAGCAGATTGTCACTACTCTCACTCTTCTAGAACTGGCACAGCCACCACCGCAGCATCTAACGGTCTCCCCGAGCTATTATTCAAAACCCTCGGCAGATGGTCCTCGGATGCTTATCAGTTATACATCTGACGTAATCCATCAGATCTAAAGAAAGGTCAGCTAACACTTACGTCGTGATTCGTATTGCACAGTCCTGGCCAAGGGTCCCTTAAACATTTGCCTCTTTTGGGGTGCTTGCTCGGTTTTTCTCATGACACCTGCCTGCGTAGGGTCATGCGAAGACTTGTTAGCACATTAGGACCCTGGCCTGCGACCCTGCCCAAATGCGCTTTACTTGCATATCATTTAAATGCCTCACTCGCCATCAATTTAAAATATCTCATGAGATACTTTCTAAATCTTATTCGAGATCGATCATGCCTCTCGGGTGCTCGCGCCGTCCCATCGGACTTCTGCCGCGCAGTCGTTCCACCGGGGCCTCGTGGATGCACCTTGTGATCCGCCCTGCCGCAGCAAGGCGGCTCTACCGCGTAGAGCCTGGATCAAGAGACGCTCGCCAACTGTATTTGTACATATGCATCTCGGGTGCTCGCACGCCCCATCGGACTTCTGCCGCGCAGTCGTTCCGCTGGGGCCTCGTGGATGCACCTCGTGATCCGTCCTGCCGCAGCAGGCGGCTCTACCGCGTAGAGCCCGGATCAAGAGACGCTCGCCAACTGTATTTGTGCATGCTCATCCTCACCGCCGCCTCAGATCGATCCCGAATGCTTCTCGGGTGCTCGCACGTCCTGCCAGTCTTCTGCCGCGCAGTCGCTCGCAGGAACGGCGGATGCACTTTTTGATCCGTCCTGCCGCAGCAGGCGGCTCTTCCGCGGAGAGCCCCCGGATCAAGAGAAGCGCCCCAAATTCTCTTTATCTTAATAACCGCTCGCTTACTCAAATTTCGGAACGTGAACTAGTGAAATGGGGTTTCCTAAAAAAACGGAAGTTCAGGAGGAGCGTGACGAAATTTGTCACGCCCTTCTCATTAACCTTTTCCGGTAACTTATTCTCTGCTCACCTGTCAGTGTTTCTGCTCGCTTCTTTCCGCTCGCAACCCACCACCTCCCCATTCGCCCCCGCACCTATTAGTCCGGCGACCATTGCACCCATTGAGTGGAGGATTTGAAGCGCGCTCCTTCCTTACCGTAACCACGATCCCCGTGGGGGTGCTAGCTCTTTTTTTCTCATGACACCTGCCTGCGTAGGGTCATGCAAAGACTTGTTAGCACATTAGGACCCTGGCCTGCGACCCTGCCCAAATGCGCTTTACTTGCATATCATTTAAATGCCTCACTCGCCATCAATTTAAAATATCTCATGAGATACTTTCTAAATCTTATTCGAGATTGATCATGCCTCTCGGGTGCTCGCGCCGTCCCATCGGACTTCTGCCGCGCAGTCGTTCCGCCGGGGCCTTTGTGGATGCACCTTGTGATCCGCCCTGCCGCAGCAAGGCGGCTCTACCGCGTAGAGCCTGGGTCAAGAGACGCTCGCCAACTGTATTTGTGCATGCTCATCCTCACCGCCGCCTCAGATCGATCCCGAATGCTTCTCGGGTGCTCGCACGTCCTGCCAGTCTTCTGCCGCGCAGTCGCTCGCAGGAACGGCGGATGCACTTTTTGATCCGTCCTGCCGCAGCAGGCGGCTCTTCCGCGGAGAGCCCCCGGATCAAGAGAAGCGCCCTGTGAAAAAATGGACCGTCCGGCCCACCTTCACCGCAGGATGGTGGTAAAAAAAACTATACACAACTAAGGAATCCGGTGCAAAAAGGAGGTGCAGATTTATTTACAGTGCTCAAAAGTGTAACAGTAAATAACAAAAAAAAACTTTCAAAAATGCAAAACAAAAATCAACTCAAGGGTTGTTTTAAACAAAGCACTATTTACAATGATTCTTAAAGTCAAATTCACAATCTCGCAACTTACAGCTTCTCCAGACACCAAACACCATACTTTCTCCTAGCTCTCCACACAAAGACTAAAAACTGGGCAGCTTAAATACACTGAGCTTGATGGGAAAATGGAATGATGGGAAGATTGGTTGAAACCAACTGAACAGGTGAAATGGTGAACAAGGCAACTTCATATTCCTACTATTTCTAACTATTAAAATACATTCACACACAATAATTCATTTGCAAATGAATAAATGCATTGTGGTGTTAATTACATTGCAAACTACATGATGTAACAGGATAATGTATGATATTTACAACATATATACGCCAGCTTCATCCCCGCAGTAAACCAGTCCCTTTCAAGCGTCTGCATGGGGAATAAAGTTTGCCGCTTACTGGGGCTCGGGTTTCCTCACGGGAGGAAAGTTTGGGGAACAAGGAAGTGTTTGTCAGCGTTTGTGTTTGTGTTTGAAATGTATGGATTAACGGCGTGGAATGAGTTGTGGAGCGAAATCGGCGGGTACCTCACCAAACGCTGTGATGTTGGGAAACTCCGGTGAGTAACTGCAAAGTTTTTGTAATTGTTTAGCGGTATCAGGACTCCAAACGCGGTTGCCGGCTCCGCGTGTAGGAGACCCAATTAACGTGCGTGTGTGTGCAGGTGTCTGTGTGTGCCTATGGGGAAACGCAGTCAGTTTACATGGAGGGGATAGGAGAGGTTGGCGTGTTCGTGAAAAGGAGGGGCTGCTGCCTTTTCACATTTCCCTCCCCTTCTGGAGGCTCGCCACTGGGGTGGCGAGACAGGTAATCCGCCACAGTGTTCTGCTTCCCAGAACGATACTGCACATGAAACCTAAAGGGTTGCAAAGCCAAAAACCAACGGGTTATACGTGCATTAGTGTCCTTCATTTGTCCGAGCCACTTCAAGGCCCGGTGGTCGGTTTCCAGAACAAAGTCTCTACCCAGAAGGTAGTATCTGAATGTGTCCAAAGCCCACTTAACAGCAAGACACTCTAGCTCCACGGCTGAGTACCTCGTCTCCCGGGGAAAAAGCTTGCGGCTTATGTAAGCCACAGGGCGCTGATGCTCTCCTTCACCCTGGAGTAACACTGCCCCCAGACCAACCCCTGATGCATCGGTCTGGACAGTGAATGGCTGTTGAAAGTCCGGGCTCTGCAGCACAGGGTCACTACACAAAGCCTCCTTCAAGTCCTTGAAGGCCTTGTCATGTTGCTCCTCCCACCTGACTTTCACAGAGCCAGACTTCTTAGTCAGGTCCGTGAGGAGGGCAGCTCTGGTGGCAAAGTTAGGCACAAATCGACGGTACCACCCAGCAAGCCCCAAAAAGGATCGCACACCCTTCTTGGTCTCAGGCCGCGGGCAGTCGTGGATGGCCTCAATCTTGTCTTTTTGGGGTCTAATCACCCCGTGTCCAACAATATGTCCCAAGTAGCGGACCTCTCGCTGGGCAAAAGCACATTTGCTGGGCTGAACAGTCAGCCCCGCCTGGTGGATACGGCGCAAAATCTCTGCCAGGTGCTGCAAATGCTCCTCCCAACTAGTGCTGTATACAATGATGTCATCTAGGAACGCCCCTGCAAAGGCACCAGTGCCCTCCAGCACCCGGTCCATCAGCCGCTGGAAGGTGGCTGGCGCCCCGTGCAGGCCAAAGGGCATCACGGTAAACTGAAACAGGCCCTGGGGTGTTCTAAAGGCAGTGTAGGGTCTTGCCTCCTTAGACAATGGAACCTGCCAGTAGCCTTTGCTGAGGTCCAAGGTGGTGATGTAATAGGCCCCTCCCAGGCGCTCGATAAGATCTTCCAACCGGGGCATTGGGTAGGCATCAAAGTGTGACTGAGCGTTCACCTGTCGGAAGTCGATGCAGAAGCGCATGGTGCCATCCTTCTTTGGCACCAGGACAACCGGGCTGCTCCAGGCACTCTCAGACCGCTCAATCACACCGAGCCTCTGCATCACCCGCAGCTCCTCCTGGAGGGCAGGTAACAGTCGCTCGGGGACTCTGTACATCCTCTGCCGGGATGGAGTAGAATCCTTCAGGCGGATGTGGTGTTCTGCCAGGGATGTAATCCCGGGCTGGTCGCAGAGCAGGCCGTCAGGGATGATGGCCTGTAGCTCCTGCTGCGGTTGATGGGTCAGATGCGTTAAATTCAGCATCCCAGCTGGATGGTCTGTGGGGAAGAACTGCTCTGGGGTTTCGTCCTCCTCCCTCACATCTTGCACCAACAGCTGTTGACTGAGTGGTGTCTCTCTTTCATGCCACTCTTTCAGCAGGTTGACATGGTACACCTGCCGCTGTTTCCGTCTCTCTGGCATTTCCAGTTCATAAGTGGTAGGCCCCAGCTTCCTGCTGATGCGGTAGGGTCCCTGCCACTTGGCCAGCAGCTTGTTCTCCTCGGTAGGTAGGAGCAGGAGAACTTTCTGGCCTGGCTGAAAAGTCCTTTGCCTTGCGCTCTTATCATACCAAGTGGTCTGGGTCTCTTGAGCACGCTGAAGGTTGTCCCTCACGTGGTTGGTCATCTCCTCCATCTTCTCCCTCATGGCGATGACATAAGAGAGCACGCTGGTGGTGGTGGACTTCGGCGACTCCCAGGCATCCTTGAGGAGACCAAGGGGACCCCGTACCTGTCTGCCATACAGGAGTTCAAAAGGCGAGAACCCTGTTGAGGCTTGAGGAACCTCTCTATAGGCAAACATCAGGTAGGGCAGCCAGCGGTCCCAGTCCTTGCCGTTAGCAGACACGAACTTCCTCAGCATGCTTTTCAATGTCTGGTTGTATCTTTCAACCAGGCCGTCGGTCTGGGGATGGTAGGGAGTGGTCCTGATTCCCCTAATACCCAACAACCCATATACCTGTTTAAGTGTGTTTGAGAGGAAGGCTGTTCCCTGATCAGTCAGTATCTCTCGTGGGATACCTACTCTTGAAAATAGTTGTAAGAGTGCAGGGGCAATGCTTCTAGCTGTGACCTTACGTAGGGGAAATGCTTCAGGATAGCGTGTAGCATAGTCACAAATGACTAGTATATATTGGTAGCCTGCCTGTGTGCGTTCTAAGGGCCCAACAATGTCCATACCTATTCTGGTAAAGGGGACATCTATTACCGGGAGTGGCTGAAGTGGGTAGGGCTTGACTTTGTGTTTGCTACACAACTGACATGTAGGACATGTTTTGCAGTGTCTTTGTACATCAGAATACAACCCTGGCCAATAAAATCTGCCAGCTATTCTCTCCAGTGTCTTGACACTACCCAAATGAGCAGACCAGGGGATATCATGGCCCAAATCCAATATCTTTGCCCTTAAACAAACAGGAACCACCAGCTGCTCTGCACTGCCACCCTCAGGCTGATGATATAACAAGCCATCTCGCACAAAATAAAATTCTCCCAACAGAGTCTTTTTCTGGCCTGTGCTCACCCCATCAATCTCCACAGCTTTACTAAAAAGCTCTTTTAGAGACTCATCTTGTCTTTGGAGCTCTTTTAAATTACCAGGGACATCCCATACATCCTCCCCTGCCTTGGGAACTGCTTCCAGGTCTTGACTAGACATAATTTTAACAGTGCCGACCAGCTTTTCATACCTGCGCTGACGACGAGTCTTTTTGGCTTTTAACTTTTCAGGGGGACAAATTTCCTCTTGGCTAAAGGGCAGAATCTTAAACAAATCCTGAGCTGCAGATTCATCAGCTAAAGCCCTCTTAGTCTGTGCCCTGGTAGCAACCATACTCACTGGTAGAGTAGCCTGCACCAGGTCTGGCAGAATTAATACATCCTGGCCTAAAACCACTGGATGCCTCAGTCCCTTCACCACACCAGCTTCTAACTTATAGGTCTGTTCATGGATTTTAAGACAGATCACAGCTATGGGGTACTCATGCTCGTCGCCATTTACACAGCACACCCTAAGGCGTTGCCCTGTCAGCGCTTCAGGCTGCTTGACCAGGTGGGGTTGCACCAGAGTGTGGGTGCTGCCTGTGTCAAGGAGAGCCCTCGCTGGCTTATCATTCACAATCACCTCCATTACTGGCACTCTGCTAGTACATACAGGTTCACTCTCAGGCCTAGGCACAGAACACATACTAGCTCCTTTCATTTTCTTAACAGAGCAGTCTCTGGCTAAGTGGCCTGGCTTACCACAATAATGACACAAAAGGACATCTCTACTCACAGGGGGTGTGCTAGTGGGTGCGTCAGTACGTCTTGGCTGTAAATGGTGTTGTGGGGGGTAATATCTAATGCTGGGACCCCTATTTTGTGCAGTGTTACTAGGACCAGGACCAACTCCACTCCCATATCCCCCAGACTTACCCTTCTGAGGTGCTCTGCTGATGCCTTGGAAGCGGAAGTCCTTTGGTCCACGCCGGGCTGCCAGGAAAGAGTCCACAAGCTCTGCTGCCTTCAGACCAGTGTGGGGGTTGTGCTCCTTTACCCATACACGCACCTCTGGAGATAGAGAGCGCAAGAACTGCTCCAGGATGAGGATCTCACCAATCTCCTCCACCGTACGCTCAGCAGGCCTAATCCACTTTTGGTATAGGTCCTTCAGACGGTTGTAGAATTCTCGTGGGGTCTCACCTGGTTGGATGTTCGGGTCTCTGAAACGTGCTCGGTAGCTCTCTGCACTGATCTCATATTTCGCCAGGATAGCGTCTTTCACCTTGTAATAATCCATTGCGTCATATGGATCCATGGCTACGTATGCAGCTCGAGCTCTGCCAGTCAAATAGGGCACTAAAAATATAGCCCACTCTGCTGGAGGCCACCTGTAGGCTGTCGCCAGCCGTTCAAAGGTGGTCAAGTACTGCTCCACATCATCACCCTCCTCAAGCCTAGGCACCGCTGCTCTGGTCCAGGTTGCTGGCGCTGGTGCTGCTGGGTCTGGAACCAGGGACAATGGGGCCGCTGGTGGGGCTGCAGGCAGCCTCACAGGCATCCTAGGGACTGCTGATGGCCCTGGATACAGTGCTGGTGGTGGGGCTGGATATGGTGCGATGGATGGTGCTGCTGGCGGTGCCGCTGCTGCAGGTGGTGCTATGGGTGCGGCAGCAGGTGGTGCGGCGGCTGGGGCTGCGTCTGGTGCTGCTGCTGGCATTGCTCCATCTCCCCGCGGCTGCTGCTGTCCTCCACTGCCACTCCTCCGTTCCATCTCCAGCTCGTCACGCACGTTGTTCAGCTGGATTTGAACACTGCGCCACCGCTGCTCTTGCTTGAGCATCTCTCGCTCCTGTGTCTGCATGGACTGCTTCAGGAGGTCGTACAGGGCTGTGAGGTCCAGTGCTTCTGGCTGTCTGGCTCCCCCAACTGCATCAGCCCGTGGTTCCCCTCCTACGGCTCCTCGTTCCTCCTCCTCACCAGGTAGCTCACCCAGGAGGTCAGACTTAGACAGCCATCTCACCGCCATCTCCTGTCGCACCTGGGCCCGTCTCGTTGGCCTCCTCCTTAGCGTGTAGGATGGCGCCACGATCCCACTTCTGACACCACTTGTGAAAAAATGGACCGTCCGGCCCACCTTCACCGCAGGATGGTGGTAAAAAAAACTATACACAACTAAGGAATCCGGTGCAAAAAGGAGGTGCAGATTTATTTACAGTGCTCAAAAGTGTAACAGTAAATAACAAAAAAAAACTTTCAAAAATGCAAAACAAAAATCAACTCAAGGGTTGTTTTAAACAAAGCACTATTTACAATGATTCTTAAAGTCAAATTCACAATCTCGCAACTTACAGCTTCTCCAGACACCAAACACCATACTTTCTCCTAGCTCTCCACACAAAGACTAAAAACTGGGCAGCTTAAATACACTGAGCTTGATGGGAAAATGGAATGATGGGAAGATTGGTTGAAACCAACTGAACAGGTGAAATGGTGAACAAGGCAACTTCATATTCCTACTATTTCTAACTATTAAAATACATTCACACACAATAATTCATTTGCAAATGAATAAATGCATTGTGGTGTTAATTACATTGCAAACTACATGATGTAACAGGATAATGTATGATATTTACAACATATATACGCCAGCTTCATCCCCGCAGTAAACCAGTCCCTTTCAAGCGTCTGCATGGGGAATAAAGTTTGCCGCTTACTGGGGCTCGGGTTTCCTCACGGGAGGAAAGTTTGGGGAACAAGGAAGTGTTTGTCAGCGTTTGTGTTTGTGTTTGAAATGTATGGATTAACGGCGTGGAATGAGTTGTGGAGCGAAATCGGCGGGTACCTCACCAAACGCTGTGATGTTGGGAAACTCCGGTGAGTAACTGCAAAGTTTTTGTAATTGTTTAGCGGTATCAGGACTCCAAACGCGGTTGCCGGCTCCGCGTGTAGGAGACCCAATTAACGTGCGTGTGTGTGCAGGTGTCTGTGTGTGCCTATGGGGAAACGCAGTCAGTTTACATGGAGGGGATAGGAGAGGTTGGCGTGTTCGTGAAAAGGAGGGGCTGCTGCCTTTTCACACGCCCCAAATTCTCTTTATCTTAATAATCGCTCGTTAACTCAAATTTCGGAACGTGAACTAGTGAAACTACATCTAGCAATTGGTAAGCAATTTTTGTCATTCTACCATGTTACCCATAGAGCCTAATTTAAAACAGCAACATGACCCTTGGGTCATAGGCTACATGATGACTAAATAGTCATATATTAGTAATACTACTACTATACCTAGCCTACTGTAGGCCTACTATTACTAAGGCCAGTGCTGGAATAACAACAACCCCCGGCAGGCCACGGCAGCGAGACGCTCTTGCATTCCTCCCTCAACCCCAAAGACTTCCTTACCTTGTCTTACATGTTGTTAAGTGTTTGATTATGTGCTCTGTTGCTGAGGTGTTTTTTCCTGTCCCACACCATGCTCCCTTAAGAGCATTGTCTGGGGGGTGGCTTTTTTTCCCCTCCCCTTCCTCATGTGATGGTGTACTCTTAATTATGTGTATGCTACAGGACACCTTAATTTCCTTCTGGAATAATAAAGTAACTCTACTCTACTGGCACCCCCAGTGAAAAAGGGCCGAAAGACCCTTGGAAGTTTCTTTAAAGCAGCAAAATTAATTGAGGAGTCAGACCCAGCATTAAATCTACAGCAAGCGGTTTCCTCAGAGCTAGAGTCTCCTGACACGCAACATCGACAGTGAAGACGGTCCTTTAATCTGGTGGGGGCAAAATAAGGGTCAATATCCGTTACTGTCTGTGCTAGCGAGGAAATACCTTGGCATTCCTGCCACAAGCTCAACTTCTGAGCGGCTGTTTAGTACAGGAGGGAACATTGTGACTTGTCACCGTTCATCACTGAAGCCTCAAAATGTTGATAAACTTGTGTTCTTGGCAAATTATGCAGGGCCATGTTCAGGCCCATATGCAGATCCTTGTGCTTCATGCTAAGACATCAGATGGGTTTTGTCACTTGAATGGTCAATTTAATGTCCTTCCATTGGTCATGGTTCAGTTTACATTAAGTCAGTGGGCCTGGCTTGTGCTTAAGTTTGTCCTCTGTTTTCAATACAATAGAGCTTGAATTGCCATGTGAATGTTTTTGTCAAATTTATGAGTTTAATAAACATTAAAAATTGTTTAAAAAAAATCGTGCAGAAGCCCGTGATCTCAATTCAACTCAAGAAAATCGTGATACACTTTATTTCCAGAATCGTGCACCCGTACTTGGCGTAGGGGCCTGCTTACCTTCCAGGGAAAAGTTCAGGCTCAGGATTTATTTTTACTATCACCCCTGCGACCAGATGACACCACGGTCTCCGCACGCATCTCCGCCTGTCTCTCTGAACTGTCCACATGGATGAAGGAACCTCCAGCTTAATCTGTCTAAGACTGAACTCCTGGTGATCCCAGCCAGGATTCAATCCACCATGAACCTGAATATGGGCGCTGTCACTGTTGCTCCAACCAAAGTTACTAAAAACCTGGGTGTCATGATTGATGACCAGCTATCATTCTCTGACCACATTGCCTCTGTAGTGCGGTGCGATTACTGCAACTCTCTCATGGTTCGCCTTCCTGCTTGTGCAATCAAACCACCGCAAATGTTTCAGAATGCAGCAGTACGACTGGTTTTCAATCAATCCAAAAGGGCATATGTCACTCCACTCTTTATCAACTTGCATTGGCTCCCAGTGACTGCCAGAATTCAACACAAGGCTTTGACCTGCAAAGTCACTTCAGGATCTGCCGTTGTCTATCTCAACATCATACAACGGCTTGCATCCCGTCCAGAGCGTTGCGATCCTCTAATACGAACAACATCCCTCTCAACCTTCAAAAAGCTTGTGAAAACCCTTCTTTTCCGAGACTGCTTCCCTTCCTAACAAAACTAATCCCTACTTACCATCTCTTTACCTACACTCTAAAAAAAGAATGTGTTATTTTCTTACACATTCAATGTGTAGAAAGCCAAATAACATATGTTGTGTCAATTTCTGCAAATAATGTGTTGCATGATTTAACTTCTATAACACAAAAATATGTGTTAACATCAAGGCCAATCACAAAACGTCTACGGCATTCGCCAAGTTTTTTGTTTCTATTAGTTCGTCCAACGACATCTCACGAGCGGCAATGGCACAGCAGGAATTACACGGTTATAAGGAGCAATAAATGGAGAGGTAAGGGGATGATTTTGTGTGTTTATGTTTCAATTATAGACAGAAGCGGTTAAAAGGTGCTCAATAAGCTATAAGAATATTTAAAAATAACCCGACCTCTCACAGGTGACTTTACCTCAACGTTCCCTCCAACACAGTGATTGATATTCGCGGTCACACCAAGGTGAATTACTGCTATAGTTGGGTCATCCCATGCCAAACCACTCCACCCCCCCCCCCCCCCCCCCCCTTCGATTTCAATGAAATTTGGCATACTCATTGGTATCCTTGAGAAATGGCAACATACCAAATTTCAGCTCATTCGGACCATTTTTCACGAATCTGGAATGGAAAAAAGACAATTTAAATGTCATCATGATAAAACACCAAAAGTATATGTGACCAATCACACCAAAACAGGTATTAAGTGGCATGTGGCGGTTCTGAGATACGGCCCAATATACTTGCAGAGGTCATGCTGGGCCAATTTTGAGTTTCACACATTTTTTGTTTACTTAGGCTTGTGGGCTTCCACCTTCTGACCATTAAATCATCAACACGTTTGTCTTTTTTTCATCAAGAGCATGATCCAGCACCACAACCAAGTACTGACAGCATTTCTATTGGTGAAATTCCATGAAGAAAGATTCATTCATTTCCATAAAACAGGCTTTCAGACATTTTTTTGCATCCAGCCATTTGTGGAAATGCAGACCAGTTTGGGGAAAGTGACTATAACTGAGATTATGACATATAGTACTTGGATAGTATAGTACTTGCATATAGTACTTGGCTGCTAGACAACTTGGTGCAGAATCTAGTGTGGCTTGAGCATCTCTAATCAAGTAACTTTGCCATTTAGCTGCAGGTTCAAGGTATTTAGGATCATTATGGCACCGTTTACTATACATTTGTGTAGCATACATGTGAGTGTAAAATGGTACTTGATATTGCATTTTTGCGTGTATTTATTCCTGGAACACCCTGTATATCAAACAGACTTCCTTAAATATCTACCAAAGCACTGTTTACAGCAAATTTGTGTAGCCTAAATGTAAATATAAATGTTTCTACTTGACATTGTCTTTTTGCCAGCATTTATTTCTGGAACACCCTGTATATCAAAAAGTCTTCCTTGAATATCTCCCAAATCATTTGATTCTCCAAACTGAAACTTTGAAGGCATAATTGATACTTCTTTACCTAACAGATAATAAAATTTAGTCAAAATATATCGATACTCATTGTCTGAAAAATTAGGTCAAAGGTCAATGACCTTGAAAATGCAATGATCTTGAAAGGTCATCATGTTATATATCATTTGAAAGGGCATTTTCTCCCCTTTGTAATGATACCAAATTTATGGAAATCGAGTGCTGGGTTTGCAAAAGTTAGGCAATTTTCTGTTTCATAGTCACTAATAGATGGGTCATTCCATGCCAAACCACTCAATTTTTTTCGGCCCCCCCTCCGATTTTGATGACATTTGGCATACTCGTGGGTATCCTTGAGAAATGGCAACATAACAAATTTCAGCTCATTTGGACCATTTTTCACGAATCTAGAGTGTTTTGAAAATTTCACAGTTTTTGCATCGATTAGTGACCATGGAACAGAAAATTGGCTACATTTTGCAAACCCATCACTCGATTTCCATAAATTTGGTATCATTACAAAGGGGAGAAAATTCCCTTTCAAATGATATATAACACGATGACCTTTCAAGGTCGTTGCATTTTCAAGGTCATTTGATGTGACCTATTTTCTAAGGCAATAAGTATCAATCAATTTTGACGAAATTTTATTATCTGTTAGGCAAAGAAGTATCAATTATGCCTGCAAAGTTTCAGTTTGGAGAATCAAATGGTTTGGGAGATATTCAAAGAAGACTTTTTGATATACAGGGTTTTCTAGAAATAAATGCTGGCAAAAAGACAATGTCAAGTAGTAACATTTATTTATACATTTAGGCTACACAAATTTGCTGTAAACAGTGCTATGGTAGATATTCAAGGAAGTCTGTTTGATATACAGGGTGTTCCAGAAATAAATACAGGCAAAAATGCAATATCAAGTACCATTTTACACTCACATGTAGGCTACACAAAATTTATGGTAAACGGTGCCATAATGATCTTAAATACTGTACCTTGAACCTGCAGCTAAATGGCAAGGTTACTTGATTAGAGATGCTCAAGCCATAGTAGATTCTGCACCAAGTTGTCTAGCAGCCAAGTACTATATGTAGAATACCACAGGTCGTAATCTCAGTTATAGTCACTTTTCCCAAACTGGTCAACATTGCCACAAATGGCTGGATGCAAAAAATGTCTAAACGGCTGTTTTATGGAAATGAATGAATCTTTCTCCATGAAATTTCACCCCCAACAATGCCCGTCCCCACTGTCATGCTGAGAAACTGAGGGCCCTATTCTTAAATTAAAAAAAAAAAAAAATCAGTTCAGCTGCAATAATGTATGCATAACTGTCAAATATATCATATATATGAAATATATCAAAACACAAAAAAAATATATATATTATAAAATACATGATAAAAGTATATGTCCCCTATACCTCCCATCACTGGTGTTACCCCACAAGAAAATACTATTATTTTGACATAAATGCCATACTGATGACAACATAGCACTTCATTTAACTTCCTCTCTGAAGATCAATTAGGATAGTCACATGGTAAGTTCACTTTCTTTCTTAATTCTTCAGAAATTTTCTCATTTAAGATTTCCTTCGAAGCTTTAGTTTAAGCCACTGGTATGATCTAAATAAAAATGGAGTAAATTACATCATTTAGTGAGTATATCTTGATTGTCAAAATGTGGTTTGATCCCTTGTGGCAGCCATTTTGTAAATAAAATGTTCAATGTTCACTGGTGTTAGTCACTGGTGTTACCTTCCTTATGGGTAACACCAGTGACTGTCAGTAACACCACTGATGTACATGTATAGATTATCTTCATCCAAAGCTGTTGTTTTGCATACTATTGTTCAGATTAAGATTATAATACTTATAAATTTAACACTGTCAATCCTTCTTTGGGCACCTATGGCTAAACTGAGTACAGCTGAGAAGCAAAGGCTTTACAGAGAGCGTAGGGATGCTGATCATCAATGCAGACAGGAATACTTACAAAGGAAAGATGGTTATGCCAAAGACATTGAAACAGGAAAGAGGAAGAGAATAAGCGATTTAACTGAAAGGAACAAGAGAGCTAAATGTAAGCCATTGAGGGTTCGCCAGCAAAGGTACAGGGAAAGACGCAGAAACATTGGACAGAACAGAGCAGGAGCATTGACCCCTCCATTGTCACCAGATACACCTGATACCGGCAGGTCAAGGTACAAATTAAGCTGCAAAAGGGAAACTGTGATCTGTAGTTGCACACAATACTACTAAACACACACATCACTTACATTATCATTGTTTTATTTAGATTTGCTTTGTGAGTTATTCACATGGAAACCATTTTGTATGCCCTATCACCTCTTATTCGCTCACACACACACACATAGAGAGAGAGACAGGAAGTGTAAGAGCAAAAAATAAATGAGCATGAAGTTTCCTAAAGTAAATGCTTTTGTTTTACAGACAACTACAGCAAAGCAGGAGAGCATGCAGGACAGATGCACAAAAGAAGAGAAGAGAAATGAAAAACTAAAAGTGGAGATCTGCTGTTGGAAGAAGAAATATGAAAAGATTAAGAAACTGGACAGCCCAGAAACTAAAACTCAGAACATTCTCCAAGGTCAGCGAGTGAACGCCCATGTCAGAAAGGTCCTGGCATTCCATTTTGCTGTTTTTGGTGCACTAAAATGTAAATACAAAGGACCCACACACATCTAATGCTTTGTTCTGTCGTCAACGACCATTTTGGGTTGTTCCCCCAAATGAGAGAGACAGAGAAACGTGTCAGTGTAAGACTGACGAAAACTTGCAGTTCATGGACAAGTTGTTACATGCTATTTACTGAGCCACACCAGAGAGGTTTCACAACAGTCACATGGAGCTTCCTGGAAGCCACCCATGGTAAGGGTGCACCAGATGGGGTGGGGGCTGCACTAAAAAGAAGAGCGGACACATTGGTTCGTCAAGGGAAAGATATCCCTAATGTGCAGAGCTTTTTCCAGATGCTGAACGTTGCGAGCAAGGTGAAACTGTATTATGTGAGTGAAGAGCAAGTTGAAAAGAAGGAGAAAAGTTTAAAACAAGTGTGCCTGTTCACAGGCGCGGCTCGTCAATATGGGCAGGTGGGGCAGCGCCCTCCCAAAAAACATCCACCCCAAAACCCCATAACTGCTCTGCTTGCTACCTATTTAACTACTCTGTCGTATATGGTTTGTGTCTGTGTTTTTTATAATTATTTATTTAGCACTGTGGAATTGAATCTCAAATACTTTTGTTGATTGCAGTTATGGGGCAGGGGTGCGTTTCCCAAACAACGACGGAGGTTAGCATTAAACCACCGTTGTACAACGTAGGTTCAAACTACTCAGCACCCCACAACCGACTGTTTCCCGAAAATCTCCAACCACCAAAGTACGATGGAAGTCTGAACTGTTGTTAGTTTGGACTTAGGTGGTTCAAACTGCAAAGTACCCAGATGTTTCGGAAGTGCTCGGAGAGTATTCAGATGCATTCGTTGCGGATAACGACAGAAACCAGTGTTTTCCCCAAAGCGTCTAAGCATATCGGCAGGTATGGTGGCCTTTGCCACTTTTTCGGTAACGACCAACCCCTCTGGCTCACGGACTAAAAGTGATTTGCATTGTATGTACATAGATGCAAATAAAAATATATACATTTTATAGCTATCTAAGGCTTACTTACTGTCATGTCATCCCCTGGGACAAACAAAGTCTTACAGGCTTCAGAGTGCCTGGCCATGATGCTGCCCAGCCCGTACAGCTGCAATCCCTCTTTAATTTGTGTCAAGATAGGCAGCACCCTGAGGCATGCATGAAACACTACAGCACTGACAACAAAATCACATGCACAAACAATATGACCACATATAACACATTAACAGCAAGCAAATAAATAGTGTTTTAAAAGTTTTAAAAGTTTGTAGTTGACATGTGCGATGTGTTTTGTTTTGTGTATGGGGGCTGGGGGAGTGGGTTCGACGCAGACCTATGCAGCGAAAGGTGTCTGAGTACTCCAAAGAACATTAAAGGATAAAAATGGCACCCTTCATCCTAAACCTTGTGAGACACAGACAGCGGGGCACATTTTGGCATTTATTTTGGAGGTATAGATATATGGGTGGAACATTCAACATACCGCATGATTTCAGTCTTTTTCTCTACACAGATGACACCTGTGTAGCCGCAATTTACTATGTCATCTGTGAGATTGCAAATTGTTTCTGGGTCAGTGGCTGCTTTAACCTGAAATACAGACAGATCGTAACAGCATACTTTATTAGTTACAATTAATATTGTAAGTAATACTGTAACACTAACACTGTAATACTATTTGGAAAGATGTCCTTAACCTTATCCAAATATCCTTGAAGGAAGTTATCGGTGACACTGATATTTAACTGCATGTTTGCCCCCCTTTTTTGGTCTTACCCTTGAGATGAGGTCACTATATTGTGCATCTGCCACATAATTTTCATCTAAATCTTGAGCATTTAAGGACTCTTTGCAAAGGTAATGGTAGCACCACATCATCATAAAATTTGGAGCTGGTCCTCCTTGAGCCAAGCTTGCTGCCATTATTTCTCCAACGATCCTTAACAACAACAAAAAAGTGTGAACTTTTTACATTTACATTTTTAACCATGGGAATCTGCCCAAAAAATACTGCTCAAGGTACATACCTGAACTTTAACTTACCAAATGCTCAGATTGCCGCAATTTACTATGTCATCTGTGAGATCGCAAATTGTTTCTGGGTCAGTGGCTGCTTTAACCTGAAATACAGACAGATCGTAACAGCATACTTTATTAGTTACAATTAAATTGTAAGTAATACTGTAACACTAACACTGTAATACTATTTGGAAAGATGTCCTTAACCTTATCCAAATATCCTTGAAGGAAGTTATCGGTGACACTGATATTTAACTGCATGTTTGCCCCCCTTTTTTGGTCTTACCCTTGAGATGAGGTCACTATATTGTGCATCTGCCACATCATTTTCATCTAAATCTTGAGCATTTAAGGACTCTTTGCAAAGGTAATGGTAGCACCACATCATCATAAAATTTGGAGCTGGTCCTCCTTGAGCCAAGCTTGCTGCCATTATTTCTTCAACGGTCCTTAACAACAACAAAAAAGTGTGAACTTTTTACATTTACATTTTTAACCATGGGAATCTGCCCAAAAAAGACTGCTCAAGGTACATACCTGAAATGACCTTTATCAAAATCTGACAAGGAATATGCAGGACTGCTGCCACATGCCCCTTTCTCAAAAAATCTTCTTTCAATTCCCTCCACCATTTCTAGATATGAATAGAATTATAATTAGTTTGTAGAAAAGTCAACAATCACTGATGGTGTGCTATTATTTTTAAAACTAATATTATACAACAGTTAGGTCCGAACTATTTAACAATTTCTGATTGGACGTGATGCATTCTAAGCGTTATTAGGAGTGGAAATATCCCCTGACATACCATGGGTGACTCTTCACAGTTATTATGACCCTCTGGACCGTGGTGCTGCTTTCTGATTGGTTGCTAGGCATGCAGTAAAATCGTATATCATGCACGCCTTGAAAGTAGTTCTGGCAAAAAAGTTTAAAACTTCAGTTCCATATCAATACCTACTACCTACCTATCAATAGAATGTACGTACCTACTGTAACCGTCTCTATCAAACTTCACAATTAATGGCAATGTCGAGTTCAATTTCCATGAACTTAAAAAAAATAGTAAACCGAAAATAACTAAATCAACGTTTTGGAATAAGTATTGCATGTGTCGCGTTGCTCAATCCAAGCTAGCTAACACCTGATGAGCAGTAGCAATCACCTTACCAAATGAAAGGTAACCATGACAACCAATTTGGCTAGTGACTGAGGGCTGCGTAGCGCTCTACTTAACGTTACAAATATTAGGCTACATTGTAGGCCACATTGTAGCGAAACTGAGTCTAAGTTAACCCTCTAAGTTAGTCATTAACCGGGTCATAAGCGGGGTAACATCCTCCGAGGCGTGCATTATACAGTTTTAAGTCAACTTGGCGGAGCAAACTTCTTAGGCTCCACCTCGTTGACTTAAAACTGTATAACGCACGCCTCGTCGGATGTTAACCCTTACATAATCACTCCGTCAAAGAAAGATGCAAAGTAAACGTTACAAAATCAATGTAGACACTTGTTGCATAGCAACTACAGACACTGTTAAATCGAATTGGAACCGTTTTGTGCAGCGGAGACTGGCACGAACTGCCATAGTATAATATGGACATTCCCTGTTTTAGCATATATCAAACTCATTACATACTTGTAAGAAATTCCTTCCGGAGTGCCCCGGTATCTACCCCTGCTTCACCTAAAAAGGTGACTTTTAGATAGTTGACAGGGGAAGATTTTTTTTGGCGCTGCCACTGAGCAAGGCCCCTCTCCACCATGTTCTGCCGCAACACCGTTAACTCAAAGGCTTTGTCCATGTTAACTTCCTGCATTATTAGTAGCACTAAGACAGAAAGAATGTTTTAGCATTTGGTAAAGAAATTGACAATAAAGCTCACTTTAACTTACCAAATGCTCAGATTGCCGCAATTAGAACCGGAGTTTATGACAAGACTGGTGTCATGAAAATTATTTAGAACACAAAGTTAACTCAATAAATTATCAAAATTACCTTTCAATTAGTCTTCCTGGTCCTTTAATTACGCCACCACTTGTCCCTGAAGTTATTTCCTCTAAACTGTAAAATCAAAACATGATTATTCCATGATTATTTAGGGCATTAAGCGTATAGTTTTAAAAAAGCACATAGAGGCAATTACCTTCGCTCACAGTCACTTGCATGTGCTTCAATGTCGGCTGCGGAGAACATGTTGCAGCATATTGGGCAACAAACTTCATTTTCCTACATGCAGGCATATTAAATTACTATCTGCTCGAATATGGGCTATATTAAAAATATGAAAGAGACATCTTAAATCCACAAGCTACCTGCTGGTTTTCACTGGCAGATGTACCACATGGGGCAGATGTCAAAGCTGTCTCCCCAACAAGCACCACATCCTCGACCTAGATTAAATGCAGGTCTATTACTGTGGCTCTACAGGCATTTTAAGTACATCTGGCACATTTCAACTCATAGCACATAGATGGCAGATCGGGAACAGTAACTCAGAGCTCAAATGAATTTGCATACCAAGGAATACAATTTACCTCTGAATCAGTGCTTGACTGGTTGCAGTCCTTTATGTGAAATGCCAACATCTGAAGAGGCATCTCTGTCCTGCAATTCTTACAAGTAGCCTTTGGCATAAGAGCAAACTCAGGAGCATTTGCTGGGAGAGGTGTTAGGTCCAATTCATCCTGAAGAGGTACGATGTACAGCATGAACTTCCCCCCGCCTGATACATTTTTGAGTATCGTGCCCGTGTAGCCCTCAGCCTCTGGAGGAATAGGAGAGATGCTCCTCCTTCCATTACCACCTGTGAAGACATTAATAACAGCATGTTATACAAAGTGTTACATACACACATTTCCATGCTGTACATTATCTTTAAAAGCAAATACAGAGCCTATGAAGGTGTAGGTGTTGACAATCTATTGAAAGTTTCTTGAAAATCCTCAGGTTTTAGGAGGGTTTCCAATATTATTGTATGTATTATACATAATATTACACACACAAAAATGTAGGTTTTAGCAGGTGTTTTAGATCTAAATGAATTAATTTTGTAGTGTTGAACAATACCTGCAGCTTTAAAGAGTAGCCATCTGTGCTGTAGGCATGTCATTTTGGGGAACGTGGCCTGAAGCATTCTGGACAACTATATGACAGAAAGCATGAAAGGAAATGAAGAATGTTAGATCATGTGTTATTCCTAGCACAAAACATGCAGTTCAAGATTGAAATAACACTTTATCACACCTCCATGTACAGTACTGTGGTAAATGAGTGAAATCTGTGTGTTATAGCAATAAATAATCAACCAATAAATTATTAATGGTTTTCAGTAAGTAAAAGATTGGAGTTGCGATGACAAAATAGCATGCATTTTCGCTCTGCATGTGTACAATCTGATGTCACAGTTACAGTCCTTTTCCCCAAGCCTGCCTGCATGAATAACAGTTCTTCATTCAAAGGTGGAGTACGACTAACTTTGGATGGAAGCAAAAAGAATGCCAGTTCAAATGGTTTCCATATTTTCTGAGCCTTTGCTGGCATGTAGCCTCGAGGCATGAATCTCTTTTTGCCCTTAAAAAATCCAGGGAAAGACCTGTATGGTTTTGAAACAATAATGTACCATTACACTTAACACTATTAAGTTACAAGTACACTAAACACTAATATACAGTCTTATAACCACTGTACTAAAGTATATAGACACCATTAGTCCATCTACCAAGTTTAACGGGGTGCACGTCTTTGCCTACCTAGTCAATTCTGTTTGAATCGAGGGTCGATCTGGAGTCTGTGCTTGTGCTTGTGCCTGTACCTGCATCTGCATCTGCCCCTGCGAAGGACTGGGTAAAGTCCTCGATAGCAAGGACAGTAAATGGCGAGCAGCCACTGTGGCTTCTTCCTGTGCATCATACTGCAAAGATATTTATACATTGTGAAAAACATGTGCCAATGTGTTTCCGTACTACCACATTGCAGGGTTCGAATTATAAATTTGACCCTATGGGGGTCTCTATCTTTAAAAAAAAAAAAAAAAAAAGCAAAACGCACTGTCCTTTTTCATTTTTTTCGCTGTGAAGCCAAACGACACAAGGCCAGCCAGTGCTGTTTTTTTTTTCGGTGGCATGGCAGAAAGTTTAGGCAACCTACGTATTATTTTGGTATTTCTAAAAACGCATTACAAAATGAAGGAAGATTGATATAAGACAGGGGTTCCCAAACTTTTCAGACCGTGACCCCCAGTTTTAGGCTGCTGACGACCCCCGACCCCCGCGACCATTCTTTGTCACACTCGTGCGCGCTCTTGCTTTCTATCTCGTTCGCTTCCCCCTTCCTCTCTCATAATGTGGCTGTTTTACGCAACACACGTAAGGCAGTAGAGCAAAAACAAAACTGAACATGATCTCTGAGCTGGTGTATTTTACTACCAAACTCAAGAGCGAAAACAAATAGGCAACATCCCACCATAACTTATAATGCTGAGCATATACAGACATATTACGAACAAGCAAGTAACATCGAACAGTTATAAAGTTATGTATGCAGAAAAAAATGAATGTGATTGATGGGCGCTGTTTAATTATGCCCAATGTTGAAAGGTTGCGGGAGATGCGGCGGGATACAGTCCCAGAGAGCAGCACTTGTTCCAGCTCCGCAGTTTATCCCCGTGCATAATCCGACTCATCGATATTGCTGCTAAATTTTCCCAATCGTGTGTGGCTTTTTGTCTGCGCAATTAAATATGCCACCTCACATGAAGCCTTCTGCGTCTTTACAGAGACAGTTGTTTGCTTAGTAAGGGCTTTCTTCTCCCCCCGTAACTCTCTTTTCTGCGAAAAAAGTCACTGGGTTTATCTGTGAGGCTGGGATGCTTGGTGTTTGTAATAATCCACGAGCTCTGGAAACCCGACGTTGGGACGCAGATTTAAACAGTAGGTCATTGCCAGAGGAGGGTCTGCTGATAGCTATGCTAATCGGGCACAAATCACACATTTGATGCTCGCTAATGGGAGAGTGATGGTCCTCTGGTTAGCAAACAGGCAAAATCATTGTTTCTGGAAATCCAGTGTTTTCCCCAAAGCGTCTAAGCATATCGGCACCGATACGCTTCTTTTTTCGCCGATACGCATCAAGTTTTGCCGAGACGCTTTCATAAAATGCCGATACGCTTAAAAATCATGCACAAAAACATTCCCCCCGGGATTTTCCCCGAACAAGAAGCCCCAATGTAGTCAAATGTAGGCTGCGTTTGTAGGAAACTTCCGTGGTGGGTGTGTAAACTACTATACTGGCGAAACTGGCCAATCACCTGCCGATTACAGTGCTCCTTTGTTTGTTTTTTTTCCGCCAGTCAGCTGTATCAGAGAGTATTGTAGAATCTAAGATCTTTAACGCAAACCTCGGGGCTACTAAAACTGCCTGACTTTGACTGTAAATGCTACACAAGAAGGAAGGAGAACGCTCTCCTTGGGACATGCTCATGTAGCAAGAAAACTTTCTCCACAGTGTACAGAATGCGATCGGATCATCTAGCTGCTGAAAGAGAGTGAGAGAGAGCGTGAAAGGCAAATCGTCCTTTATGTAGAGCCAAGACTGTTTCATTGAATAGGACACTCGTGGAATTTAACTAATAAATTAGTCCTTACGTCTTTCTGGATTTGTTGATGGTTCTTTTTAACAAGGTGTCACAATCCGCAATTATTTGTGATTATTTCAAGCCTAATAGTGTACGTTGTTACTGTTTGGATTTCCAGAAAATTAGCTTCATTTCAGACCAGGCTGCAGCCTGTATGGTGTTGTTAGCGCGCTAACGCTAGCGAACTACGCTAACATAATGTTTTAAACTGAAAGCTGCCACTTTACTCACCAACACCCACCTAAATAGCCTACTAATACTGATATTAGCTGAAGTGGAGAAAGTAATATAAAGTTGTAAGGTTATTGCAGCGTGTTAAATTCAAGGTGAGTCGATGACTGTTAGCATTACCACATTACCAATCATTTCAATGAGCTAGTTCGTTAGCTTGTTACATGAGAACTGAAATAAGATTTTGTTGTCATCAGACATCATTCTAGATAATACTACACTACACTGAAATATATTTATCTGCAGAATCTAAGATCTGTGGTACCAATTCAGCTTTCATGTGGCCATACAGGGAGATATTTAGCGTGGTGCTCATTAGCATCGAGGGTCCACCTGTCCGAGAGATGTGGTTGGATGCTGCAGCAGACAAGTGGGCGGCCCAGAAAAACAGGAGGCTCAACATTTAGTTTAGACATTTTAGTGACAGCCTAGTCAAATTCATCTGACATTATATAGTGCTTGCAGTATTTCTTGTGTGACAATAAATTAGCCTTCCCACCTGGGAGTTTTGGCTCTTTCAACTCACCAAGTGCAACAAGTTTTTTGTTCTATTTGTGCCAAAAAATGCAACATTTTATTAAAAGTGTTATGTTTCCACCAGCCTTCTGGGACCAAAATTTAGCTTAAGACCTTCCTAGAATGCACCATTTTAGCTCAAAAATTTTTTTTTTTTCCCAGGGTGCATGCCCACCAATCCTCCTAGCTACCGTGCCACCGCGTCATCGTATTTACATCAAAATTTAAACCCTTCTTTTTATTTCTGGGGAAAACACTGGAAACGATTGATCTACATAAGGACATAAACATAGTCTCATTTCATTTAAGCCGGTATGACAGCTGTAGAAACTCTGGGACATCTCCGTAAACACAACCATGTGCCCTACTCATTAAAAGTAACAACCGACTGTCAGTTTGTATCATATGTCTGTATATTTAATTTATACTGCATGGAGCAACAGCTATAAATATAACCACTCCCTCCATGTAGGTAAGTGGTGAGGTGGATGAGTGGTTAGCTCGTCGGTCTGTCAAAGGAAGTGTTGTCTTTTTTGGTGAGATATGGGTTCGAATCCTGCCGAAGGGTAATCAATTTGTAACAGGTGAAAATGATCTACGGGGCAATGGAATAACCGTGCTTGTGGGTCAGTAATCAGTGCACATACATCACAATATTACAAAAGTGCTCATTAACATCACTGACGCACATTAACTTTTATCCAACCACATTTTGCAACAGCTTTTTGTGTGTTCTCGGGTGTGTTTTTTACCTACTTTTTACATGATCTGTCAATGCAATACCGAAAATTAAGTGAATTGGGAGTAACATCATTTATGCAGGTGGTGGCAGTAACGCACAGACAGCCGCCTAATCCGCCACAAAAAGGCCAAAGGTGACGAGCAAGACGTCACGTGAACAAACACGACGGTCTCACGACAGGTCCATGCTAATCGTTCATACTGCACAACTTCATGATGGAACTTCTGATGGATCGTCCAGACTTTGTTGTTGGGAAACACTTGCGTCGTTGAACGATCCATCGGACTACTGTAGTTGTAAACATCGTTAGTTGCTAAGTCTGGACGATGGTGTTGGGAAACAGCAGTGTGGTAAGACCATCGTTCAAACCTACGAAGTTGCTAAGGAAGTTAGCAACGACGCTTTTGGGAAACGCACCCCAGGACCGGTCACTGCCCACATTCATCTGTTGATTTTTCCTATTCGCCTGGCGTCAGTTGTCGGAATTGCAAGCAGCGCTAATAGAGTCCAATATGGGCAGGAGCAAGTCTGCCCCACCTGCCTATTTTTTTTTTTACCTTCTAGCAGCTCACAAATCAGTACTCCTCTAGTAACGTTAGACCTAACCCAATCGTGTCAAATGCAGTGATGGCCTGCAGCACAGAACCTGCCTTGTCAAACAGCGTGGACTTTCTGTTAAAAATGCATTTGATGGACTGAAATTAGAAGATAAGTTAGTGATCAAGCAGCTTGGCCCAGACAGACCATACGTCAGTATAACAGAAAACTAAGGACAAAGGGAGGATACAACCGAACATTTTCGCGAACATGGTATGATGAAAATGAAATTGCTGTGTGGTTGCTCCTTAAGGAATACAGTATTTTGCCTTCCATGTCCACTGTTCAGATCATGCTTAGGACAAGGGGACATAGGGATTACAGAAGTTAGCGAAGTGAAATACTTTTCTGAAGTAGCAAAAAAGCACACTCTCAAGCAAAGCACATTTACAGTGTGCTATAAAACTACCCATGCTAGGTCAAGTTAATATCGCAGCACAACTCGATGAGGGTTATCATGTAAGCATTCGAAATCAATTAGAGAGGCAAAATGTGTCGTTGTGCTTATTATATGAGGCTGTTGCATTGTTTGCTTTTAGTGCATTGGGCATTTTTTTGGTCTTTGTTAATCATAGCGCTACACTAATGTTAATATTAAAAAAAAAGTCAGTCCCTGCATCCGAATACCCTTACTAGCCGCCTGCATAGTAGCCAAAAATGAGGAAGCCACGACCTAGAACATCCGAATACGTTAGTAAGCTTTCAGTAGTAGGCGAAGCCAGGCCAAAAGTACCCGGATGGCTTGCTATTTCTGGTAGTATTTTGCAGTGTGCAAGCGAACTACACTACGCTATCCCAGAAGTCACCGGGAGGTTGAAAACCGTAGAAGAAGAACCAAAAACTTCCCGCTCGTTAAAAGTAACCAAGATGGCGGAGACTCCGGTCGCTTGTCTGACAGTGTACAAATGTGCACTTCAGTAAATAAAAGCCATGTAAATAGTTGTTAACGTCACAAATGCACATAAATGTTGAGGTTGTCTGATAAAATGCAGCTAACCGTTTACTACAAGCTGGCAAAATCATGACGTTAATGTAAACATCCGGGTCAGAGGACGGGCAAGATGGCGATGTCGTAGTACGTCCAAATTGTACCCAAGGGGGTAGGAATATATCCGGACGTTGAAGCACCCATGGGGAAATCTCAACCCGGAAAAGGACCAATAGCATGTAGCATTCCGTTGACTTCCATTCATTTTAGCGTCACTTTGAAATCAAACAACTTTACATGAGAAGCCATCTGTACCTTGCTATTGGCATTGTTGTAAACCAGATAGGACACAGCAAAACATATTTGCTTCGATCGGAAATCTGCCACGTTATTGCCTTGTAAGAAACGTTTATCGGAAATTATGCTAAAAATGACGCCAAAAATCATGCGACGGCTAGTGAGTTTCTGTCGCACAGGAGAAAATTTACCGTACTGGTTGGATAACAAGCTGTAGTCACAGTCATGCCCGTTTACTTTTCTATTCATGTTGGGGAAACATTTACATCACTATTTCCCGAAAAATAAGCTTAGAACTTGGTATTTGTTTGTAAGCAGAATCGCTAACTTTAAGGATTTTACTACTCGATGCAAGTGAATTGAGAAAGATGGCTAAGCTAAGCTACACGCTATAGCTTGTAGTTTACATGCTAACTAGCTAGCTCCATTGACATGCTGGCTTGCAACACTGCCTGGAACCAAAGTTAGTTGACGAAGAATCAAGTCCCCACGTACAATATTAGCCTCCCATTCCACTAACTCATTGCAGCTATAACGGTAGAAGAATACTTATTAAGAAAATTATCGTTCGCTGTGTGATTTGTGATTGAGCATCTACCACTCAATTTATAGTATTTGGGTTCGCTGGCCGACGTGACCGTACGTCACCCCGCGCTTGCGCAGTTGCCTGGTGACCAATTAAAAATCTCAAAATCGTGCTTCAACGGCTCCCATTGAAAACGACGCCATCCCTCAGTCCATTATCTTCTACGGTCTATGGTGATTCCATGGTGACGCTATAATGGCCGCCAAAAAAGGGCAAAAGTCAAGTCAAGTCAACCCAAAGTGCTTCACAGACCAAAATGTAAATGATAACATTTAAAAATAAGGTAGAACACCATACGATATTAAGATACTACGATATTTCGTCTTTCAGAAGAAGACATTAAAAACATAATGCCAGACAGTTGCGTTTGTTATGAGTGTACAAACAGAAGAGTGAAAGGGAATGTGTCCTTCCACAAGTGAGGACATTTCTGGACTTACTATATACTAATTTAGTGGAAAAGTAAGTTGTTACTGTTTGGCTAACTTTTTTTACATTCCGGTTAGCTTGCTGATGTAGCGGAGTTATATTCCACTTGCCGTTACGGGCTGTCTGTACTCTCCCATTTTGCTTTGCTTTGTATGAGCGCCCTCTACTGACGCTACTGCAGACTTTACGGGGATTTCACAATATAAGTTACCAGTCTGCAGTAGCCGGTCTAGTGGTAAGTTCATGTACACGAGCTCCACTGAAATAGTTGAATAAATAGCTGTGGTTGATATAGATAATACTTTTTCAAACAGCCATGTGAAATGATCCAGAGATCGTCTTTTTTGTTTTAGGAGTTGTACTTGGTTTGCTAAAATAGCCACGTGTTAAAACTAAGCTAAGTCATTGGTATGAACAGTGGCCAATAGCAAATGTTTTCTGTCTATAGTGTATGCTACTTGAACCTCCCCTGGAGCTGTGAGGCACTAAAACTGCTATATTTTGTCAGAATAAACGACTGAATGCCAACACCGAGTGACAACTGTTTCAATTCACAACGCAAAAGTGAGAGAGAGTACAGGACCGCTACACTAACAGGGACATTACACAAAACTGGCCAACATAACTAACTGGCTGATCTTATTAACTTTTATATGTCTGTATGGACGTCTTGTAGTATGTACATTGACATGAGGGTAAATTTATTTTACAAGTAGCCTTCATTGGTGCCGTTGAGAGTTATGCTACACACAACAGTAACATTCTGGTGCTTCCTTGGTTAACTGAAAGATTAGCAATCTTATAAGAGTAATAATCGTTGTACCCCGAAACAAACACAGGGCTATTGCAGCTGTTTCCACTTATCTTGCTGGTAGTCCCAGATAGCTGCATTAAGCATTTTGCGGTATAAAATAAATCTTTTTGGCCAGTGGGTGTTGCAGCTTCTCTGTTTCATTACGTCTTTTTTGCCCTGTTTGGATCCTCCACGACATCACAAGACAAGACAATGGCTCAGATAGCAAGCGCTCGTTCTAGTTGTTATTATAAGTTCTTTGGATAATTCCTGTAACACTGGCATCTAGTGGACGTAATTGTGTATGTGAGGCTATTTGCGGATCTTGTCTGCATTTGTGGATTTTGCAGTGTCTCAAAAATACGCCACAGAGGTGAATGCTTGTAATTGCTGATCCACAAATGCGACTCACATTTCACAAACATACTTATCAGTTCTACAAATGTATTTTTGATTTGCAAATAAAAAACAGTATATTTACAAGTACACATTTATTTGCAAAGACCAAAATGCAAGTTACAAATATTACATTTACATTTGTGGATATCAAAACACATGTACAAACCACTGACTATTTGTAGATCACTTTCTGTGCATTTACAAATATTAATGAGACAAAAATAACACCATCATCTCTTGACTTCTCCATTTTGTATTATTGTGGCATTGTTGTGTGGGATGGTGGGCGATAGCTTGTGTGTTCCAAAGCAAAGCACTTGTTAAAATTTTCGGCGGTACTGTATTTTGTGTGGCTTTGTCAGACATTTTGTAATGTCGGTTGAGGCTTGATATCGTCATTTTGTCGATTTGTTTTGTACTTTTACCTTGCATGTCGTTTATTAAAGCTTGCCGTTTTCCACTGCTGGTTTGTGACAAGTCAACATTAGGACTAAAGCAAACCTTTGCTAGTGCTACCATAATCAAAAATAAAACTCAAATTAACTGGAAGTAACACAGATTGTATTTCAAACTGCTAAATTGAATTATTAAGCGACGCTAAATAAACGTATTGTGTCGCGAACTTCCTTGGAACAAGTGCTTGATCACTTAAAACCATCGCCTCTTCTTCTCAAAGAAGCGGTAGAAAGACCCTATGCCTACGTCATGCTTTGTCGCCGACTGCTGACGCATGGTAGGAATTGGAACACAACGTTCAAATAGCCAGTTAGTCCTGGCTCTAGAGACCATTACCTAGAATATCAGACGAACCTACCAGCCACCACCCCATGAATTTTTATTACTTTCCTTAGCTTGCCAAAATTGATTAATCAGATCAAGCCTTCAAATGTCACTTCCCATGTTAAAAGAAAAAAAAAATTAAGTTTGTGTGTGTGTGTGTGTTTTGCAGGACTGCAATATTTTTGTAAATTTTAAATTTGCTGTCTTAACGCATTTGCCAGACCTGATGCTGTTGTGCTAATGATTTTTTTTCTTTCTGTTCCCCAGGACTGTGTGCAGGACCTGCAATGGAGGAATTGTGTGTCAGTTTCCATGGATGGTCCAAACGTAAACTGCAAGGCCTTGGAGAAGCTGCAGCAGGACCGTGCAGAGGAATTTGATTCCAAGCTGATAGTGGTGGGTAGTTGTGGGCTGCATACACTCCATAACTCCTTCAAAGGTGGATTTACCATCTGGCAGCTCGATAAGGTGCTTCAATCACTCCACACAGTGTTCCACAACACTTCAGCCAGAAGGGAAGACTTCACTACCCTCACCAAGTCATCGGTTTTTCCGTTACCTTTCTGTGGCCATCGCTGGATTGAGAATCTGCCAGTGGTTGGCAGAGCCATTGACGTATGGCCTCAGATTGAGATGTACATTGACGCAGTAACAAACAAACAGCTCCCGGCTCCCAGAACAGCTTCTTATGACTGCCTTTCTGTGGCAAGACAGGACCCTCTCATCATGGCGAAGTTTCACTTCTTTATGGCCATCTCCAGGATCTTTACACCATTCCTCACAAAATACCAAACAGACGAGCCGGTGTTGCCATTCATCAGTCAAGATTTGACTGTGCTGATCAAGGTAATGTATAGATTATACATTATATATATATATATATATATATATATATATATATATATAT
The DNA here is from genome assembly GCA_027475355.1 of Coilia nasus. Taxonomy (NCBI): domain Eukaryota; kingdom Metazoa; phylum Chordata; class Actinopteri; order Clupeiformes; family Engraulidae; genus Coilia; species Coilia nasus. The sequence goes on along the minus strand of CM050204.1, from coordinate 5,139,884 downwards.
ATATATATATATATATATATATATATATAGATAGATAGATAGATAGATAGATTATACTTTTTGTATCCCATCTGAGATTAGATGTGTTCTTAAGCATTACACTGTATATCTTCTCAGAGCCTACTTAAGAGGTTCATCAAATCTGAGGTCTTAAGAAACATCACTCCACTGCAACTCATCAATCTGGACTCCACTGACAAGGCAGCAAGAGTTCCACTCAAGAATGTCGACATTGGCCTGGGGGCAGAAACAGTCCGGTAATTAAGAGATTTTAGCTTTCGATCAAAACCTTTGGCTCACTGTCTCCCAAGCTATGTTCCTTGGTCCATTTATCATCAGGCATTGTTAACAAATGCATAATAATGCACATAGATGTGTAACATAAAATGCAACTTCTAAGCTATGAAAATTCACAATTAAAGGGTCTGTTATTGCATTTAGATTCAGGATCAGGAAAGTACATGTCAGGGAGATGGCCAAAAATCAGATAATCATTTTTTTTTCACCACTCCTGTTAGAAATGCCAGAGTAGTCCCAACAGCAGCGTAAGTGAACGCAGAGAACTGGAGTTTAGAAAGGACTGCATGGACTGCATGACCACAATAATCCAAAAACTTCAGACGAAGAGCCCATTGAAGTACTCTGTTGTGAGACAAATGGCGTGCTTGGACCCGAGAAGCATGTTTTCAGACCCTGACTTATCCAAGGAGAGAATAAAACGTCTCGTTCAGAAGTTTCTGCAAGAAGGGCAGCTGTCAGGAGGCATTTCTGCTGGTACAGAAGTTATCAATACAAAGCAATTAAATATGTAGTATGCAAAATGTAAACCTGGGTTGTTGAGTCATCTGTTGCAAAAGTAATGGCTTTGTTTGATTCTTTACTCACTATTTCACTGTGTGTGTGTGTGTGTGTGTGTGTGTGTTTGTGTGTGTGTGTGTGTTTATCAGGTGATAGTCCAGCAGTTTGAAGCATTCTTGTCATTCGAGGCTAAATCGGAGTCCTTCGCTTTATTCCAACCGGTGCGACGTTTTCCTGCATGGCCACATGTCCAAGCCCTATCCTGAGCTCTGGGATTTCTGCGAGAAGCTTCTGCTGCTGTCCCATGGCCAAGCAACCGTGGAGCGTGGCTTCTCTGTCAACAAGGAGGTAGAGGCTGACAATATGCAAGAGGATGCCATAGTGGCTCAGAGACTCATCTGTGATTACATCTTTGTCTGTGGGGGGGTTCTTAATGTGCCCCTGACAAAAGAGCTCCTAGGAGCTGCTGCTTCAGCTAGATCACACTACCGCCTCTACCTGGAAGCAGAAAGGAGAAAGCAGGAGAGCCAAGCTCAGAAACAAAAGAGAAAGGCAGTTGAGGACCACATCGAAGAATTGAGGAAAAAGACTGTGGTCCTGACTGAAGTGGCTACCAGCCTAGAAAATGAAGCGGACAAATGTGCTGAGGCAGCGGAAGGGTAATCGGGAACCCTGATGGCCCAACTAATCACGAAATCCAATGTCCTTAGGAAGCGATACAAAGAAAAAATTGCTGAACTGAAAGGAGTTGAGAGTGAGCTGGAGGCAGAATCAGCAAAACTCAGGAAAATGTCCTAATGTATATACGTTAGTGAATTGTAGTAGTGTAGTGTATAGTTGCCCTGTCATTGTTAGTGAATTGTCTAGTGTAACTGTATAGTCATTGTTCAGAGTGTAGTAGGGACATTTGGGGTAGGGGTGGTGGGATGAGGTGAGGAGTGGGTTTGTCTTATTTGGAAATTGAAAAGAAAATTTTTTTTTTTTTTTTTTTTTTTTTTTAAAGAATTCGATTGCATATACATTAAATAATGTAAAATAACCCATTGATTTTTGTGCTTTATTTTCACGTGTATGATCTTGCGAGTTGGTCTTAATTTTTTTTAAAAATGGCATTGAAAAGTCCTAAACAGGTCTTAAATTTAACTTGGTCAAACCTGTAGACACCCTGGGCCTCCTTTCCCGATAACGATGGATCTTAGCCTTAAGAGCAACGTAAACGATTGATCCCACGAACGTTCTTGCAGTCCTTACGGACCGTTTCTCGAACATTATCGTACGTGAATGCGCGTGCCCTGCTCTTAAGATGGTTCTTAGAGCTGAAAGTTGGCACTATTAAGTGACGTAGGGGCTTTCTTTTGAACTTCATTGGGCATACGGTAAAGTTGGCTTCAAAAAGATAAACAAAACTTGTAACGTTTGCATCTCTCATCTACAGTATAATTTATCTCATTCAAGTGTAAGCAAAAAAGATCTCCGACCAGTCCGAGGACACAAACAAAAATATATTTGATTTAAATAGTCTATGTAGGACACTGTATTCAGATGTTTTTGTTACCTGTTTTCTGCACACGTCCAAAATAAACCCACTTACTGTGACTCCTTGTGCGGCTGTGCTAAAGGCGCTGGATATAGGCACTGCCCGTCAACAATGTCTTCGCCACTCCCTTTGTTATGCCCATGGAACTGTCATGTTCCAAGCTTTTTGTTTTGACGGACTTTATATTGCTTCTGGGTTATATTTTTCTTAGTTGCCTCGAAACGCTCCTGTTCATGTAATGTCCATACAAATCACATGTAGGATCACCGTTTCATTATGCCCAATCTTACTATCAAATATAGTTGACGTATATGCAGTGGCGCCTGCAGAAAAAAATTCTAGGGGTGGCCAGTGGGGGGCTAGAGCAAATGTTGGGGTGGCATACCAGACAAAAACCCATAATCAAATGTAATACTACTGATTCTGATACATCTATATCCATGATGTATACGGACATACTTTCATCAGAGAGGGTCAATATTTAATAATCTTTGCTTTGATCTCTTGAATGTTAATCACAGCACTTAAAGTTTTACACATATCCGAATACCCGCAGTAGGACCTAAGTTTAAATTACTGTCTTTTTCTTTAAAATTACTGTAGTGTTGGCACCACTAGTTTTCTTCCTATTCAAGATCCTTTTAAGCTGAGGGATTTCAAATTTAAGATCCTCTGTGTTGCATTTGTAATGAGAGGCCAAAGCCAATATTGCAGTCTTCTCACAAAATGTAGGACTAACAGGATTTAAGGCATGTATACCTTCCATAATGGCACAGCTCTCCTTAGAAAACCTTCTCTTAATTTCTGAGAGAAGTACATCCAGAATTGGAATGCATGAGCCTGTCCTAAAAGACTCCTTATCTATGTTGACCTGTCTCTGAGCTATTGGTGTGGATATGTAATGGCCTTCAAGCCTAGAGCTTGGTGTGACTTGACGCCCAGATATAACACTGACCCTGCATTGGTCTGCAACGGCCATTGCATTATCCCAAATTTCATTAAGGATAGAGCCTTCTCGATAACTGTTCAGGGTGTCAACAAGTGCATCCACAAGGGTAACCACTACACCCAAATTCAGTTCTGGGGACTGTAAAGCATCAGACAGATACTTAATCTCACCAAAAACCTGTGTCAATGTTAGGAGGAGGGCAATGAACTGGAGATCTATTTGTGCCAACAGACCTCTTGCTTCGGTAGTCCTGTCACCATTTCTCTCTTCAGAGTTGTTTCAGTAGGCACATGATAGCTGGCAGTCTATCTTTAACTGTTTTGCATGCATTGTACCTACAGGCCCACCGTGTCTCTGCCAATCTTTGCAATTCTCTCTGTGCCCCCTGATACATCTCTTTCTGCACTTCTATCCACTTCTGATGAACATGGGACCCTGACAGAAAACATAGAGCCTCTGCAACAGTGAAAAGAAACAATCAGCTTCATTGAGGCATTTCACACTGTCAACCAACACCACATTTAAGCAGTGTGCATTGCAGTGCACATAGAAGGCTAATGGAGCCTCAGCTTTAATGCGCGCCTGGACACCTGTGTTTTTCCCACTCATGACAGAGGCCCCATCATATGCCTGCCCTACTAAGTGATTTCTGAAATCAAGGCCATACTTTTGCATTAACTGTGTAATTTTCTGTGAAAGTGATGCAGCATCAAGGCGCTCTGCAGCTTCGAAGGCCAGAAAACTTTCCAATATAGAGCCATTATAGTAGTACCTAATTACAAAGGACATCTGCTCCTTCTTACTAACGTCTTTAGTTTCATCAGCCATGATGCTGAAGACCTCACTTTGAGCAACTTCACTAATTATAGAGTTGCGCACCATTTCTGCTAGGCAGTCCAATATTTCGTTTTGAGTTCCATGACCCAGGTAAGTGGCATTCCTTTGACTTGTCATTTTTTTCTTCACTAATTTGTTATGTTTGCCAACCAATTCCATGATGCTAAGGAAATGTCCTTTGTTTTCCCCATGTGTCTCATCATGAGCTCTTTGTGCAATATTTTGTGTTGCAGTTAGAAGTAGGGCTTGACCTATAATTTTCACATATTCACGGTTATCTTTGATTAATTGTTCATGTTCTGAGCTCAGGGAAGCAGAGATGCTTTTTGGCATTTTCTCATAGTCTTTCCAGGCAAACATGGCATTTCTATGAGATTCTGATTTTGCATGTGTGGCAAATCCACCATCTCTATATGTAGCTTTCTTCCAGTGCTTAAACCCTTCTGCTGTAAATGCAGAATCCCTTGCAGAGGGAAGACTGAAATGCCGGCAGGCATAACAGAAGGCACCGTCTTTACTTTGCGAGTACTCCAGCCATTTATGAACAGTGTACCACTCTTTCATGAAGCTCCTTCTCTGACTGCCTAGAAGGGTCCGAGGGAAGACTTGGAGTTGTGGTTGTGTGTAGGATAGATCACAAGGAAAATAATTTAAAAGAGGCATAAGAAGAATGCCATCTACCTTACTCAAGATCAAACACCAATTTACATCAGCACATGAATAAGTAATGGCTCAATCCAATGTTGACAAGCTAAAAAATGTATATTTATCATTACATTGCTACCGTCATTTCCCTTTAAACTACTCATGGTCAATTAATATCAATACCCTTTTGTAATGACAAAGAATTCCAAGTGCACATGCTACACCCACAGTTGCCCTCATATTCAATTGCTAATCCCAATCTCCAAATGTTGTGGGTGTTATTTGTATATCTATTTCACAACTAAGGCAATAACTCTTTATTAGGAAGGTAATGATACAATCAACCCATGCTATGATTCACAATGTTATGGTCACAATACAATATAACTTAATAAGCTACAGACAAATTTGAAAATAATTAAAACTTATTATTATCAGAGCTGTCACTATAATAGTAACCACACTATTTTCTAACAGTCACTGTTTTGTACTATAACGTTACCTGTTGGTCCAGGAACCGTTGCTGAATCAGCATTGTGTTCTCCATGTTCCGGTTCTGTGCCTGCTCTATCCCTGGACACCTCTTCTACTTCTACCTCTGGCCCCTGTTCCTCCTCATTCTCCCCTGTCTGTATCTCCCCTGCAGTGCTTTTGGTCTTCCCGAAAAAATGGGAAATGTCGACTTTTCGTTTCATCCTCTGCAGATTGACATAGCAATTCAGCAAGGTGGTTAGCTATGCTAACTTTTCCGCTTAGCAATGCTAACTTGAATTCCGCAATAATAAACACCTAATGAGTAACGTTGAGTTTTACAAATTCAGTAAGTATATGAAAATTGAAAAGTATATGAAAATTCACCACTATATGTGACATACATACCCAATACAAGTTCTCTTCTCTGAACTCGAATACCTTGCTGAAGTTGCTGCTCCCATTGAACTCTGCTGCCTTCCTCGTGCTGCCTCCAGTAAGCAACGTTAAAGGGAGGGGGGTTGGTGGGTTGGTGGGGTGGTGTGGGTGGTGGTGGAAGCTACAACGGACAAGGGCTGCAAGAGCAACGCCGCTGTATCTTGTTACAAAATCGTTTTCACATCATGAACTACTGTGAATTTAAAAAGTAGCATAGACTATATTTTACTATATTTACATAACATTTTCTTAGGGGTGGCTGAAATGTTTTTTAGAATAATTTTGGGGTGGCTGTAGCCACCACCAGCCACCCCCTGGTGGCGCCTCTGCGTATATGGCAAGCCATCTTAACATTTAAAAGCTAAACTGGATATGTGTTGCAGATATCTGTAATTCAGTTTTGCCTAGTCAAAAAGAACATTTCAGATATCCGCAACTACATTCTTCCTATCCGTAATTGTCATTTCAGATATCCACAAAAAAATTCTTCCTAGGATAAATGATGTCACTTTTGCCACTCATTTGTATGGGGTTCATCATTACAGATATCTACAATTCAGTTCCAGATATCCACTACGTGAACTACGGATATCCGCAACTGAATTATAGATATCTGTAATTCCAATTTGAGATATCTACAATTTGATTTTGCCTAGTCATAACTTCAGTTCAAGATATCTTTAATTCACCTCAGTTCAAGATATCTATATGTTCCTTTCCGGATGTCTTAAATTCAGTTTTGACTAGGTGAAATGCAGTTGTAGATATCTGTAACTGGAATTATGACTAGTCAAAATGACATTGTAGATATCTCAAACTGGAGTTAGGGATAGTCATAATGTAATTGTAGATATCTATTATCAAGTTATAGATATCTTGAAATGAATTTTGATTAGCGATATCTGAAATTGGAGATATCTGTAATGTTCATTTTGCCTAGCCAAAATGTAATTACAGATATCTTGAATTAGAGTTTTGACTAGGCGAAATGACGTTTCAGATATCTGTATGCAAATTAATCCCCATCCCACTTTAGGCGGGAGCAGAGCGCCTTCATCCACCTATTAACTGTTAAATGATTAGAGTACGTAAGGAACGTTTCAGAGTGGCCAAAGGGAGAAATTGTGTTTAACTGACTTTTTAACGCCGATGCCCATGCAAGACAGGAGCTGCCAGAGAGAAATGATAGTACGTTGCTTTCTATAACAAGACTCTCTTTGATTTTGGCGGGGATGGACATTACATAGAGCAACGTCATGCACAACAATTTGCACTAGTCATAATGACGTTTGAGATATCTTTAACTTTCATATTGCCTAGTCAAAACTGAATTACAGATATCCGCAATTGTCATTTAAGATGTGTGACGAGTTGAATGTCGTTTTCAATGACGTAATTGCAGATATCTGTAATTCAGTTTTGCCTAGTCAAAACAGAATTACAGATATCTCTATCTATCGTTTCGACTAGTGACAATTACGTTACAGATATCTTGAATGACAATTTCGACTATCCAAAATGTAATTACGACTAGTCAGAAAGATGTTGTTGATATCTACAATGTTAATTTCGTATAGTCAAACTTAGCTTTTAAATGTTAAAATGGCTTGCCATACTTCATCCACCTGTTAACTGTTAAATTATTATGGTAATTAAGGAAGGTTTCGGAGTGGCCAGAGGGAGAAATTGTGTTTAACTGACTTTTAAACGCCGATGCCCATGCAAGACAGGAGCTGCCAGAGAGAAATGATAGTACGTTGCTTTCTATAACAAAACTTCCTCTTTGATTTTGGCGGGGATGGACATTACATAGAGCAACGTCATGCACAACAATTTGCACTAGTCATAATGACGTCTGAGATATCTTTAACTTTCATATTGCCTAGTCAAAACTGAATTACAGATATCCGCAATTGTCTTTTAAGATGTGTGACGAGTTGAATGTAGTTTTAATGACGTAATTGCAGATATCTGTAATTCAGTTTTGCCTAGTCAAAACTGAATTACAGATATCTCTATCTATCGTTTCGACTAGTGACAAGTACGTTACAGATATCTTGAATGACAATTTCGACTATCCAAAATGTAATTACGACTAGTCAGAAAGATGTTGTTGATATCTACAATGTTAATTTCGGATAGTCAAACTTAGCTTTTAAATGTTAAAATGGCTTGCCATAGACGTATGTGGCTGCAATCATATTGATTTGATTCCAGGCCCTTGCGTAATTTAGGCTACTTCTTTATTTCCGTTGGCCTGTTGTGTCAGCTACATGATGTCATGGTAGTTATATGGTAGTTGCATGATAGTTACAAGAATAATGTCTTATGACAACATCTTCAGGCACACGTAGCCTATTTTCACTTCACATCCTCTGGGTGTCTCCACTGTGCCACACCAGTTAATCAATCTTAGTGCTCTACGAGTGCTCTGGACCACATGTAGAGTTACGTGTGATCCCACGATGGTTCTTGGCCAAGGAAGGTTTCGGGAAACGGTCCTTAAACTCTTCGATGGTGCTAAGTGTGAAGTTGAGTACTACTTAGGCTTAAGTACTACTTAACATCGCTCGTAGTGCTTTCGGGAAATGAGGCCCTGGTTGCTGCATTTTGTGAAGTTCTGGTATTAGCCAGCTAGCTCGCTCAATTTTGAACAGATTCTCATCAGGTCTGTACCGAAAGAAGGGACATAAACGCGTGGAAATGTGCCTGAGTTCTAAAGAAAATTTTAATTATATGCAGCGAGATGTACAGATATTTAGTTTGTTCTTTGTCAGCATGTAGCCTACAAGTATGAACGACGAACCCGCTGGGAAATGGCAGTAAGGGTAAGTAACATTGTGCCAAGTAAGGGAGAGGAATTCATCTAATGATGTTGTTGAGTGATGTGTGTGTATATATCTACATGTATATTGCAGAATGGATAAGAATGGACGAAGTTCTTATGGCACTCAGGTACGTGGTCATCTTAACTGTAAAGGTCAATATTGACACAACACATACACTCCCACACACACGCACACCATTTTTAATAATTTGACCTTGCCTCGATTTGTTTTTCTTTTTTTTTTTTCCTTTTCCAGATGTAGGGATAGGATAACTGTCATCAATTGGGAACCCATTGATTTTGAGTATCTGCACCACGTTTGCCATTAGGAGTTACAGTTTCTTAGAGCTAGTTGTTGAGCGGAGTGGAAATGTGGGGAGACCTAGGTTGAATGTCAGTAGTAATTCCCTCAGTGATGTCTTGAGTCTAAACCTTCCATTAAGTCATTACTATTTCAGTAAAACCAATGTGGCATAGTTCGAATTACGTGGGAGCCAATGGGAGCTGAGCTCCCATACCCTCAGGCTCCAATGAAAGAAGCAAATTTCATTTACTGTGGAGGCTTCTCGAATATGTCATATTACCATGATAAGCTTAAATATATCACCATATAAACATACATAAAATTCGCTTCATTTACGATCACCATGCAGCCATCTTTGTATTGAATTACGACGTGATATTGATTCACCATCACACCACTATGCGCACAAATCTGAAATTTGGGGCTTGCGAACGTGACGTTCAGTCCGAAGAAGACTTCTCATCTACCTCCTATCTTATATCAGTGGTCATAGATTTACATAGAAGACTAGATTCCTCGCCGCGTCTTCCAGAACATCCGCACAGGGCAGCCATCTTACCACAGTCAAGCTTTCCCACAGAACCTGCTGTTACCTATAGGTAAACTGAGGTAAGACCCGGAGGTGCTTAAAATGTTTTTAGCCTTATCTCGCTGAAATTTTGACGTATAGACAAATTTTGACGTATAGACCACATTATTAATGTGGCTGTAATTCTGGGTGTTTGAACATGTTAAAGTCGTACATTTTCTCTTAAAAACGGCTTATTACTGCAGCTGTCAAAGTTACGTTTCATAGCTAGGCTAGCTCATAACAATTGTACGAGTACATGGAAGGTTAAGTAAGATAATAATTCCAATAACTGAAGTTACACTTGCACATGGTTTTCATTTTCGGGTTGGTTAATTGAATACAGCTTACATTATGATTTCTAGAGGAAATTAAATTACTGGCTGCAACTGACGATGCCAGACTTCTGCGCAGCCTTCGGTTGCTCAAACTGGCGATGTCTGGAGAGTAGGGTACGCGGGATCACCTTTCACCAGTAAGATCATACATCATCAATCATTTTTAAGGATAATCGTTAGCGTATTTAGTGAGATATAATGTCCAATACAGTTCCTGATATAAGCAGCCGGGCAAGGACAACAGCATCATACGAGGTTCAATTTTTATTTAAAACTAATATTTTAATAAAATACATTTTTGCACTAATCACTCTGCTTCAGCTTTCAGCCCATTCGTATCCAGTTCATATACATTTACAAATAAATTCTGCTTGAATTTGAGCACTGAGTCTCTGCTGTCTTTATTCATTGTAAACTTCTGTGGCAGTATTATTTGTCCCTTCGGGGTGGTGTAATCTGGGTCTGCAATTGGCCTACTGGAATATTTTCGCCAAGCTGAGTAGCATACTTAAAAAAACATAACATGATTATTCATCATTAATATCATAAATGCATACTAACGTTTGTTTTTTTTTGTATATAACAAATCAATCCGTTTCAATATCGAGTGAAATTTGAGGAAGTTGCGGTCATTTAAAAAGTACATATCCCTACCAACGCACTGTAATGGGTAAGCCTGCTGTCTGAGGTAAGATGGCCACCATGTGCGGACGTTCGACTTCGTTGACGGGCAACGGGGACGAGGAATCTAGTCTTCTATGTAAATCTATGTCAGTGGTTCCCAAAGTAGGGGTCCTGACCCCCAGTGGGGTCGCAGGGGCGGTGGCGGGGGGTCGCGAGATGATTTCAGTGTTTTCCCCAGAAATAAAAAGAAGGGTTTAAATTTTGATGTAAATACGATGACGCGGTGGCACGGTAGCTAGGAGGATTGGTGGGCATGCACCCTGGGAAAAAAATTTTGAGCTAAAATGGTGCATTCTAGGAAGGTCTTAAGCTAAATTTTGGTCCCAGAAGGCTGGTGGAAACATAACACTTTTAATAAAATGTTGCATTTTTTGGCACAAATAGAACAAAAAACTTGTTGCACTTGGTGAGTTGAAAGAGCCAAAACTCCCAGGTGGGAAGGCTAATTTATTGTCACACAAAAAATACTGCAAGCACTATATAATGTCAGATGAATTTGACTAGGCTGTCACTAAAATGTCTAAACTAAATGTTGAGCCTCCTGTTTTTCTGGGCCGCCCACTTGTCTGCTGCAGCATCCAACCACATCTCTCGGACAGGTGGACCCTCGATGCTAATGAGCACCACGCTAAATATCTCCCTGTATGGCCACATGAAAGCTGAATTGGTACCACAGATCTTAGATTCTGCAGATAAATATATTTCAGTGTAGTGTAGTATTATCTAGAATGATGTCTGATGACAACAAAATCTTATTTCAGTTCTCATGTAACAAGCTAACGAACTAGCTCATTGAAATGATTGGTAATGTGGTAATGCTAACAGTCATCGACTCACCTTGAATTTAACACGCTGCAATAACCTTACAACTTTATATTACTTTCTCCACTTCAGCTAATATCAGTATTAGTAGGCTATTTAGGTGGGTGTTGGTGAGTAAAGTGGCAGCTTTCAGTTTAAAACATTATGTTAGCGTAGTTCGCTAGCGTTAGCGCGCTAACAACACCATACAGGCTGCAGCCTGGTCTGAAATGAAGCTCATTTTCTGGAAATCCAAACAGTAACAACGTACACTATTAGGCTTGAAATAATCACAAATAATTGCGGATTGTGACACCTTGTTAAAAAGAACCATCAACAAATCCAGAAAGACGTAAGGACTAATTTATTAGTTAAATTCCACGAGTGTCCTATTCAATGAAACAGTCTTGACTCTGCTCTACATAAAGGACGAGTTGCCTTTCACGCTCTCTCTCACTCTCTTTCAGCAGCTAGATGATCCGATCGCATTCTGTACACTGTGGAGAAAGTGTTCTTGCTACATGAGCATGTCCCAAGGAGAGCGTTCTCCTTCCTTCTTGTGTAGCATTTACAGTCAAAGTCAGGCAGTTTTAGTAGCCCCGAGGTTTGCGTTAAAGATCTTAGATTCTACAATACTCTCTGATACAGCTGACTGGCGGAAAAAAACAAACAAAGGAGCACTGTAATCGGCAGGTGATTGGCCAGTTTCGCCAGTATAGTAGTTTACACACCCACCACGGAAGTTTCCTACAAACGCAGCCTACATTTGACTACATTGGGGCTTCTTGTTCGGGGAAAATCCCGGGGGGAATGTTTTTGTGCATGATTTTTAAGCGTATCGGCATTTTATGAAAGCGTCTCGGCAAAACTTGATGCGTATCGGCGAAAAAAGAAGCGTATCGGTGCCGATATGCTTAGACGCTTTGGGGAAAACACTGGATTTCCAGAAACAATGATTTTGCCTGTTTGCTAACCAGAGGACCATCACTCTCCCATTAGCGAGCATCAAATGTGTGATTTGTGCCCGATTAGCATAGCTATCAGCAGACCCTCCTCTGGCAATGACCTACTGTTTAAATCTGCGTCCCAACGTCGGGTTTCCAGAGCTCGTGGATTATTACAAACACCAAGCATCCCAGCCTCACAGATAAACCCAGTGACTTTTTTCGCAGAAAAGAGAGTTACGGGGGGAGAAGAAAGCCCTTACTAAGCAAACAACTGTCTCTGTAAAGACGCAGAAGGCTTCATGTGAGGTGGCATATTTAATTGCGCAGACAAAAAGCCACACACGATTGGGAAAATTTTGCAGCAATATCGATGAGTCGGATTATGCACGGGGATAAACTGCGGAGCTGGAACAAGTGCTGCTCTCTGGGACTGTATCCCGCCGCATCTCCCGCTTTCAACATTGGGCATAATTAAACAGCGCCCATCAATCACATTCATTTTTTTCTGCATACATAACTTTATAACTGTTCGATGTTACTTGCTTGTTCGTAATATGTCTGTATATGCTCAGCATTATAAGTTATGGTGGGATGTTGCCTATTTGTTTTCGCACTTGAGTTTGGTAGTAAAATACACCAGCTCAGAGATCATGTTCAGTTTTGTTTTTGCTCTACTGCCTTACGTGTGTTGCGTAAAACAGCCACATTATGAGAGAGGAAGGGGGAAGCGAACGAGATAGAAAGCGAGAGCGCGCACGAGTGTGACAAAGAATGGTCGCGGGGGTCGGGGGTCGTCAGCAGCCTAAAACTGGGGGTCACGGTCTGAAAAGTTTGGGAACCCCTGTCTTATATCAATCTTCCTTCATTTTGTAATGCGTTTTTAGAAATACCAAAATAATACGTAGGTTGCCTAAACTTTCTGCCATGCCACCGAAAAAAAACAGCACTGGCTGGCCTTGTGTCGTTTGGCTTCACAGCGAAAAAAATGAAAAAGGACAGTGCGTTTTGCTTTTTTTTTTTTTTTTTTTTAAAGATAGAGACCCCCATAGGGTCAAATTTATAATTCGAACCCTGCAATGTGGTAGTACGGAAACACATTGGCACATGTTTTTCACAATGTATAAATATCTTTGCAGTATGATGCACAGGAAGAAGCCACAGTGGCTGCTCGCCATTTACTGTCCTTGCTATCGAGGACTTTACCCAGTCCTTCGCAGGGGCAGATGCAGATGCAGATGCAGGTACAGGCACAAGCACAAGCACAGACTCCAGATCGACCCTCGATTCAAACAGAATTGACTAGGTAGGCAAAGACGTGCACCCCGTTAAACTTGGTAGATGGACTAATGGTGTCTATATACTTTAGTACAGTGGTTATAAGACTGTATATTAGTGTTTAGTGTACTTGTAACTTAATAGTGTTAAGTGTAATGGTACATTATTGTTTCAAAACCATACAGGTCTTTCCCTGGATTTTTTAAGGGCAAAAAGAGATTCATGCCTCGAGGCTACATGCCAGCAAAGGCTCAGAAAATATGGAAACCATTTGAACTGGCATTCTTTTTGCTTCCATCCAAAGTTAGTCGTACTCCACCTTTGAATGAAGAACTGTTATTCATGCAGGCAGGCTTGGGGAAAAGGACTGTAACTGTGACATCAGATTGTACACATGCAGAGCGAAAATGCATGCTATTTTGTCATCGCAACTCCAATCTTTTACTTACTGAAAACCATTAATAATTTATTGGTTGATTATTTATTGCTATAACACACAGATTTCACTCATTTACCACAGTACTGTACATGGAGGTGTGATAAAGTGTTATTTCAATCTTGAACTGCATGTTTTGTGCTAGGAATAACACATGATCTAACATTCTTCATTTCCTTTCATGCTTTCTGTCATATAGTTGTCCAGAATGCTTCAGGCCACGTTCCCCAAAATGACATGCCTACAGCACAGATGGCTACTCTTTAAAGCTGCAGGTATTGTTCAACACTACAAAATTAATTCATTTAGATCTAAAACACCTGCTAAAACCTACATTTTTGTGTGTGTAATATTATGTATAATACATACAATAATATTGGAAACCCTCCTAAAACCTGAGGATTTTCAAGAAACTTTCAATAGATTGTCAACACCTACACCTTCATAGGCTCTGTATTTGCTTTTAAAGATAATGTACAGCATGGAAATGTGTGTATGTAACACTTTGTATAACATGCTGTTATTAATGTCTTCACAGGTGGTAATGGAAGGAGGAGCATCTCTCCTATTCCTCCAGAGGCTGAGGGCTACACGGGCACGATACTCAAAAATGTATCAGGCGGGGGGAAGTTCATGCTGTACATCGTACCTCTTCAGGATGAATTGGACCTAACACCTCTCCCAGCAAATGCTCCTGAGTTTGCTCTTATGCCAAAGGCTACTTGTAAGAATTGCAGGACAGAGATGCCTCTTCAGATGTTGGCATTTCACATAAAGGACTGCAACCAGTCAAGCACTGATTCAGAGGTAAATTGTATTCCTTGGTATGCAAATTCATTTGAGCTCTGAGTTACTGTTCCCGATCTGCCATCTATGTGCTATGAGTTGAAATGTGCCAGATGTACTTAAAATGCCTGTAGAGCCACAGTAATAGACCTGCATTTAATCTAGGTCGAGGATGTGGTGCTTGTTGGGGAGACAGCTTTGACATCTGCCCCATGTGGTACATCTGCCAGTGAAAACCAGCAGGTAGCTTGTGGATTTAAGATGTCTCTTTCATATTTTTAATATAGCCCATATTCGAGCAGATAGTAATTTAATATGCCTGCATGTAGGAAAATGAAGTTTGTTGCCCAATATGCTGCAACATGTTCTCCGCAGCCGACATTGAAGCACATGCAAGTGACTGTGAGCGAAGGTAATTGCCTCTATGTGCTTTTTTAAAACTATACGCTTAATGCCCTAAATAATCATGGAATAATCATGTTTTGATTTTACAGTTTAGAGGAAATAACTTCAGGGACAAGTGGTGGCATAATTAAAGGACCAGGAAGACTAATTGAAAGGTAATTTTGATAATTTATTGAGTTAACTTTGTGTTCTAAATAATTTTCATGACACCAGTCTTGTCATAAACTCCGGTTCTAATTGCGGCAATCTGAGCATTTGGTAAGTTAAAGTGAGCTTTATTGTCAATTTCTTTACCAAATGCTAAAACATTCTTTCTGTCTTAGTGCTACTAATAATGCAGGAAGTTAACATGGACAAAGCCTTTGAGTTAACGGTGTTGCGGCAGAACATGGTGGAGAGGGGCCTTGCTCAGTGGCAGCGCCAAAAAAAATCTTCCCCTGTCAACTATCTAAAAGTCACCTTTTTAGGTGAAGCAGGGGTAGATACCGGGGCACTCCGGAAGGAATTTCTTACAAGTATGTAATGAGTTTGATATATGCTAAAACAGGGAATGTCCATATTATACTATGGCAGTTCGTGCCAGTCTCCGCTGCACAAAACGGTTCCAATTCGATTTAACAGTGTCTGTAGTTGCTATGCAACAAGTGTCTACATTGATTTTGTAACGTTTACTTTGCATCTTTCTTTGACGGAGTGATTATGTAAGGGTTAACATCCGACGAGGCGTGCGTTATACAGTTTTAAGTCAACGAGGTGGAGCCTAAGAAGTTTGCTCCGCCAAGTTGACTTAAAACTGTATAATGCACGCCTCGGAGGATGTTACCCCGCTTATGACCCGGTTAATGCCACTCAATTATGTAGTATGTATTTAAAATAATTCTCAATTAACTTAGAGGGTTAACTTAGACTCAGTTTCGCTACAATGTGGCCTACAATGTAGCCTAATATTTGTAACGTTAAGTAGAGCGCTACGCAGCCCCTCAGTCACTAGCCAAATTGGTTGTCATGGTTACCTTTCATTTGGTAAGGTGATTGCTACTGCTCATCAGGTGTTAGCTAGCTTGGATTGAGCAACGCGACACATGCAATACTTATTCCAAAACGTTGATTTAGTTATTTTCGGTTTACTATTTTTTTTAAGTTCATGGAAATTGAACTCGACATTGCCATTAATTGTGAAGTTTGATAGAGACGGTTACAGTAGGTACGTACATTCTATTGATAGGTAGGTAGTAGGTATTGATATGGAACTGAAGTTTTAAACTTTTTTGCCAGAACTACTTTCAAGGCGTGCATGATATACGATTTTACTGCATGCCTAGCAACCAATCAGAAAGCAGCACCACGGTCCAGAGGGTCATAATAACTGTGAAGAGTCACCCATGGTATGTCAGGGGATATTTCCACTCCTAATAACGCTTAGAATGCATCACGTCCAATCAGAAATTGTTAAATAGTTCGGACCTAACTGTTGTATAATATTAGTTTTAAAAATAATAGCACACCATCAGTGATTGTTGACTTTTCTACAAACTAATTATAATTCTATTCATATCTAGAAATGGTGGAGGGAATTGAAAGAAGATTTTTTGAGAAAGGGGCATGTGGCAGCAGTCCTGCATATTCCTTGTCAGATTTTGATAAAGGTCATTTCAGGTATGTACCTTGAGCAGTCTTTTTTGGGCAGATTCCCATGGTTAAAAATGTAAATGTAAAAAGTTCACACTTTTTTGTTGTTGTTAAGGACCGTTGAAGAAATAATGGCAGCAAGCTTGGCTCAAGGAGGACCAGCTCCAAATTTTATGATGATGTGGTGCTACCATTACCTTTGCAAAGAGTCCTTAAATGCTCAAGATTTAGATGAAAATGATGTGGCAGATGCACAATATAGTGACCTCATCTCAAGGGTAAGACCAAAAAAGGGGGGCAAACATGCAGTTAAATATCAGTGTCACCGATAACTTCCTTCAAGGATATTTGGATAAGGTTAAGGACATCTTTCCAAATAGTATTACAGTGTTAGTGTTACAGTATTACTTACAAT
The DNA here is from genome assembly GCA_027475355.1 of Coilia nasus. NCBI lineage: Eukaryota > Metazoa > Chordata > Actinopteri > Clupeiformes > Engraulidae > Coilia > Coilia nasus. Next base: position 5,122,794 of record CM050204.1, on the reverse strand, counting down.
TTAATTGTAACTAATAAAGTATGCTGTTACGATCTGTCTGTATTTCAGGTTAAAGCAGCCACTGACCCAGAAACAATTTGCGATCTCACAGATGACATAGTAAATTGCGGCAATCTGAGCATTTGGTAAGTTAAAGTTCAGGTATGTACCTTGAGCAGTATTTTTTGGGCAGATTCCCATGGTTAAAAATGTAAATGTAAAAAGTTCACACTTTTTTGTTGTTGTTAAGGATCGTTGGAGAAATAATGGCAGCAAGCTTGGCTCAAGGAGGACCAGCTCCAAATTTTATGATGATGTGGTGCTACCATTACCTTTGCAAAGAGTCCTTAAATGCTCAAGATTTAGATGAAAATTATGTGGCAGATGCACAATATAGTGACCTCATCTCAAGGGTAAGACCAAAAAAGGGGGGCAAACATGCAGTTAAATATCAGTGTCACCGATAACTTCCTTCAAGGATATTTGGATAAGGTTAAGGACATCTTTCCAAATAGTATTACAGTGTTAGTGTTACAGTATTACTTACAATATTAATTGTAACTAATAAAGTATGCTGTTACGATCTGTCTGTATTTCAGGTTAAAGCAGCCACTGACCCAGAAACAATTTGCAATCTCACAGATGACATAGTAAATTGCGGCTACACAGGTGTCATCTGTGTAGAGAAAAAGACTGAAATCATGCGGTATGTTGAATGTTCCACCCATATATCTATACCTCCAAAATAAATGCCAAAATGTGCCCCGCTGTCTGTGTCTCACAAGGTTTAGGATGAAGGGTGCCATTTTTATCCTTTAATGTTCTTTGGAGTACTCAGACACCTTTCGCTGCATAGGTCTGCGTCGAACCCACTCGCCCAGCCCCCATACACAAAACAAAACACATCGCACATGTCAACTACAAACTTTTAAAACTTTTAAAACACTATTTATTTGCTTGCTGTTAATGTGTTATATGTGGTCATATTGTTTGTGCATGTGATTTTGTTGTCAGTGCTGTAGTGTTTCATGCATGCCTCAGGGTGCTGCCTATCTTGACACAAATTAAAGAGGGATTGCAGCTGTACGGGCTGGGCAGCATCATGGCCAGGCACTCTGAAGCCTGTAAGACTTTGTTTGTCCCAGGGGATGACATGACAGTAAGTAAGCCTTAGATAGCTATAAAATGTATATATTTTTATTTGCATCTATGTACATACAATGCAAATCACTTTTAGTCCGTGAGCCAGAGGGGTTGGTCGTTACCGAAAAAGTGGCAAAGGCCACCATACCTTTTCTGAAAGCCTGAAATCTCAGCTTTTTAATGATGTATGATGGCCATCTGACAAGAGTAGCTGTTTTGAGTTATCACACATAATGTAAACTAAGGTAGAGAAAATAATGCGTATAAATTAAGCAGAACACTGACATAGCTGAAGATCTATATTGGACATATTGGAATATTTTATTTTGTTATGTTTGGTATCATTTTAAACAGGAGACTCTGGGCTTTCATTTAAAGCCTTTTGTGAACATTTTGGATAAGTACAGCCAAACCTGGAGCTCTTCAAACTTTTAATCACACACATTTTCCTGCCATTTCCGCCTAAGTCATCTTTTGTCTTTTAATCCTGTGGCAACAGGGAGCATCAGAGAAACAAAATCTTAACACTGAAATACTGGCATGACCCTAAGGATTCAGAAAATGTATCATTTACCCATATTATCTCATTTGGAGTGGGTGTTTTTTGGTCTTATATCAGACATGGCGTTTGAGAAAATAACATTGACATAGCTGAAAATCTAAAAACGGTATAACAAATAACAAATGAGACATGGATTCCTTTTAAGGTGTGGTACCCCCAATTATGACATTGCCATTACTGTAAAAGGTCAAGGTCATGACTTTCTTGTAAGTGTATGTTTGGGTGTGGGTGTGTCTGTGTTTGGGAGGGGGGTTACAGATAGACGTGTAATGTGTATGTGTGTGGGCATGTGTGTTTGTGTGTGTGGGTGGGGGTGTGTGCGCGCATGTGTGTTGTGTGGGGGAGGGGTGGGGGTTTACAGACAGACATGTAATGTATCTGTTTTATATATTGTAGTTTTACTTTTTTGTGTGTAACTTTGTTTTAATTACCAGGTACCATGCTTCTTTTGGCAGGGGGACTACCAATGGAAATTTGCCTTTTGGCTATAATTGGGTGCATTTACATTTTATTAGTAAAATGTTCATTAATGTACAATGTCCCTCTATAACAAATAAAGGAAAATAATAATACGAAGAAGAATTTTGTGACATTTTCACAAACATTGCATCATTCAAGGCCACGACACTAATCAAACTCCTCGTCAGAATCCTCATCAGAGGAATAGGATTGTTCTTCATCAGCAAAGTCATCCTTCTGGTTTTTGGTCTTGCATGGCATAGGTCAGTGCAGGGCAAGTTGTTGGCAACACACTGACATGATGGAGTGACACATTCCCTCTTGCATGAGCAGGACAGAAACTCAAGTACTGCTTGTGGACCAATGGAGACATTGAACCAGTCTATGGAGAGCTGCAAGTCACCATCTTGGTCCACCCTAGACCACCCATGCTCAACTGGGGAAGAAACGTCAGGGTTGTTCTCAAGGCATCTTCTCCAGATAGCACCTTGATAGTTAGCTCTGAGACAGTGCTTAGTGAGAGAATCTGGGCATGGAGGTAACTGCCAGGATTCTATGCCTTTCTTTGCACTGTAAGGCTGCATACAACTCAGGTGTAATTGTCCAGTCTGCCCCAACCTTCTGAAAGGTCTCACAGAACTTTTCATTCTTCTGAAGAAGTTTTAGGGCTGACACTTTACCACGACCTGCAAATGCACTTACAGTGTCACAGCCTGTGTATGCGTGTAAACCAGGCAAAGCCTGACACAACTGTGAACCCAGACCACGAGCGAGTTGTGAGATGTTTATGTAACTGGTCCGATTCTTTGTCCCCGTCTTCAGGAACAAGTCACATGTGACTGCGTCACTGGTAGCCAGGCTTATCACCAAGACATCAGTGTCATCAGACACAAGGATGACAGATTTGTGACCAGTCCTTGAAGCATGGCAAGCATGGAGCAGCATACGGGTGTCAGCCTCTTCCTGAGTGGACGACAGGTCTGCTACCTTGTGCACTCCCTGTTGGGTCAGCTTGTAACACTCATCTTTGGTTGTAGTGTACAGAACCTTTTCACCGAATCTTGTTCTAGACTGTTCTTTGCCCCACTCTTTCAGCAAGAAGGTAGCAAGATTTGTTTTGTTGTTGTTGTTTTGTAGGAATTTCTTCCATTGCTGAACTCTGTCTGGTCAGGTCAAACAGATCACTGCAGGGCACAGAGTCTGCACCTCTGGCCACTCTCTCCATGTGTTTGATAGAAGCCTCATTATATACATCAAAAACAATGTCAACACGGGTGCTGTGACTTGCTTCAGCTAGCACAGTGGACAAGGCATAGTCTGCAATATCAGCAAATGTCTTGCCATCACCGTTCGGCTTCTGAACAAGTGCCGTGACATCTATTACGCAGGTAGAATTTAATGGCAATGATTCAGCAACACATGGGAACTTGAGCAGTTGCTTGGCAAGTGAGGATTTGCAAGTCTTCCTCACATTGCCATCTGGTGAAGCAAGAGCCCATGGAAGTGGTCCAAGGGGATGAGATAACACCTCCTTCAGGTTGAGCTGTCTACTCTTTGCAATCAGTACCATCTGGGAAAATATTCGATTATCAGCTTTGAGGATAACTTCTTTATTCCCAGTTTTGCATGTCTTTGCCTTTCCCTGCATTGAGGAGAATGTTTCCAGTTTCATCTTGGAGAGTGGTGCATGGAACTGCTTTGCAGGAGGATTACTGTCAACACGCTCAGCAGAGAAGGTTCTGTAGGCATTCATGCCAATGGTGTGTGCATTCAGAAGGTCTTCAGCAACATCTGCTGGTGCAGTACTTCCAGTAGACAGAGAAACAAGGGACTCACCACCTGCAAATGGATTAATCCAACTAGAATCCAACAGATCCACAATGCTTGTAATGTGTTCTTCATCTTTGGCAATTCTGCTTTGTCCAAGGTCCTTGTGAGGACAGTCAGTTTGTTGGAGTCCCAGGGAGCTTTTCAATATAGACAGTAGGGCTGGGCGATATGGACCTAAACTAATATCACGATATTTCTGGGCTGACTGGCGATATACGATACATATCGATATTTCAAAAACAGGATGAGCAAAGTGTTTCATGTTAAGTTAAGACTGCTCTAAAAGAGCTGTGCAAATGAAAAAGTAAACAGTAACATACACAGGGGTACAGCTGAGTGATCCGAGAAAGCTCCGGCTGTCTGAACAGTGTGAACACATTAGGATAAGTGGTTTTGATAAAGTGGTATTGTATCATCGAAAATATATCGATATGGCGATATAGTGTCAAATACATATCTTCTTTAAAAATATATCGATATTACGATAATATCGATATATCGCCCAGCCCTAATAGACAGGTAACTCAGCAGTAAGATAATATCTTGAGACAGCTGCTGGGTTCAAGCTGAACCCTTTTGTGCCTCCAGCTGTCTGAGTGTCCCGATTGACTGTTTCCTCTAGGATCTCGTCAATCTGAACCCTGTTAAATGTATTTGTTGCACTCAACTGGGCCGAAAAGCCACCTTCACAGAGAAACATGTACAGATCTGGTTTCTCATGTTCAATGTGGCTCATTTCTGAGTAGTAAGCAGTGAGTGACCTTGCATAATTCAGATTATCATAGGCAAAGGTCCAAGGGATGATTGATTGAATGCTAGCCAGGTGCAATGCCCAGTTTCCTTCATGTGATGCCCTCACAAGGTTTAGTACAACCTCCACCATGTCAATATATGACATCCAGAAGCTGGCCAGTGGACCTTGCTGAGACCTGAGATGCTGCAGGAATTCACAGAAGTACTGATGGACCTGAAGACTGTACGGTCAAGTGATTCTTCTACAGTGGTTGATGATATACCCTCAGAAAAGACACTCAAGTGTAGGGGCAGGATATGTAAGAGACTGTGGACATCAGGATGGTTCTCTGTGAGCCACTGGGGAAACTGATTCCAGACCAGCCTCAGCCTCAGCCTTCATACATGATTTTGTGGAATCTCAGAGATCTATTGTACTAATGGCCATCCAAAACACCACTGACAGATCCCTCGGCCACAGCTCCAGATTCAATGCATATGTCCCTAAGGCCTGCAGCTTGGAAGCGCTTCCCAGTCACACCCAAGAACATACAGATGATGTGAAAGACTCCAAGTCTTGGCACAATGTTGGGAAACCTGTCTCTATGTGCCCACATAATTTCTGTAACTTTACAGTAGAGAGCCTGATCAAAGGTAACTGACATGTTGCTGATGTGTAAGGAAGTCATGATTTTCTTACTCTGAAGAAGAATCTCATGAACAGTTGCCATCTGGGTGGCTGGGGCATTGATGGTTGGCAGATAGCTGACAACACTAGGAATAATATCCACAGAATTTAATGCAAAAATGTTGTAACCTGTCCAGCTAGGGACACTTTGATTTGTGGCAGAGTGCAGTCTGCATAGCAACCATAAGAAGTTCTTCTTCAAAGCATCAGCACAGATATCTGTCTTGACCTCAACATAGGATCTAGTTGGAGGACCACACCTAGTTCCCACAGCATACACTGGCAGAGCTAGCAAAGATACAGAGACAGTTCTCTGTTTGCTCTTGGGCACATGACAAGCTGGTTTAGGCAGTTCAGGACCGAACATCCGAGGCTGCACTGCTATACCATTGACCCTATGGGATGTTCCACGGCCTGTCAGTGTCTCTTCCAGCCTGTCAATATTGTCCCAAGCTAGAGCCGTGTCCACATATGGCTTCACTTGGTCTGGAGTAACTCCACCATCCTGTCCTAGCTTGTGCACACAATCAATTATATTTAACTGCAAATATCGAACGTGAAGAGAAATATTGTACGAGTAGCAGATTCAAACTGTGAGTGAGCTCTGGCGCAGAAGAACTGTCTTTATATTCGACAGGCAGAGGAGACACTGTTGGTGGAATTTTGAATTATTAGCCAATAGACTTGTGGGCCCTTCAATGGGGAGGAGTCAACAATTCCATAGTCAGCACAGAGTGGTGTATAAAGAGAGTGAGGACATTTCCATATCTATTTCTATCTATTTATCAGTATTTTTTCGCCCAAGAACAAGCCATTAATTTTTTAATGTAAATTCCATGAAAGTGGGGACCTGATATAAATTATATGTGGTGGATATATATCAAGGACCACTTGAACTATCTAAAAATGCTGAATAACCCCTTTTTCAAAAAAATATTTACTTCAGACTTTTAACCAATTGGCCTGTTAGCACGTTAGCTGTGAGTGTGTGTGTGTGTGTGTGTGTGTGTGTGTGTGTGTGTGTGTGTGTGTGTGTGTGTGTGTGTGTGTGTGTGTGTGTGTTAGAGGAGGACTCCGATCAAGGACCCTTTGAACTATCTAAAAATGCTGAATAACAACTTTTTCTAAGAAATATTTATGTCAGACTTTTAACCAGTAGGCCAGTTAGTATGTTAGCTGTGAGCATGTTAGCAACCCAACATATCAATAAATTAGCATATAGTACACTACTGTTTCTGTCTTTGAAAAAACGCCATGTCTGATATAAGACCAAAAAACACCCCCTCCAAATTAGATAATATGGGTAAATGATACATTTTCTGAATCCTTAGGGTCATGCCAGTATTTCAGTGTTTAGATTTTGTTTCTCTGATGCTCCCTGTTGCCACAGAATTAAAAGACAAAAGATGACTTTGGCGGAAATGGCAGGAAAATGTGTGTGATTAAAAGTTTGAAGAGCTCCAGGTTTGGCTGTACTTATCCAAAATGTTCACAAAAGGCTTTAAATGAAAGCCCAGAGTATCCTGTTTACAATGATACCAAACATAACAAAATAAAATATTCCAATATGTCCAATATAGATCTTCAGCTATGTCAGTGTTCTGCTTAATTTATACGCATTATTTTCTCTACCTTAGTTTACATTATGTGTGATAACTCAAAACAGCTACTCTTGTCAGATGGCCATCATACATCATTGAAAAGCTGAGATTCCAGGCTTTCAGAAAAGGTATGGTAGCCTTTGCCACTTTTTCGGTAACGGTTTCCATATTTTGAGGCCCTGGCTCATGGTCTATTTGGATAAAACCATGATTTTCCTTAATGGTCCTTAATTTCCTTCAGGATAAATAAAGTGCTCTACTCTAAAAGTGTCTGCTCAGTGTAACGTAATGTAATACTAACATCCATTTATTATTTTATGACAGGCTGATGCAGACTACATCAGCTCTATCCTAAGTGCAGACTACAGTGAGGAGGGGTCAAGTAAACGGCGAACAGAGACAATGATCATGGATCACTTCCAGGATTTCCTGCAGGAATTGGTACAAGGTGATGGATGGATGGATAGATAGGAAATTAAAACAGGGCACCTGTACCTCTGTGGCTCAGGCCCTAATACATTGCTTTACCACAATTACATTCAATCACCACTTCAACCAAAATTCATTAGTGAAAATGATTGACAAAAACTGTAATATGGAAATTATGCACGACCTCCTCATAACCATTGTAAAAAACACCATAAACCATAGTCTCTCCTAGCCTGGGTAAACCCGCCCCTTGTACTTCATTTCATTTCGCAGAGAGGGTCTGGAATGGAAACCATAACAAACAATTTCTTCCTGGAGGTGTGGACTCTGCTGCAGTTTAAAACAAGTGGCTCTGCCTTTAACCAATCGCTAACGTCTGCTCGTCATGTATGCAATTAGCCTGCATACGCACTACAATTTAAATGTTGCACACAAAGTCAACCTCACTGACAAACACTCCATCTGTTCGCTGATTGGCTCGAACATTACTCTACCGAACACATGAATTTCAAGAGCCTCTGGTCCAGACCCTCTGTACGAAATAAAATGAAGTACGAAGGGCGGGTTTACCCAGGCTAAGTCTCTCCTGGATTGTTGATTACATATCTTTATTCTCTCTGCTTTCAGATGGAAATGAGTTGTCCCCACTTTGTCCAAAGAACATAATGTAGTGGATAACCGGCCAGGGACATATTCCTGTCTTGCAGGAAGAAAAAAAAACCTTCTCAATCGTTGTTAAATTTAATCACGACTGTGAATCAGTCTTTGGTGAACACAAAATATGCTATCTTGTTGTAGCTGCATGCTCAAACAGCATTACTCTTCCTGTACGACACTTACAGTCATACAAACGATTTAGAGAAATCCTTGTTGAATCACATCATCAGGGACAGGAGTTCTCTTGTGTTTAGCTATTTGTGGTGAATGGAGTGAAGAGGGGTACATAGTATACAGGTTTTCATGGCCAGTTGGGGCTGCTGTTTTAAATACACATTTCATTTGTTGTACTTACATGCGTGAACATTACGTGTAATGCTCCTTGTGTAAATGTAATTTCAAAGTTATTGGAATAGTTTGTCGTGTGATGGCTGATATTTCTATATAGTTTTGTCCTACATGTAAGCCATGTATCAAATGCTCTACTGTTAAATTTAATTGCAAGAGAAGTTTGTCCTGTGGAGGTTTATTGAGGAATACAGAAAGGCATAAAAATGAATATTGACAGAGACCTCATCATACAATGAAATGCATACAGTAAGACAAACACACAGACTACTTGTCCAAGTCTTTACACTCATGCTGATAAAGCCAGCTGAAGCACTTGAAGGTAGATGTCCCTCCCATTGGTAGTGGACTCTAAGGTGGGGTTTACTTGTTGCACTGCAGCAAGACCTTCTGCCGAAAAAGGGCATGGCATTTCTGCCAGTCACACCGTACTCCTCATCAGCAGCATCATCAGGCACATCAGGAGAATTGTCAGTTTCCAGGATCTATGATTGACAGATATTAAAACAGCAACTGACTAACAACAGACATTTAGAGGGTGCAATACATACACAATTGACATTTGGTCTTTGGGCTGTCTTCATTCATTCATATGACTTGCACAGTTTGGAAATTATAGCATCTTGTGTTAAGCTGTATTTCTTAATAATAATAATAATAATAATAATAATAATAATAATAAAACACCCTAACTCAGTGTCTGGAACCTATTTGAGCTAGTCAGGACCATACCTCTGTCAGTTCTGGCTCAGGGACAGGCACTTGTAGCATCCCAATTCTCCAAAGCTGATCCGGGGTCAAGTTTCCCTCTGTACTCAATGGGTGGCAATTCCATGTTTGAACAAAACTCTGCAGATCTGCTTGCAAACGTGGAATAAAGACATAGCCCAAGCAGAAAAGATGGATGGCATCAGAGAGATCAATGAAGCCCTCCTCCTCCAAGTTGTGCAGCAAGGTGTAGTATTTGGATGTTACAGCACTCCAAACATCTCTCCATAGGCGCTCCACCCTGAAAGACATGGTAGATGAAGAATTCATTTAATCATTGTAATTATAATTTTTAAGTTTTTAAGTCCCTCTTAATTATTCACCTAAGTATATGAAAATCTATCCATCTCAGTGAAACCGCTTATGGAGTTTTCATCCACACATCCCATGAAACTGCATGATCTGACTTTTTCAATGATGTTGTGATTAACCGTTTCTGAGAAAACTAACTGAATGTACATTGCATTACATTGTGCAACTCTGCAGTCATCACAATGGTGCATGGTGTTGTAGCTCGAAAACTCTTACATACATGATGAACTATGTGTTCATGAGGATTAACTTTCAATTTAATAGCCTGATCAAGCAAGACATTGCAACACATTTCTGGGCTTAAGCACCCTGTCTTTCAGAGGTAGTGGTGTCCATTCATCAGAACATAGTTACATTACCTTTGATTATGCACACTTTTCCCTGCGATGAAACTGCCGCGACCAGTCCCTCGCACAGTAAACATGAGTCTCGCAATATCAAGGTTTTCCACGCCTTGATCACCTCTGACTCTCTAATAAAAATTGGTAACACTTGTGCATTTAAAAGTTATGGCCTTCATTTGATAAAAGAAAAAGCCTTGCCTTAATGGCCATCCATGTTGGGTCACACCATCCGTGAAAAACCTTAAGGCGGTCTCTGCTTTGTTATTGCCAGCTGCATTTAGGTACATTATCTGCAAGGAACAGCATTTACAAATGAAGAGTTTAGATACAAAATCCATTCGTGAGGAATTTACAGAAATATATTTATATAATTTTGATAAACTAATATCAGTCCACCTTCAACTGGGTTGTATTGGCTTGATTTGTTTTACTTAACAATATTTAAATTGCTCTTTGATAAATGTGACTTCAAAAATATTATTAAAACTTCATTTTTGCATTTTTCTGAAAATAGACTTGGAGGTTTTTGCATCTGAACTGTTAAAATTATGATTCTACAACAGTAATCCTCAAATTATTTCCTTTGTTGAGCAGACATGGGCATAAGATGTGATAAAATACTACCTACCTTACGGGAAAATCCGTCAATGCCCCCAAAAACCACAATACTATACCTTAAATAGGAGAGGTGTGAGAGAAATACGACATAACATCTGTGTAATTAACATATAAGCAATCACAAAGACTAAGCTTAAATACACATTGTGTAATTTTATACTTATGTTACAGCTAAGTGCAATTTACTTGGCTGCAATATACAGTATACAATCTCAAATGCATTCTAAAGCAATACCGGATCAACTTGTGGTTAGTGTAGATGTGGACAAGAGACAATGGCCCTGGAACAGAGTACGTCCGTCTGGCAATGCATGACAACTGGACCATTCTTGAAATAATGCCTGCACCATCAACACGTTGCAAAGACTCCTTTACTCTCCTCCAGGTCAAACGATATCCCCTTGCTTGTAAAGATCCTTTTACGAGTCTGTAGCCTGCATCTGGCATTTTAACTTTAATGGCCCTCACCTTCTGATCTAGCAAGCTATCAGGTATGTCTGAGAAGCACTTTCTCACAGACAAGTTATGCTCTTGCATTCTCCTATATATGGTGGATCTCGAAATTCCATGGGCATCAGACAGAGAAGTTAGTGGAAGGTTTAGGCTCAAGAGATCACACAGGGAATTACTACTGACATTCAACCTAGGTCTCCCCACATTTCCACTCCACTCAACAACAGCTAGACTGTTGAACATTGGAGTAACCTTGCTGTTCGAGAGGCAAGTCTCTGTAATTTCCAGTAAATTTTGCAGTGCACCCACTACACACTCAGGGATCTCCATGTACGATGCCGCAGCTCTAAGAAACTGTAACTCCTGATGGCAAACGTGGTGCAGATACTCAAAATCAATGGGTTCCCTATTGATGACAGTTGCTAGCCTATCCCTACATCTGCTTAAGAGTTGCAACCCCATGGGCATCTACAAGGAAAAATAATGAAAAAGAAATCGAGTCAAGGTGACATGATTAAAAATGGTGTGTGCAGATATTTGTTGTTTCAATATTGACCTTTACAGTTAAGATGACCACATACCTGTGTGCCATAAGATCCTTCTGGACAAGGCTCCATTCTGCAATACACACACACACATTATATGTAAAAACAGAGGAAGAACAAGAAATAAGAAAGCACAACAAGCCTTGTCACTCAGTTGTCGCTTCCCTTTCTGTCTGTGAGGTTAAGATGCAGCAACCAGAGCAGATTCTACCAGTTGAAAGCAATACCCAAATACCATGTTTTATAAATCCTAGCATGTAATAGGCCTAGCTCGCTCTTAACTGAGCAAGTTACGTCAAGGATACGTCTTTACCACCTTCACTTGCAACGTTACTACCCCGTCAGGAGGTACCGTAGCTACAACGTATGTGTGGTCATGAATTCACTAATCTGCAATGTTGTGACAACGTAACCGTGTTAGCCGGGTAGCATGTAAGAGGCCTAGCTCGCTCTTAACTGAGCGGGTTTTAGTAATTTCTGTACCAAATGAAAATAGCTGACGCTCTTACACAACAATGTCTACGTTTAACCGTGCTGGGGTTCTCTCATAGACAGTAGAAGAGAATGGACTGAGGGATGGCGTCGTTTTCAATGGGAGCCGTTGAAGCACAATTTTGAGATTTTTAATTGGTCACCAGGCAACTGCGCAAGCGCGGGGTGACGTACGGTCACGTCGGCCAGCGAACCCAAATACTATAAATTGAGTGGTAGATGCTCAATCACAAATCATACAGCGTACGATAATTTTCTTAATAAGTATTATATTACATTACATTACACTTAGCAGACGCTTTTATCCAAAGCGACTTACAAAAGGAGGACATAATAGCAAACACATTTGTAGAGAACATCGAAGGTACCTATGTTAAGAGATGGTTAGTAGAATTTGGTTTTGTTAAGCAGTCTCGGAAAAGAAGGGTCTTCACAAGCTTTTTGAAGGTCGAGAGGGAAGTTGCTGCTCTTGTAGGGACTGGTAGGTTGTTCCACAACTGAGGGACAACAACTGAGAAAAGTTTGGAGTGACCTTGCTTTGTCTTGGGAGAGGGTACGGCCAGGCGGTTCGCATTGGAGGATCGCAGCATTCTGGACGGGATGTAAGCATTCAGTATGACGTTGAGATAGGTGGGGGCAGATCCAGAAGTGACTTTGTAGGCTAGAGTCAAAGCTTTGTGTTGAATACTGGCAGCCACCGGGAGCCAATGCAGGTTGATGAAGAGAGGAGTGACATGCGACCTTTTGGGTTGATTGAAAACCAGTCGTGCTGCTGCATTCTGAACCATTTGCAATGGTTTGATTGCACAAGCAGGAAGGCCAACCAGAAGGGCATTGCAATAGTCGAGGCGAGAGATGACCATAGCCTGAACCAGGAACTGAGTAGCATATTGGGTTAGGTACGGTCTGATTTTTCTAATGTTATATAGCGCATAACGGCACGACCGCGCTACGGAGGCAATGTGGTCAGAAAAAGAAAGCCGGTCATCAATCACGACGCCGAGGTTTTTAGCAACCTTGTTCGGAGCAATCGTGACAGTGTCCATATTCAGGCTGATATCATGGTGGATTGACTCCTGGGCTGGGATCACCAGGAGTTCAGTCTTAGACAGATTGAGCTGGAGGTGGTGTTCCTTCATCCATGCGGAGAGTGCGGAGAGACAGGCAGAGATGCGTGCAGAGACCGTGGTGTCATCTGGTCGAAACGACAAATACAGCTGTGTATCATCAGCATAGTAGTGATAGGAGAAGCCGTGTGAGCGGATGACGCGGCCCAGCGAGGTGGTGTAGATGGCGAAGAGAAGGGGGCCCAGCACCGACCCTTGGGGAACACCTGTGGAGAGAGTGTGAGTTGATGACAGTTGTCCTTGCCAAGACACTTCAAAGGAGCGTCCAGTGAGGTAGGATGTAAACCAGGAGTGTGCTATGCCTGCGATGCCTATGTGTGAGAGTGTAGTTAGCAGTATGTTGTGGTTGACTGTATCGAAGGCTGCCGATAAGTCGAGTAGGATTCTTCTACCGTTATAGCTGCAATCACTTAGTGGAATGGGGGGCTAAAATTGTACGTGGGGACTTGATTCTTCGTCAACTAACTTTGGTTCCAGGCAGTCTTGCAAGCCAGCATGTCAAGGGAGCTAGCTAGTTAGCATGTAAACTACAAGCTATAGCGTGTAGCTTAGCTTCGCCATCTTTCTCAATTCACTTCTATCGAATAGTAAAATCCATAAAGATAGCGATTCTGCTTACAAACAAATACCAAGTTCTACGCTTATTTTTCGGGAAATAGTGATGTAAATGTTTCCCCAACATGAATAGAAAAGTAAACGAGCATGACTGTGGCTACAGCTTGTTATCCAACCAGTACGGTAAATTTTCTCCTGTGCGACAGAAACTCACTAGCCGTCGCATGATTTATGGCGTCATTTTTAGCATAATTTCAGATAAACGTTTCTTACAAGGCAATAACATGACAGATTTCTGATCGAAGCAAATATGTTTTGCTGTGCCCTCTCCGGTTTACAACAATGCCAATATCAAGGTACGGATGGTTTCTCATGTAAAGTTGTTTGATTTCAAAGTGACGCTAAAATGAATGGAAGTCAATGGAATGCTACATGCTATTGGTGCCTTTCCGGGTTGAGATTTCCCCATGGGTGCTTCAACTTCCGGATATATTCCTACCCCCTTGGGTTCTCTAGGTAGCTAGCTAGGTAACGTCTCTAGTATTAGCCCAGTAAATGAGGTAAATTGGTGCACCGTCTTGCTTGCCCAAAACAGACGCCCACTGCATTCTAGGTACCACTGACAAGGGAAGCATTTATATTCAAATATCTTTACAATACAACGTATGGTCTTGCTGTTTAGAATTTTAAACTATTTCATTATAGCGACTTACCTTCCAATTTCCCACCAACGGACCTCTTCCCATTCACACACCGTCTTCAGGGGGCGGGGTAACTTGGCAGATAGGCAGTAGAAGAGTTGGCGGGAGGGCCAGGCAGGCACCAGCCCAACTGTCAATCAGAGGCAAGCTACCAATAGAAATCCACCCTTTCTCCTCTTTAAGATCCCGCCCATCGCGTTCAATTGAACTTGCAAGCAAACGTTCTTGGTTTGCAAAAGATTTTGAGGTTCAAAACTTTTCGACTTGCAAACAGAACTTTCACAACTTTCACAACAATCAAAGATTTCACATTTAAAATGAAAGAAAATCAGACCTCAATCAAATATTTTTCCAGCTTAAAAATGTAAACATGTTTTTTTTTTGTTTTCAAAGCTGTATATTTTGTTTGGATTTTTTTTCTTTGTTTCAATAAAAAAGGAACAAAACTACCCCCATAAGACACGTGGGGTGAGAGGACCACGCAAACAACATTCCCTGAGATCTTCCCTCTCCCTGAATTACAATTGGAACCTCCCCTAATGGAAACACGGCTTATATTAACCCTGAACACACCTTAAAAAACATGATTGCAACGCGACATGCCGTTTTGTGCATAAATTTATATATGTATTTGTAATACAACAATGTACTTGAATGTATATGTTGGAAACCAATTTGGGGCCGTCGGACCGAGCCGTTGGACCGGGCCATCGAACCGTTCGTAGTGCATTTGAACCGATCTGGCCTAGACGGACCGGTTCACTCGGACCGCATTGGTCACAGACCGATAACCGATCCAAAACGGACTATCGTTACACCACTAATGTTCTCAGATCCTCTCTAGGCTTAGTCATGAAACTCAATCAAGCAAGAGCCACGAAGAAGAGAAAAAACTGAAAAAAAAACATATAGTGGTCCTGATATGTCATCAGAGATGAAAGATGTCATTGCATCGTTTTTTCATTAATTTTGTGATTGCCTCTAGTATTAACGAATGCCTGTCGTGGAAATTCTAAGCCTAAGTCCCCTTTTTGTTCAGCAAAGACAAAGTCCAAATCACCCAGGTAGAAAACACGACTCGAAGAGGCAGGAATCAAGTTCTGTAGATTTATTGTGTCCTCCCACTGCGCAGTGAAGTAGGTCCGAGAGCAGCTCTGAACCCGGGGCTCTTGTGCATCCTCTTTTATAGGAAATGCACCGGATGACGTCTTTCCTCCCTCACAGACGCCATCCCCCTTTCCCTCAGCCAATCAGAATCATCCAGTTCCCCTATCACACCCCCCGGCTTCCTAGATTAATGGTGGCGCTCCTCCCCTTCAGAGGCCACCCCTCTTTCCCCTCGGGAGGGGCACACGGGAGCTGGCCAATCAGGGCCCATTTTCTTTTTGTCCTTTCAATCTAGATTCGTGACTAATGGTGGCGGCCCTACCCACCAACATGGCCGTCAGTGACGTTTTAGGTCAGCCATTTTTAAGACTGGCATGACGCTTACCCGCAGCCATTTCTTAATTAGGAAGGGCCCTAAATTAATGGTGGCGGGCCCCTCTGTTCTATGTTTTTTAGTCTTTGGCCAGCAGGTGGCCGTCATATCTTTTTAGCTTTCCCATGTTTCCAGATCTACGTCCCCTTTCAGAGCTGTTCTCCCCCACCCTAGAGGTGTATGTAAATTACCTTAAAATATATACTACATGCCCTATGAGCTGGTTTTAGTGAAAAAATGCTTTAGTGCTCCTGTTTCAGGCTGTTCTAGTTTGGTGGAGGAGATGGGGAAGGGAGAATGACAGGTTCTCAGCTATGCTAGTTACAGGCTAGCATCATTCAAAGCCCATTTAGTCAAAGCACACCAAATAGAACATCTAAACATTCTAAAAAAAACACATACTTACCTATAATTTGCTAGGTGAATGTGTGCTACAGTGAGACTCCTTGCGTAATCAAAACTATTGCATGGCTTCTTCTAATTCACAATTTTACGTCACTTTGTTTGCCCTTTTCTTATTCACTTGTTTTTCCGCCTGCTTTCTTTCATTGACTAATGAAGGTAATCGGGGTAGAACATTTTCACCATGCATATGCAACTCAGAGTAACCTATCATATTTCAAAAAGAGCAAGTACTAAACAGTTTCTCGGGGAATGACACCTTTAACAAAACATAGCATGAGCATAAAGGCTTTATAGCTGCATAGGTTTATGCTGCAAATGGTTTTACTGGATGCAGTTGTATGAACCACGTAAGAAACTAACATAATGAAACAGTTCATGCAAACATACTGCATTTATTTTTGCAAGCTGAACAATAAGCGGCATTGTCTCTTGCAGGAGACCTGGGACAATTGTTTCATGTTGCTAGCCACGGCTAGATTTATTCTGGAAAATCAAAACAAACAGAAAGAGGTAATTCAAACTTACTGAAAATAATGCTATTGACTTTCCACAATAACATTTACAATCAGCATCCTCAAATATTAACCTTTGCAACTGAACTGGGCATTGACAAGTTTATTTGCAATATGTTATGTGTATATAATAAAGAGGCGTATTTATGTACTATATTATAACTAATTACTTACTGTTTAAGTAACATTACAGGTGTAATAGGTATTCCTCACCTGAATGCTAAATTGCTTCATCTTATGTGTAATAAACAAAGTGCATAATCTAAAATACTGAATTATTGGGGTACACTGTGCAGTGTCATATACCCTGTGAATAAAACTGTTAAATTAAGTTTTTATTGTAATCCTTGTCTTCTGCATTAGGGCTCATTCACACCAAACACTCCGTATTCAGCGCGTGGCCGTATTCTGTCCGTACAATATGTTTCTATGGTGATAGAATACGCTCAGAACACGGTTGCGGTGGGAATGGTCTCATCTGCCAACGTGCATTCTAAATGAATACGGACAGAATACGCTCAGAATACAGCCACGCGCTGAATACGCAGAGAGTTTGGTGTGAATGACCCCTTACGTGTAGTATTCATACATACATTTACATGGAGGAGTGAGCTGGCTTGCACTCAGAGCACACATACCCACACCAGAGGGCTGCCATTAAGGGGTTAGGTGCCTTGCTTAATAAGTTCACCTCATCTGTGGCTGTGGATGTGGGGAGAGCGCTGCACATGCACCCACCCCACTCACATTTTTTTTATATGTGTCAGGGATCGAACT
Source organism: Coilia nasus (assembly GCA_027475355.1). Classification (NCBI taxonomy): domain Eukaryota; kingdom Metazoa; phylum Chordata; class Actinopteri; order Clupeiformes; family Engraulidae; genus Coilia; species Coilia nasus. Next base: position 5,105,277 of record CM050204.1, on the reverse strand, counting down.
GACCACCCTTTGTTAACTGGTCCAGTTCCTTGATTAGTATGCCACAGATGACCCATCACATGTTACACCAGAGTAAGGTTCTATCATACAGTATATCTGTGAGTAAACCTGTTCAGTGCTACAGCACAGTGAGGCTAATGATTCTACGATACTACCCCACAGTGAGGCTGTACATTCAGCAGTGGTGCTACGTACTGCACCGGTAGAGAAGGTTAACTCTCAGGATGTCCGTAGCACTCATCTGGGTGGCCCTGCCGATGACCACGTTGGGGTTGGGGATGGGCTCAATGGTGGGCTGGCGGTTAGCGGAAAAGGCGTACCTGAAAAGCAGAGGGCACACTAATGTTTAAAGCAACAGTAAGTAGTTTTCGTCTTCGATCGCCACAGGTTGGAAGCGGAATTGTCTCTTATAGAGAACTACAGAGAGACAGTCTGCTCTTCCAAACTTAGTGCGGTTATTCGCATGGAGGGCGGCAAAGCGAATTCAGAAGTGGCTTTCATCCTATTACAACTTGATAAACCACTGAAACAATTTTGGAAACATTATTTTAAGGGTTAAAAAATGACTTAGTGTTGCTGTAAAGAAAGGGTTAACTAAAAAGCAGAGGGTACCCAAATGTTTAAAGAACGGGTTAACTACAGTAACTGATGTTGCCCAAGAAAAGGCCTGAGTTTGTACAGTATTGGATTATCTCTGTCTCTATCTCTTGCTTTCTGTATGTTTGTGTCTGTGTTTGTGTGTGTGCATGTGTGTGTGTGAGAGAGAGAGAGAGAGAGAGAGAGACCTGTACTGACCGTGAGTAATGCATTACTGAGCCATAGTCATAGGGAGTTCCCAAGTTGTTGGTTTTTATCTTCCTAAAGTTGTGCTCTTGTCCTGAGGAAAATAAATGTCTAGTTATGAACCAACACACAACCTATATATAACCAAGGGCGTAGAATTGGCATAGACGGAGGTGACGCGTCCCCACCAATATCCAGAAATCATTGATTTGTCCACACCAATAATTTGAGCCACTCAAAAAAAAAAAAGAAAAGAAAAAAAACAAGCTGTTAACGTCTTATCACCTAGCGGCGCAGAAATGGTTAAATTAAGTTCTCTACTGAAGTCCTAATGCATATGCAGTAGCAAGTGATGGCAGCTAAAAAAGAAGGTGGACATAAGGAGCTACTTTTCAAAGGAACCTGTAAGTCACAAAGTCGGGATCGCTACTGAAATGAGTGCCACAATGTTAATGACAACGCTTTGACACACAGCATGCCTACTGCAGGCTGAAATCGTCTGTAGCAGCTATGGGTCCCCATCCATGTTAAGAGCAAATCTACGCCCCTGTATATATATAAATTCTGCCATTTGTAGTATGTAAACAGCACAAGGAATTTCTAACCCAAACACATCATGAGATATTAGCCAAAACACATTTTTGCCAATTATAGCACTGCCTAGTGACCAAAATGAACCAAAATTGGTGTGACCCTTTGGGAATGGGTGAGTAGTCCAGGTACCAAGTTTGCTTTGGGTTGCTAATATACGAGTTCACTTCCTGTTTGCCCGGTCTTGCTTAACCCTGATTATGTTTTGGTAGAAAATGCAGCCTCCCAGTACCCCATGTAATTCAAACTACAGTGCTCACCCTTGATGATGTTTTGGTAGAGAATGCGGACGTGTAAGTCTCTGTCACTGCGTGTCTGTTCATGGTTGAAGCCCAGAGCGTGCAGGAGTTCATGCTGCACCACAGAGTGGTACACACACCCACGCCTCGCCAGGGAGACCACCTGACCGCCGCCTCTACGCCCAACGTAGGACCAGCACCTGCAGACATGGGCCAATTTCACACATCACCAGCAGCATGAAATAAAACATTCATTAACTCAAACCTTACCATCAGCATGAAATAAAAGATGACTATCAGCATGCAATAAAGCATTCATCTATTTAATTATTCCAGGAACCAGTTTCAAACCTCACCATCAGCAATCATGCCATCCATCCAAACCATCATGCAATAAACATAAAAACAACATTTTGAGGATTTTACTGTCACTGCTATTTATAATAAACATTTGCAAATACTTCACTGGATAGCAATTATCATGTATTCTGCCCTACAAAGGCAAACTGCAGTAACTACACTAACACTGAAACTGGGAAAAAAGCCTTCGAAGTTGTCATACTGCCTAGTCAAACATGTTGTAGGTATGATAGTGGTGATGCTTATATCTACTTTATTAATAAGAAGAAGCACAAGATTTGGTCATGAGACAGAAGAGGTGTTATAAAGTCAATTTCAAAACTCAGATTTGACAAAATACAGTTTTTGCTTTTTGGCTTTGTAGGGCAGTATTGGGTAACACTCAGACTAACTATGCCCTATAAATCATGTATAAATGTACTTAACAACTGTTAATGAGCACTTTTTTCATCATTTGTTAACTGTTAATGTCACATTATTTCCCATCAATAAATCATTTATAAACAAATTTATATTCAGTCTGTTGGCTGTCTGCACACTGTTTTGCTCCAGAAAAAGATTTTATTTTAAAAACAAGGCAAAGTTTTGTTTTTTAAATAAAATCTTTTTCTGCAGCAAACCAGTGTGCAGACCACCTCTCTCAACACTTCTCTGGCACCTGTGATTATATATTTTTGGATGTGCACACCTCTTTTCTTCCTTTATACAGACAGACAGCCAACAGACAAGCAGACAGAATATAAATATGATTATAAATTATTTATTGATGCGAAGTTATGTGAAAATAATGGTTAACAAATGATGAACAAAGTGTTAATTACATGATTAAAGTATGATTTATAGGGAGTAGTTATTCTAAAGTTATACCCAGCATGGTAGTGTTGCATATTAGCCAAAGTACCCTGAGCGTGACTGGATGTGTATGTAGTCTCTCTGCCTTCTGCGTCTTGTAAAGCGGACACAGGTGGACTGGGCAAAGGACTGCAGGGCTTTCTCAATTACGGCTTTCTCATGGGAGGCTGTAGGGAAGAACATCAAAAACTAAGCAAGGTTTTAATCAGAAATATAAATGTAAATCGGGCATAGGATCCAAAAATGTAAAACTGTAAAAACAAACGAAAATCTGCACATCGGAAAGCTCCCATTAAAGTTCTTTTTTTTTTATTTTTGTTTTAGTAGTGACGTTTCAAGCCCTCACAGCCCTTCTTCAGACTTCAAACAAGTGTTACAGAGCTGCCATTTTTAATCCCGTGATTCCAGTTCCAAGTTGCAGGATCCATAAGCCAATCAATTCACTAACAATTGATTACAAGGTTTTATACAATTGATTACTAAGGTTTTATATTACAAACATAGAATCTGTGTAACACTTGGTTGAAGTCTGAGGAAGGGCCATGAGGGCTTGAAATGTCACTACTAAAACAAAAATGACAAAAGAACTTTAATGGGAGCTTTCCAGTGTCCTTCCAGTGAAAATTCACCACTAAGGTGGACTGTCTTCAGGACCGCACACAACTATGCACACACCTATAACTACTGTAGAATAAGAAAACATGATCCCGACAGTACTGTTTGGATTTGAACATATGGACACAATGTCCTTACAGTACTGGTTGGAGATGATGCATGGAACACAAGCTACATTTACATGAACACTTCAATCGGATTAAAATTGTCTGATCCAATTAAAATTTTAATCAGATTAGAAGTGGTAGTGTAGTCCGTTATAGCCATCATGTATACACTTACTCCGATTATTCCAGAAAAAAACTGTTCGTGTACACGTAGCTATAGACACACATGACCCTAACAGTACTGTTTGGAGATGATGAACAGACACATATACCGGTGACAGTCGACCCTTACAGTACTGGTTGGAGATGATGTATGGAACATATACATGTCCCTTCTTGCCATGCCGACGCCATTTGCAGCCACGAGCAGTGCAGGGGTCAGCATTCTGGAGCCCAGTTGGGACAGCAATGTCACCCTCCACAACCTCAGGGTCACCAGGGTCTTGCCCTTCACAAACAAATGTATTGAATGGAAGAACGTGAGCATGAGAAAAAAAAATGTGGTGGATTTAAAAATATAATTTATAGTCTACTTGCTTTGAAACTGCAAGGTCTATATATGGTAAAATAATGACTAAGATGCTGTTTGTGCTAGTACATGTTTTTCTCCTTTCTCCTTAATGGTGACATTAGTCTCTGTCATCAGTCGTTGAGAGTCTTGTTATTTCATTATCTCGTTAGACTCTGTCATCTCGTTATGTCTATACCTGCCTTCTGTTTAGACTCTGTCATCTTGTTATTTACGATTGTTTTAACTGAACCTTATGCACTTTATCCTACCCCTCATCACCTATTTTACTTCTGCCCTTCATCAGTTAGCCATCCCCAACATTCTATGCACTTTATTCCCCCCTCCCCATGCCTTTACAACCTTAAGTGACATAGTGCAATATATTATGCTATTTTGACCTCTTGATAATGACCATGGGGTGAAAAAGGTCAAAGAAGCTTTATAATGTACTGTGTCACTTAAAGTTGTAAAGGCTTATAACATACCATTATAATGCCTTACGAGTACAGTCATGAGAGTGTATAAATAGTTGTGAATACTTCTGTCAATCATTATAAAGCTTTATGAAGGTATTATAATCCCTTTTGAATGTATTTATAGCATCTTATGAACACTGGCTGCATAAAAAGCATTCCCAAATATGCTTGTATCCTTGTATATGTACCTGCTCTCTGGTTTGCCCTTTCAATCAGAGCGGACACCGTGTACACTTCCTCTGCAGGGATGCTGTCCAAAATATAGCCTGACAGTTTTAAAAAGATGAAAAACTATATTTAAATTTAGCATAAAATACTTTCACATCACCTCACATTATACTAAAATGTATAAATTGTATACAAATTGGTTTAAATGATACAATGGCTGTCACTTTGTTTTAACATGTGCATTTTGTCATGCGCCAGAAAACACTGATATATTAGTTATGAATATAATTTAAAATATAAAACAATGACTTAACATGGTAATACAATCTCTGTCAATGACATAACTGACATAAGCCAAATAATTATCATTTAATTTCATACTGTGTATTGACTGCAATTAAACTAGAATTCATTTCTTTTATTCATTCATTCACAGTATTGCTGATGACAAATAAAAAAACCTCACCAGTCTGCCCTCTCTCTTTACCATCGTCTATTTTTACCTGAAAAAAAAAAAACAATCAACATAAATTAAATGAATTACAATTCATTTCAGTGTCACATCAGCTTCAGGTAGCCAAGAGATGAACTTGATTATTTTTTTTAATTCTTAGAAATTATACTGAGGGCAGCGCTCTTTTCCAACGCAGCCAAGATACAATATTAAAGCATAAACCAATCAGGGCTAAACATAGCCTGGCCAATAACATTTCTACCGATTCTACTAATATATTTGCATTATTAAAAGTAAAAATATATACATTCCCACACGGAAACACACACAAATACATACACCCATATTTTCATACACACACATATGTAAGTCCCACTAAAAACGTTTAAAAAGTAACAAATATTAAAAACAATAAATAGAATAAAATTCTATAAATAAAATTATTTCCCCACTGGTGCAGTGCTGACAGTTGGAATTTAAAGACACAAACAAAGAAAGGAAACATGTCACAAATCATTTGTGTATTAAAACAACCCATGGTTATAAAGAATGGTTGCTAGATTGGTCCCCTTACCTCTTCCTGCTGACACTGGACTAGTAGAAGGATGCCCAGCAGGCCGAAGAGCAGAATGGCAGTAGAGGTAGCCATGACTCGACCCTGATGAATTGTCTTAAACAGTAAACAGTCTTTAACAGGAGGAACTCAGTTTTATACGAGTAAAGAATGCAGAAGAGATTTGACACAGTTACACAAGATATTGTGGCAAACAAAGTCAGGTTAAAAAGGCCGTTGCATGTAGAAATACTTGGGTGCAAATCAAGAAGGGGGCTATATTACACAAATGAGTTTCATTTTCTTGCGCCATGTTTCCTTCCTTAGTTTGTCTGGATTTCAACTCTCAGCATTGCACCAGTGACCAATAATCAGGTACAGAGCAATGTAGGGTTAGGGCACTTCAGCCATGGATGAGGGTGCAGGAGAGCATTACTTACTTACTCCCCACCCACATTTTTCCTACTGGTACAGGATTTGAACCTGCAATCCGCCAATCCCAAGCCCAACTCCCTAAACATTAGGCCACAGCTGCCCACAAGCAACAAAGTGTAAAAGTTGTGATGCAGGAGTGTGTAGCATGGCATACAGTGGTGTGAAAAGGTGTTTGCCCCCTTGCTGATTTCTTATGTTTTTGCATGTTTGTCACACCTAAATGTTTCAGATCATCAAATAAATGTAAATAGTAGTCGAAGACGACACAAGTAAACACAAAATGCACTTTTTACATGGAGGTTTTTATTATTAAGGCAGAAAGAAAATCTAATCTAATCACTATGCCATTGACCTCACAGTGACAACACCTAATAAGGGAACTCGCAGACATTTGGAGACAAGTGACAGTAATGTGTTATAAAACCTTCAGCATTGCGGTACACAGAATCAGGACATGGTAGGACTGTTTGAGGCTGGGGTGTCCTGAGTCCACCTCTGTAGAGTCGCATGACAAAACATGCAGCATTACTCAAAAGAACAAAGTGCCCGCACACTGCTTTATCTCCCATATGTTTTTTTTTATTGTTCAATGTCTCCACCCAAATCGGTCTTCCTGAAGTCATGCAGCATTGCAATAATACACATGATGCAAAGTATGCAGCATTGCAATAATACACATGATGCAAAGTATGCAACATTGCAATAACACACATGACTCAAAAGAGATTTCTGTGGAGAGTAGTAGAAAGAGAAGCAGGGGATGAGAAGGGATATTACACAGCCTCATTGTGTAAGCAACTTTGGTAACACTTGCTAATAAGTCGCCACAATAAATAGTGGTGCCAGTAATGGCAGTGGTGCCATTCAGGTACTTTGAGCATTCACTCATATACTCATATTCACTCACATTCAGTATAGCTAAGTGTGTGTTTCTGTTTAGAACGTTCGCTGCAACCGAATGGGCTTTGAATGATTGTAGCCTGTAACTAGCATAGCCAAGAACCTGTCATTCTCCCTGCTCCATATCCTCCACCAAACTAGAACAGCCTGAAACAGAAGCACTAAAGCATTTTTTTTACCAAAACCGACTCACAGGGTATTCTTAGAGACCACAGCACCAAATGAATGAAAACACGATGCAAGTAAGGTATTGAATTTGTGACCACAGGGTTGAATCTATTCACTGGCAGTAGTGCCAATTATCCAAAAAGATGGATAATTGACATAAAGATAGAAAACAGACCTTTGGTTTCATTCTATAAGCAAAAAGCAAAAAAAAAAAAAACACCATAGAGGTCTTCAATGAGATGGTTGACTTCAGATTACAGATTACACCTCGCTAACAGTTATACCTGCACTCATTGATTGTTACATGTATCTATGTGTTAGACAGCAATAGACATTACATAGGTTGCACAAAGGTATCTGTGTCAGGTTTATGTTAAAGTCCTGTGTAAGTTTTGTTTGCTTTTGTTTTTTGTTTTTGTGTGCTACAGAACAGGAACCTGTTGTAAACCAGTTTTTAATCTGAGTCAGGCCCGTCTTAACTACTGAACCCCACAAACTACATCACCACATCAAATATCATTGATACTTTATCCGGTGCCTTACTGTGCCACTGGGTCAACGATGTAATGACGTTGTGATCATAAAATGGTGTATTTTTCACTTATCGCCATTACGTTGTTTTCTTGAGCAGTGTAGAGCAGACACTCTGGTGTAGACTAAACATCGCCAATAAGAGTAGAGGCTTTGGACATGATGTAATCAATATGGTCGACTTGGATGTGTGACACAATCAATATGGCTGACTTGGCCGACTTGGATGTGTTAATATGGCAGACTTGGATATGGGCGGAGTTGGATATCCAACTAGTTCCTACAGGCCGCAGCCACAGGCTACTCGTTTTTAAAAGGAAGTCCCCTTCTTTGATGGCTGTGAGTAAATCTCTACCAAGTGAGCTAAATGCTTTTTATGCTCATTTTGATGCTCAAGATACAGTAGATCTTGTAAAAGCTGCTGTGAACTGTGATGCTAGTGGAGACACACCCTTTTGTGTCACTGAGATCGATGTCAGGAATGTCTTAAGCAAGGTTAATTGTAAGAAAGCTTCTGGACCAGATGGCGTGTCTACCAGAGTTCTGAAATCCTGTGCTGTTCAGCTAGCTCCTGTGTTTACTTACATCTTCAACACATCATTGACCCAAGAGACAGTTCCAACTTGCTTCAAGCAATCCATTATTGTTCCCATGCCGAAAAACAAAAGTCCATCATGTCTTATGTCTAAATGACTATCAACTAGTGGCCTTAACGTCTACAGTCATGAAGTTTATCGAGAAGCTTGTGAAAGACATGATTTACTCATCCCTGCCAAGCTCCTTTGACCCCTTCCAATTTGCTTATAGAACCAACAGGTCCAGAGAGGACGCCATCTCCAACCCTGGAGGAAGGAAAGGGGAATTATGTGAGAATGCTCTTCACTGACTTTAGTTCAGCCTTTAACACCATAATACCCCTCAAGATGAAGGCACTGGGACTGTACACCACACTATTTCACTGGATATTGGACTTTCTCACTAACCGTTCACAAGTGGTTAGAGTAGGTGGTCTGACATCTGACAAATTAACCATCAATACTGGAGCTCCCCAAGGCTGCGTTTTAAGTCACACCCACACACACACACAAAGCATGCAGGATACAGCCCTTGCGCCCTCATCACCCTCCCTCACACACAGCCCACTCACACACACTCCATCCACGCAAAATGCGTCCAAATTTACACCCATTTTTCTCTGTTGACTTACTCTGGAACGGAACTTATACCAAACAAAACAGCAGAACCAGGGCTTATTTTTGTGCTCAAGTATCGGCGAGATATTAATTCTTCTAAAATCTCTCATATTAGCGCTTTGCACAGGCATTACTCTCACTCAAATTACTCGCGAACCCGTGATTGCATAGACAAGGCACGCATATCAGAAGAAAGTACAGAATCTCAGCAATCTCACATACTTCTGCATTGATTTATCACGTTAAAACAAGCGATCAAATGTTGGCCAAGTAATGATTTCACAAATTTCTGCTTCACCCATTTTACACTCACGTTTATCAGTCAATGCATAATGTCAGTAGCGGAACTTACCGATTCTACTGCTATCGTGCATTTCTCAGTCAAAACACGTTTCATACAGTTTTGAAATTACTGCAAATTTCTGCATAATATCCATTACAATCCTGATATAGCATCCTTCAAAGGCCCTTATTTCTGTCAAGCACAGACTACATATTTATCAACATTGATAAATATCCCACCATCATTGTTCTTATATTGCCAGATTGCAGACATCCATCTCCTCTACTCAAATATGAAAAGATATCCCTACTGACACCATCCTATGGACAGGTGCTTGTAAGATACAATATATTTTTATACGCATAATGATTTTTTTTGTTTACTATTTTTATAAAATCAGTGCGAATAGTAGCTCACCAAATGAAACCAGATCTGATAGCCTAGCCCTAGACTGTCCTGAAAAAAAAAACAAGATTATAGCATGTATGTATGGCCCTTAAAATGACCAAGATATGAGCTAACAATAAAAGGAGTAAAAATACCCTGAAAATAGCCTAGGGCCCATAGGGTTAATTCACAGCCCTCTGTTTACTCATGCATGTCTGTACGTCTTCAGCTACAGCTACGACTCTATGCAAAAGCAATTCTTTTCCTTAAAACTTCTAAAAACCCTTGTTTCCCTCGTAACTGGTGTTAGTCTGCCACCTGGCTTCATTTGAAGTTTGGTAAAACTGTCATCTTGACTGATTTATTTTCAAACGTGTACATCAGGTGCACATCATATACAGATATTTGTCAGTATTGAGCATAGGTCGATTCGGTCGAGGAGGCAAAGGCAGACTGGCTTCCCTTCATACTGTGCTGGCAAATCACTGATTGGTATGACTAATCTGATTTGTTGTTTGTTTGTTGTTTTTCACCATAATGTAGTGCCAACTCAGGTCAGTGCCACTTGGACAAGACAGTGTAATACACTGTTTTACCACATAGCCTAATGGTCTACATCTAGGAGTTGGGGGGCGCCATTTTGCTCATAGCAAAATACTGAGTGAGAAAATGGGAGATGGATGACTGAAGCACAGGAGAAGGAGTCCTGTCTACATGTCTGTCTCAATACATTTTAATCATTCTGAGACAGGAAAAAAAAACGCTTGTATATGCTAATGGCTTGTATGGAAAGATGGCTATACAACATGAAGTAGCCTGCCTATAACAGCAAACATGTGATTATTTTCCAGAGCAAGCAGGTTGTCTTACAAGTCAGTTATCAAAATCCTATGTTTTATACCATGCAATAATTATACGATGGACTAGCAACATTCACATTAGGCTATGAAAAACAAAGCAGGTTAGAAATTATCTAAATTATATCAGAAATTGTCCAGTTGTCTTGTAGCCCCAATACACATAAACACACACATACACATGATACATGATGGATCATCCTGAGGGTTGAGACCATTAAGGCCTGTGTAGCTGATGAGGTAGATGCAGCTCCTCATCCTGAGTAGGGGAAGTAGGTGGCTCGTCCTGACCAGTGGCAGTGGCAGAGGATGTGCCAAAATATTTTGGAAGAATCCCTGAAATTGAATTCCAATTGAAATTAACATGAAATACTGTAGGCTACAATATAACTATCATACAAAATATCCATAAATTGCTATTTTAAATTAACATGCCATTACATGCTAAATCTGTGTCATTACACTCTATATTAATCTATTTTTCAGAAAGGAACAATTAGCACCTTTTGTTGAGCTGTGTTTCCACTACAGTGAGTTCTGGTTAATTGTTGGTTAGTGTTCCTATTTATTGTGAGTTTCCACCCCATTTATGTCTAATATGTTTCATAAGATAAGATGTTCTGAGTGACGTTAGGACAACCGGATTAGCAGGCTGCAAGCCTTAGAGACGCAAGCCTGCAATCAGTCATGTTCGCTGCTCTGAGACACCGAAGTTTCCCTTTCTTTACTTGAGGTCCGATAAAATGTTCTGTTGTAGTGGAGACACGCGAGGTGAGAGGACCACCCAAAAAACAAATCTTCCCTCTCCCTGAATTACCATCGGAACCTCCCCTAATGGAAACACAGCTGTCTCGAATTCTATGCTTGGCACACTTTTAGTTATGACTGGTTAATTATGCTAAACTATACCTAAACTATGCAAACTATGAATTGCAGCAAATGGCAAATGTTGAAACTACCATATGAAAAATTCTGTTGGCTAATTTACAGGTCCCAACGTCAACCTAAATTATGGAAATAAATAATAACTGAACTTAACAGTTTTATTGCAAAGCCAAATCTTATGGTGAAATTAGATCTCGTTGAGCTAAGACCGAATTATTGTTAAGTAGCAAGCATCATAGCTAGAAGGCAAACAAACCTTATCTTTTGCTCGTTTCTCCTCTTTCTTTTTTTCCTGAATTGGGCACCAGATGGCTTTGACCTTTTTCTGTCCATCTCCGTCTGTTTGTCACTCCACAGTCATATTTCCCATCCCCCAACACTGATGACCAGGAGTTAGAGTTAGTAGACTAAACCAACTCACCTTGGTGACCACATAATCATCTTACCCCCTTTTTTATTAGCTATTTCAGACAGTTAAATCTATACAGTGGATCCCTCGTCGCCGCCTTGTGGGTTGGATTTGGGGGACCCAGAGGTGAACTGTCCCCTGTGCCCCGCGTCCCCCTCCCCTTTCCCCTTCTCACACAGCTTCTGTGCACAGGACCTTCTCAGCAAGCAGGAGCGCCTGCACCCAGAGGGGACACCAATTTGCCAATTTCCCACACAGTGATATGATAGATAATATTTTTTTCAAGTGCTCATGATGGATATTAATTTTATTTCAAGGCTAGGGCTGCTGCTGCCGCCCCTGACGAAATGCCGCCCCGGGCGGCTGCCCTGCTTGCCCGTGCGTAAAACTGGTAGTGTTGCTGATCCCCAAGGTGGTGGTGTTACTGTATTTAATGATGGTGTTGTCCTGGGTGGAGACACAGTCATAAGTGGTGAAGAGTTTGAAAGTGTGTCTGTGTTCACCCTGTTGAAGCTGGCATTGAAGGTGTTAGGGCTGTCTGGAAGGGTGGCATCTCAGAGGTCTGTGGTTGTTGTGGTTTTCCTACAATTGTGACAGACTCGATTCCCTGTGGTTGAGATAGCAGTTTTTTTTTGGGAGTGAGGCCTTTTGCTGTACAGGACTTCTGCAGCTCTCCTACTATAATCCACCTGATCTCTTGACTTGAAGGCCTCCCGCCACTTCCTGATTTTGTTTTATGTCTCCATTAAAGCAGGGTTTTTGGTTAGGGAAGATGAGCGCAGTCTTGGGCCACTAAGCAGACTTCTTAAGCAGACTGTCATCACTTGGTTTGGAGTTGTTAACGAAAAAAGAAGCAATTCCCTTTTAAAAGGATCACCACCAGTGTGTAAATACACAAGCCCTTTACAGTGTGTTGGCGTAAAGGGGAGGAGAGATGTGCTAGAGGGGGGGGGAAATGATGTGAGTAAGGATCTGTTTGCGCTTCTGAGAAATTCTCATATAGTCAAACGGAAGCAGGGTAAACCTGTTGGTGCAGGTGAGCCCCTGACTGTTGTTCTCAGCCTTACTTATAAGAGGAAGAGACACTTTTACCAGCAATCATTTTTCTTATCTGTCAAATTCAAGATGTCCTGATTGTCTCTGGCAGACATTGTTAATGCTACAGACGGAAAACAAGGTAAGACCAACGGCGGACAAAGCACACAATTCCTTTACTTGAGTCAAAGTATAGATACTCCTCGTCAAATATTACTCCACAAGGAGAAGCTGCTATGTCCATTTTTTGCTCAAGTTCAAATACGAATAGACTTGTTTTCAAAAATACCTTTAATTTTTTCATGTGTTTTTTGTTGATAATATGGGGCCACAGACAGATTATTAAAAGTTGATGTGAGCTTAAGTTCTTTATACACACTATTTTCACATTTTATAGCCTACCTGATGTCAATTTTGCTAAAAGCAAAGCAGGACTGTTAAAGCAGGACTATGTGTGTTTTTTGCACTTTACTTTAATATATTCAGATAGCTTGTAAATTAATCCACATGTAGTTTCAAAGATTCAAGGAGTTTTATTGTAACATACAATAAAACGTAATGAATGCAGTGAATTCACATATGAATTTGCAGTTCTGCTGAGCAGTGTAACCTGTGCATAGGTGTGTGTGTGTTGGAAGTGAAGAAAAAGTAGGGATAGTTGTGTGAATTTAAAACCTTAGTTAGGAATTGAGTGCATCCACCTCCCATCAATGTAACGAGCACTTCACACTCACATTTCAAATGTAGTGAAGTAAGCAGTACAATATTTGTCTTGAAAATGCAGTGAAGTGGAAGTCACAAGTTGTCAAAATGTTTAATATTCCATGTTTAATAGTAAAGTGTGGACACTTGAAAATTGTACTTAAGTACAGTATTTGAGTAAATTTACTTAGTTCAAGTACCTCTGGGTAAGACATACATCTCTACATCTCTCTCAAATTTGTGTTTTAGTGTCCATCCAAAGAAGTGCTTTTAAAAAGGGACTAAAGCCAAAGTTTCATGGCGTGAATGACTATTTGCCTGCTTGACTGAAAGCATAAAGTTGACTCTGCTTTGTGTGAGCGTGCTCAGGAAGAACTTCTAGGAGTATTTAATGAGGGACAAGTCAAGGATGCACCAAGGTCGCCTACGACTGCGCCCCTGGCTGGAGGAGCAGATTAATTCTGGAAAGTACCCTGGAGTTGTGTGGCTTGATGAGGTAAACAGTTATTGACATCTTAAATGTTAGAAGAACGTCATTACCTCTGACCTGAAAGACAAGTGTAGTCTTTAGGGCATAGCAGTTTAACAGTATTGTGCACAAAGAAAGTGGTCAGGCCTAGAAAAGTTGGTTTATTTAGAATAAACTAGGAATAGTTAAGAATATAGTTTAAAATAGTTTCATAGTTTTGAATAAACCTTATTGCACAGATGTACATTTTCATTGTATCAGGAGTTATACTGTAATCAATTATGCTTATTGCTTGATTTCATGTGTTAATGTCTTTATCTGCATTCTGATGGTTTGTCTTCTTAAAACAGCAAGCTAGGGTTTTCCAGATTCCATGGAAACATGCAGCTCGACATGGTTGGAATATAGACAAGGACGCCACTCTGTTTCGCAACTGGGCAATTCACACTGGTAAGGGGCAAGTTCAGACAAACTGACGCACAGCGACCTCTAATTAGACTGTGTCAAGCATGCTGTCAAACGATGCAGATACATTTCCATGCATAAATATCACATCGCCAAGCCAAAACTAGCACTCTCATCCATCACCAGAACTGTGTGCCCATGACACACAGTCTTGTTTTTGTCACAATGTTTCTGTATAGCTTCATTATTCAATGTTGAAACTGCCTTGATGGATCAAATAATGCTGTAAGACAACAGCAGAGGATGAGTTGTAATCCACCAGTATTCCTACTTAGCCATGATAAGCATGGGTTAATTGTGATGATAACTAAGCCTTTAAAAACGAGTCAAGAAACAACAGTTTTGGGTCAAAACAAAATAACCCTACATATATATATATATATATATATATATATATATATATATATATATAAGGTCTGTGTAGGTCTTAGTGAACATAAACCACTACTACTACCTAGAACATTACCCAGGCTATTCAGCAAGGGTTATAAAATAACCCTGGGCTACACCTATCACACAGTTCTTCTGAATGTGCATTTAATGTTAGCACTTTTTGGCATTATGTAAGGCCTGAATCGCCGGAAATTATAGTGCCCCAATGGAATAAGGTAATTTTTTTGTGCCCCCAATGGCAGGCCCAGTGCCAGCAGTATGACTTGGGGTGATACGGGGCAGTGGCAAAAAAAATTAATTAGGCCTAAGCACTCGCAACTAAGGCCAACACGGACCATATAGGCTACATTTCACAAACACATAAGCCCACATAAACTAGAAGATAAACAAAACCAGCCCAGACTGTCCAAACACATCAGAAAACACTCTGAACTCGATTTCAACAGTCAACAAGACTGTCAACACGTGGCCATGGAACAATTTTAAATAATCCTACCTTAATACAGTTGAATTCTTGAACTGGGGGTTGCGTTGCATCTCCTAATAAGAAGGCGATCCATTCTCCCGTAATTTTTTTGGTCAGGTCGTTCTTGAATGCCAGCTTGATCAGGTTCACTTTTAATTTGCGCAACATGCTGGTTAGTAACTATTCTCACACACGGTCGTTGATGCCCCAAATGTCAGCCCGTGATTAAATGCACTCAGAACCACAGGCATCACACTCAACACAAGTTGAGAGACAAGTTGGCTTAAGGTCACTTTCTCGCAACCCTGGCTCTTCACAATGAACTGTACCTTATCAATTCCCGTCTTCAGTCTAAGGTTTAACTTTTTCAGGGTTTAGAAAATCATTACTACCAGGGTGCAAAGCTTTCAGGGCTCCATGTATTTATGATCGCTCCCAAAAAATAGCTGTTAACCTGTGCTGCGTGCACAGCAACACAACAATCATAATATAGCCTATTTTAGTCTTAGTGAATTGTCTAGAACTATGTATACCTATTAATATTTCAAATAAAAAGACAAATTATTAATGTGTCTATAATAAGCTATACATTATTTTTTAAATAAAAATAAAAATGAACATTAAGTCTCAGTTAAGGGACCAGGCCAGCCCAATTGAACAAATTGTACAAAAAAAGTGTGCTTACAGAGGTTGGAGTAGTAATCCCACATGGCAAATTTGATGCGGTAATGACTTTCTCCACCCAAGATTACTGGCATTTGAAAAGTGCAGTATTGACATTTACAATTTCTACTAGGTGGTGCTATGCTGCCAAGGACCATTTATGGACCGAGTTGATACACCTTGTTGGGACGCACACATCCTAAACATATTTGTCGTTGGAAGTAAAAATTGGCAAGTCAACACACAAAAACTGTTTTTAGCTTAACATTTCATTAGATTACGGCACCCAGGTATCCTTGGCAAAACTGAAAAAAAAATCCATAATAAGAATGCAGCAGAGCCTGCTTCAAATTTGAATCATAGTTTTCCCAGATTTCACAAACTTTGAAATGTTTCTATTAACAATGTTTAATGACCTCTTTATAATTTTCAATTCATGCCTGTAAATTAAAACGTTTTCAAATCTACCCGAATCTAAAACACGTCTTTAATTTGCTTCCATAGTGGTGCACAAATAAATTAACATATTTAACATAATTAACATATTTACTAACATATTTAATTAACATACTTAAATTAACATTAGTCTCGAATGTCAGCTTTACAACAAATGTATTTGGTGCTCCGTTTTTATAATCCAAGATTATCAAATTTAAAATGGGTAATGTATTTTTGTTCCCCTGTCTATATACCAAAAAAAAAAAAAAACTGGACCACAAAAGCCCTCCAGACTTGTTTTGATAGTGAATGTCTCTTCCCATACACCCAAGGCAGACACACACCTGGCATAGACAAACCAGACCCGAAAACCTGGAAAGCGAATTTTCGCTGTGCTCTGAACTCCCTGCCTGATGTGAGAGAGTTGCAAGACAAGAGTATGAAGAAAGGAAGCAATGCCTTCAGGGTCTACGTCATCCTACCTTGTGCCAAGAGCGAAAGGAGAAGAAAAGGCAAGCACTGAATGCCACCATATATGAACTTTGCCCATCATATTAACAGTAGCTCATCTTCAAACAATTATTGTGTATCTACTGGCCTACAAAAATGTACATATTAAGTCCTTTTTCAGTACATCTGAATAAAAACGATCCAACGGCTACTCAATGCTTTTTTCAAAGGTTCGCAGCACTTTGATGCTGGCATTAAAAGTGAACTCCGATCTCCATCATTCAGCATGAGTGCTCCTCTGGAAAGGTTCACAGGTAAGCCAACAGGTTTACAACACTACCAGATGTCTTATGCAACACCAGGATGTATTCTCCAGAGACGGTGGGCACATAGGTATTCATTATTGACATATTAACAGTGGGCCTTGTGGGCATGAGTAAACTTCAAAAACAAAGTTGGCCATTATTCAGGGGTCATCGTGTTGTTGTTTCCAACATATGCCAGTAAAGCCTCAGCTTTACTGTCTCAGCGCATATGCGCATGACAAATGTCTTACTCAGTTGTTGAACTGCAAAACACTGTGATAGGCAGCAGAGGACACTTGCCCTACAATGCTTTTGCTTTTAATGTCCTTTACATTTTAATTTGTCATTGCATAAGTCTTGTGTCCTTGAATACAGTGTGCTAACCTACCATTTTGTTTTGTGAGTTTAGAGGCTTTCTCAAAGTACAGAAGAAATGAGCCTGAGCCCACATTTAACATTTTCTGTCGAAGAGACCATTTCTCCACGTTCAACTCCATAAAGGGAGAGGAGGGGTCCAAAGAGGCCTTCCATTCCCTGATGCATTTCAACTCTGAAGTACATAGTAAGAGAAGACAGTTGACTGTTCATCATTTATTTCCCAAAACATATCCTGATGTTTTGTTACTCATAGCCCTTTCCAATGCCATTACAGATGGCCAGTATTTCTCAAATGATGATCAAGAGCAAGCAGAGGCTGTCCTGAAGGCAAGTCAAGATCTATACAATTTTGTTTTTGAGCTTCAAGCAACAGACAAAGCTCTTAAAGCAGCACTATGCAACTTTTTCGAGTTAATCGTCTTCACAAGTCAGTAGATGCTTAAATGAGTCATTAACAGGTGATTTCTTGACTGCCAATGCTGTTTTTTGCAAAGGTCTGCACACCTTGGAAGTCTTTGTTTGCAGGTGCAGCTTTTCAAAATGTCATAGTTTTCAGTATAAAGGAAGAGCGCAACACTGCTACTTTACGTTCTCTTATGACTTGCTGACGTTTTGGCGTTTAGACAGTGCCAACGCTGTCTGTGGACAGAATACCACGCTTGCAATATCTGGGTGTTCCTCTGACTCTCGAATATCACGAAAAGCAGGATCAAATTTTTTTTACAAATTCTGACTCTACTTAGCTAGGTGGGCATGACTACTTTAGTATTCGCCGGTAACTCTGTTCAGTTGAGTTGAAAACACATGCACAGGGTGAGGGGCAAGGGAAATTAGTACATTTTTATGACGGTGTCCATTTAGTTGGAAATACTAGGGGAAGCTCTTTCAAAAAAGCACTCAAAGTTGCATAGTATCTCTTTAATGTGGTTGTATTTTCAGAACAACATAAGGAAATGTAGTGCTGTGAAAACGTTCACTGTAAGGTTGGAATTTAAATGTGTTTACATGAACATTCAAATAAACAGATAGTTGATCATCTCAAAACTATGGAACACTTGACCCCACCCTGCGAGATGGAACAAAGCTGGAGGCCAGTGAGCTCAACGTGGACAGACAGCGTCTGTGAGTATCACTGACTGAACATTCAAAATGAATATGCACTTCAAATTACTGATAAAATTAAGAATTGAGTCTGATTGCAGATGACACAACGGATGGCTCAGGATGCCCCTTACAGACGGACAGCCAGTTCAACACAATCATTCAGGGTGAATTTACATAGGTGAAGGAGCTGGATTAACAGAATTTTGAGTTGAATTCTTGGACGCTGTTTTTATTAGCATGCCATATGGATGAAGATAAAAGTTAACCTTTGATTGTTTGCATAAAATACCTCTTCAGTCCATGATAACATAGTTACATGCCTACTGAATTAACCAATGCTCTGTCTCAAATCGAGTAGGCTACACTGCCAGCAGTACTTCATTACAGTGCGCTATATGCACCATGTACTTTGAAATTTGAGGGGTTACATCTGTCTCACGTTGCACACAGGTTGTGCATTTAGCGGAAACATTTTACCGTGCAGAATAACAAATGCAACACTTGATCTTAGTTCAACACATGAATACAGAAGAGCGTTTTACAGCATTTTAAGAGTTAGAAAACTGTTTTTTTTCTCCCTCATCAGTATCACACCCTTACACCCCTTTAAATACGAAGTGTAAGTGTGCAGGTACTCGATTTGAGACAGACAGCATGTCTTTTAACAGGTTTGTTTGTTTTCTTTCATGAAGTGCTAAAGTATTATCAAGTGTTTCCATACTACTGCGTCGGGTCCGAACTAAAATAATGTACATGAAGGCAAGTCATTTTAAAACACCATGTTTAATGAAACAGTCACATTCAAGTGAATGGGCCCCTCTAAATAATTACATTTAAATACCAAATTGCAAAGCAATCAGCTCATAGCATGAACATTTCAGGGAGTGATTTTTCAGATCCCCCCCAAAACACCACAATGCCAGCTGAAGAGCTGGCAACAGTAACCCTCTAGTCCAAATGTGTGGCTGGTGCCTTAACCAAAGGCTTTGCTGAAGCTGCGTTTCTGTCCGAAACCCCCTCTTCCCCGACCTCCTACACTTCCTCCTCTCCTGTGGTTACCAAATTTGTTGCCAAATGACCGGCCCCCACCGCCTCCCCTGCCTCTGCCCTGGAAAGAGCGTCCCCCAAAGCCATTGGAACTCCTGTCACCATGGTTGCGCATGTTTTCCTCCATTTCCGGCAGTTCCGCGGCGATGGAGAGCTGCCACCGACGACAGTCTGTCCAGGCCTCCTAAAAGATCACAGAGAGACTGAATTACAGGTCTGTCCTGGCAAAGGAAATTAGCCCAATTGTGACCTTTGTATTTGATAATTAACTGAATGAGCACTGTAAATACAGTGTAGCACCCAAACTTGTAACTGCAATACTGACCCAAAAATAGCCTTGACCAGTAAAAGTCAACCTATTAATAACTAACTACAAGCATGTCTCGTACCTATCCAATTACCCAGAAATGTAAGCAAGAGCAAATACCATCACATTAAAGACTGTGGATCCAGGCTATTTTCACTGAGGCAGTTGAGGGGAGATCTCTATTATATTATTCTCATGTTCATGTTCAATAAATCACAAAAATGAAGGACTATCCCTGCTTCAACATGATGGGTTCTTAATGCTAAGAAAATAAACTTCAGAATGCTTTTGACAAGCCCAATTAGGCATGGTCAGCTGACTGGTCAGTCAGATCATGCAAGTACACATTAAAATTAGGGATGCACTGATGATTGCATTAGGGATGTTTCCAATGTCTGGGTTTTGTATATCAGTTGATACCTGATACGGACTCGATATCACCACTGAATTAATAAACACCTTCATAACTAACTTACAGTAGTCAAGTGGATCAAAATTTTCAGTGAACATTTTTCTACCACCAGCAGGCACTCTCACAATTTCACTATAAGCTGTTCACCTGATGTCTTGATAAGGTCTTTGCAAAAGTTTGTCATGCTTCACTGATTTCGATGATTGATGCAAGGTGCAAAATGATTTCAGTCATTGTCGTCCACTAGTACGACTGGCCTGAGAATTAGTTATGTTGTTATAATTTGGGGTGGAATGTCCATGGGAGTGAGGACAAAACTTGTGGCCACTGAGAATGGCAGCCTCACTGGACAAAGGTACTCGGACGAAATTCTCAGGCCAGTTGTTCATCCTTACGCTGATGCAATGTGGACAGATTTCTTACTGATGAACGACAATGCCCGGCCACATCAAGCAGGATTGGTTGAGAAATTTCTTGGAGAGGAAGGCATCCCAAGGATGGAGTGGCCAGCGCGATCCCCTGACCTCAACCCAACTGAGTATTGTTGGGCAGAATTACGGAATTGAGTCAGTGCACCTCAGGTCACTCCAAGAACCCGTGTTGAGCTGCGAACAGCTTTGTTCGAAGAATGGCAAGCCATTCCTCAACAGACCATCCGCAACCTGATCTCCAGAATGTGCAGGTGCTGCCAGGCTGTGATTGATGTTAGGGGTGGTAACACTGACTATTGAGTTTTGGAATCAATGGGAATTGCTGTTTTCAGTTAATACTCTTGACTTGTTAAATTTGGGATTCTTTCATGCTAATCATATTTTCATGTTTCACATTTTTTAAAACCTCATTTCATTGGTGGACTGATTTGGTGTGGCAAGTTTAGTGCATCCACAATACACAGCAGTATGGCCGCGGTATGGCTCCTAGGGGCACTCTGGGTAAATGCACCTGCTGCATTGCAGACAAGAAAATGCCAGATGCATTTCCAAATGATTCTGACATCATTTTAATCACCAATGTTTGGAATAACCTGTTCCACTGTTGACTTCACAAGTGCGTGACAAGTCATTTTGCACTTTGCATCAAACAATCATGTCTGGTGACCATCGACCATCAGTGAAGCATTACAAACCTTTGCAAAGACCTTGCCAAGACATCAGGTGAACAGTTTATACTGAAATTGTGGGATAATGCCAGCTGGTGTTAGAAAAAATATCAGGGGAATTTTTGATCCACTTCAAAAGTTGACTATTGTATAATGTATACGGACAGCTCTTGGTGTGAACGAGGCCTAAGACATGAAAGGCCTATTAAAAATAATGTAGACATACATGTAATAAATTGTTATTTGGGCAATATCATTCAAAATAAACAAATGTGCTTAAGCAATGTTATTGTGTTGTTTTTGGCATTTGTAGAACTAGGTCTAATTAGGTGTCCTTCACTTCAAATTTCTCAGCATGGATCTAAATGACAGCAGTGAAATACTTTAATTTCTTAGCCTGTATGTTTGTCATTTACTAATGGCACTAATAAAATCTTTGTTGTCATACATCTACGCCTTGCATCTAAAATAATGGGCTGCTTGGCAAGGAGTGTATATAAAACAGTATATCGAAAATATCACGATACCACAACATATAGTATCTCAATGTACGTATGGCAAAACATGGATCAGCTCCAATAAATGCTACATTTCTATAGACGATGCTTTTGCACTCTACATAACAAAACATTTGGCTAATTAGATGGGAGTCCTACGGCCCTTGATGCCCTCCCCCATAGCAAAGGCTGTTCACTGTGTTGGGTCTAGCAGAAAGCTGGAAGTGTTTGAGTATTTGTCCTTATCTCTAGTATTGTCATCACAACATATAGCAATGTTACTGCATACCGCACATTTTGCTAATATCATGCAGCCATGCCCAGGAATAGGTTTGAAAGTACCCATCTGGTGCGATTCCCTCAAACACAAGTGCATCATACAGGTCAAGGCAAGAAAATGGCTGTGGGACTGTTGTGTAACCTGAAGCCTGCAACGCCTCACACGTCCAAGCTAAAGAGATCCATTTGCTGTGTGCTGTATGCACGAAAAAATTTGCTTGTATTTTAAATACATACAGCATTTACAGACTTGCCCTCAAAACATTTCTCACAAGTCTAGCTGCACAAACACACAACATACACATGCATACAACTAAACAGAATTCTTCTTTTGTGCCTTCTCATTTAGTAAAACATGCACAATCCACAAAAAGTGTTTCATCTCACCTGATAGCCTTTCACTTTGTCAGCTGGAACATCAAAGCACACACCCTACAGAAGCAACCAAAAATATTATACCAAAATTTTTTTTTTTTAATTATACACTCAATTTGATGTTAGGATGGTGTAATTTTGATGCGTACCTTCCTTCCCTTAAGGAAAGTCATGCGTTGGATCTGATCATCGATCTCTTCCCCAAGCTTTTCCTTTAGGCCACGCCAGGCATAGCCGATGTTGTGCATCTCAATGGAGCAAATCAGCAGCATTGTTGTGTAACCCTGACAAGACACTGGGCAGTCATCAAACAACACTTTACAGCTCACCACTAATAATGGCTTGAGAAAGTAAAAACCCAGCCATGTATTCCCTCAGGTTGTGTGCACTTCACATTGGTGATTTGACTAATAAACTGATCTACCTATGATAATTTGTTTGTTCATTACAATCAGCTGGTTCAAAATGGTTGGATTAAATAAGTGGCAGGGTATTTCCTTTCTGAAGCTGAGATCTTCAGCTCTGTTCACCACTCATTCGATGAAAACAACAATGCATCTCGGCACATAGTGTGTAGCACACAACACAAGCCTTTTCCTGTGCACGCACATATACAGACTAGTGCTCAAAATGTTGATATCCTGATACATCATGGCAAACGTCTGTATTGATACACATTGACCCAGTTGCTGTTGCATTGATCAGAGCATCAAAAAATGAAAATGTGTGAAAGTGTAAGACAACTGAAAAGTTACTTTTAAGTTACTAGTTGTCAGAATTGAAGCGATATTTTCAAATAAAAACAATATTTGGGCCTTTAATTGGAAGTGTGGTTAAGTTGTACGCTCCTTTATTCTTTGGCATCATATGGAATTAGAACAGGTTTTAAAAAGAATTCTGCTTTGGGTCTTCATGAAATCAACATGGAAAATCAACATGTACCATGTTATGTAAAATATCGAGGGCTCTATTGTAATGCGCATCTTATGAGGTTGTAGGAAATACCCAGCCCTAATACAGACTCACAGCATCGGAGTTGATGAGGGACCTTTGTTCGAGGCTGGTAGCCCCAGAGATGTGAGCCAGAGCAGCTGCCAAGGCCTCCACCGCCCCCTTTTCCTCAATCAGCTGCTTTGCTGCCTCACGGAAATGGCCCACTGTAGCTTGAGGAACAGAATCAAGAAATCTGCAAGAGACAAAGGATGAACTGTCAAATTACCATTTAAAACAGAGTTTTGAGTCAAATATGTTTCAACAAGTGGAGTATTATGGCTATAGACATCAGTTTGGTTCTGTGTTCTTGCATCTGAATTAGCAGAGAATGCAGTAGATTGGTATGCTTCAAAGCAGGCACTTACAAACATGGGCATGTTTCTGCTTGGACATGGGCTTTCTCCCAGTAGAGGTTAGCTGATAATCCACATGTGGCATGTGGAATTTGCAGGAGTGCAATGATTTAAAGCTTATTTAATTTAAAATGATTACTTTTCTAAGTCAGCGCTGGTTTCACCATGTTATATGCATAACCATAGCCTGTAATAACACAACCACCAATATCTTGGGTTTGGATTGTCCAGACTTCAACTTGATATGTCTTGGTGCTGTACTTGGCAGCAGAATGTGAACATGTAATGAATGTAACACAAATTTCGTTCGTGGAGTAGCCTAGCCTAGTTTCATCATTTCATTGTTAAAAGAAATTGCAGAGACTGTCACTTTTAGTGTCTTACTATTTTTATTTGCAGACATTGTAATTTTTCGTCCTGTCGTCCTGTGGTCTGTGTAAACTAATTGCTTCCAAATTAAGCACATATTCATAATATTGAGAATACAAGGATACAGCTTCATATTTTACTTTTTTGGTTGGCTGCAATTGTGAAAAAAAGTAATACTAATATGCACATCGGGGTCAATTACTTATCTTGACAACAATGTAAGCATTATGTGGGATAATGGACAACACGGTATTCGTATATCATAAAGTTAATGACGTTCGAGGTGGTAATGCGGCCACAATGCAAAGAAAGTGCATTTACTTTTCGATATACGAACACCGTGAAGTCCATTATCCCGCTTATACCACGGTTACTACACTTATCTGATGTTAACTCCAGGTAATAATTTCCAAGTTTTAATCGCGACAACAAACCTATTTGTAGAACTACTTCCTTCTGCCACAAGATGTGTCTTTTCATAACTTACTGGACAAACTGCTGTTACTAATTCCAAACTGGAGGTTACTATGGCCAAGACCCAGTCGTTAGTTCCATGCCTTTGGTTGTCAAGTTCTGTTAAGCCTTGCTTAGCAACATCACGTTAGTAGAGAGTCCAAATCCAGTATGACAACACTAAAAGTCGATCTCAGAGGCATATAACATGTTGTTCTTCCATCTGCTCATCATTTGCTAAAGCTGTCACATATTTACTGTTTATTTACAGTTGATACTAGGGCTGCAGCTATCAATAGTTTTTTTTGTAATCGAATAATTAGAATTTTTGTATCGGTTCATCGAGTAATCTAATAAAAAATATATCTTTGCAAAATGATAAAAAGGACAAGTCTAAAAGAAAACAACCAACTGGCTTTTATTCTGCTCACAAGAAAGTGACGTCACCGATGCGCCCGACCATTCGTACTCGACACACACACCAATCTTCTCCTCGTCAAAGGCATTAAATGCCAAACTTTAACTGTTTGGAAAAACTTGCATGTCAAAGGAGTGAAACATGACTGAATTACAGGTTTACATCTTGATTTGGGAATTAAGCTGGATAAATCCGAAAAAGGTTTGAGTCAGTGTGTATATTTACTGTGTTTTCAGCTGTGTAAGATATTATAAGTGATGATAGGATGTTGGGATAAGGCAAAATAAGTTTAATAAATGAACTGCAGGCTTGCACCTATGTTGGCTTGTGGATAAAACTAAACAAAATCCTAAATGTTTTTGGTCGGAGCTTCCAGCAATATTAGCCTATGTGTAGCAATGGAAAAGACGTGTAGGCTGGTAGTTACTAGGCTAAAGGTAGCTGACATTTAGCAGGCTAAAGTTAGCAGACATTGTCTATTGTTATAAATGGCCTGCTTTGTGAGGTCAGTGAATTGAACAACAAGCGAATTGAACATAGTAAATAAATATAGCGAATTAAACCGCATCGATTCGGGAAAAAAAGAATAGATATTTTTTTGTAATCTAATTATTCAAATGAATCGATTGTTTCACCTGTAGTTCATACATAAGCGTGATATGGTCGGAAAGCAGGGACTACTTTATAGGTGTGCATATACAGAAAATTAATCACTGTTCTAAAGAACGCATCACAATGTAAAATTGAAGGAAGCCGTGGTATAAAGATCTTTTTAATTTATAACAAACAATTTAGTTTTGCCTGTAGTTTGGTGAACCTGCTACCCATGACATATCGTGTATACTAGCATATACGGTCGTGCTTCCTAGTGGCAGCGTTCCTACCAGTTTAAAACATCTCATCAAAATCATTGACAAGCCACATCTACATGCAACATGCCGATAAGTCATCTAACCCCTTCTCAACCTGTTTGCGCAGATAGGGTTCCAACAGACCCGCGGGCGGGCCCAGATTGAAATTCTGGGGTTTGCTGCTCATATGTGTCCCATTTTCGAAATACAATCAAAATACCCTTATATCTATCATGTCATGTCAGAGCTGTGTGCTAGAAGAAAATTGGTCTCCGTTGTAAAAACGTTAGTGAGAAATAGCCATATTAGCTTAGCATAGCAATTCCCATTCACTAACACAGGAAGTGGCGTCCTTCTAAAACATTGCTCTTTGCATATGTTTAACATATTCGGTAAGCTCAAATAAAGTCATAATACCATTATTTACCTTTCAGTCATCTGGAAACTGGTCTTTAATGCAAGGGAATGGTAAAACAATGCTTTATATCCTTAGTAATGTCATCGTGAAAAATAGTAGTATTTTCCCCATATAAAATCATCGCGGTCTTCTGTAACTCGTCCTGACCATCAAATGCAAATTTACATGTAATGTTATACATGGATAGAAACGTGAAGATGTCCTCTACAAAACTCAAAGTGTTTATTTGCAATCCGACAACTAATTTCCACAACGGACGCTGTTTTTCACGTGTGCACCGTGGTTCACAGTAGCCGTGTTTTAGATTCCAGTCCGCCCGTCTGCACCTGGCTGCATACGTCAACGAGAATTGCTGGTCACAGCAGGGGTGGGCATTAAATGCGGAAAATAAAGTCAAACACAAATCTTACACGAGACTGGGCTCGCGCCTCCTTGATCACCGTAGCAGATGACACACAAGTCATGTGTGGAGAGGGAGGGCGGGGGTTGTAGTCCTCTACAGTCTATAGTTGTAGTGGGGTGCACTAAGAGTTGAATTCAAGTCGTGTCTTTCTTATTGTTTAGATTAACATTGGAACAAAACGAGTTGCCCAAAAGTGCTCCACAACACACACATGAAAACTAGGAAAGCAAAACCATAAAACAAAGACCATAAGTAGGTATATAACACGGACAATGAAATAGAAATGAGGTTAATAATTAAATAAATATAAGGCCAGGCTTGTCAGCGTCAGATAAACGCATCAAAACAATCAGAACAAGGTAAAAATAGAGAGAAGAGATTTGTCCTCAAATTGGAGTAAAATAACGTACATATTTGAATGACAAGTTGAGTGGGGGAGCACCGGACAATGCACCTGCACAGACGTCGGTGAACTTTTAACCAACCACGGCAAAGTAGCGTCACCGAGGAGGCGTTAGCTAGCCGCTTGCAGTTGTGTGGAGGCAACTGCAAAGGTCTGTACGATTTGTCTGTAAGCGTCATGCTCCCGCGAGTTTTCGGGTCATGTGTCATGGTCGCATTGTTGTGACAACATTGTCGGACACAATTTCTAACCACAATGCAACATTTTCAGCGTCAGACTGCAAACGGATGCAAACGTCTAGGTCAAGTAAAACGCGCCTAGTTATAAACACGAAAGCATGGTCCAGCTCTCTTCCTTGTTGTATGCGTCAGACTCGCCTGAAGTGATTGACACCTCTCTCAACAAATAGTACACTGACTAACAATCACATAGAGTACAAGCTTAACCGTGCTGGCAAACGTGGCTCTGGTATGGACTGCTTTCACTTATAGCCTCACAATCACTCCAAAACACAACATTTTCAATCGGTGGCTAAGAGTATTTAGGTGTTATATAGGTACTGAAGTTCTTGTCAATTTTAGTCTGAAATGCAGTAAAATATATTTGTACAATGCCAAAACAAATAAACAAAAAATATTACAATCACCCCCTTTTGCATGGTGCATTTCTTTTTTGGAGAGCTTGGAGACGCCTATTTGTACACTATGCAAATGGTTGTGTTGCACCTATGTAATATTATTTATCTACTTCAAATTTTGGATTTTACTTTCC
Organism: Coilia nasus; assembly: GCA_027475355.1. Classification (NCBI taxonomy): domain Eukaryota; kingdom Metazoa; phylum Chordata; class Actinopteri; order Clupeiformes; family Engraulidae; genus Coilia; species Coilia nasus. The sequence goes on along the minus strand of CM050204.1, from coordinate 5,077,204 downwards.
AAAACCATCTAGAATCAGGGCATGTATAGTATGACCTGCAATTCTTACTCATCAGCCTTGGACTTACTGAAAACTACAAAAAAATTAGGCGTTTTTTACATTTTATTTCATATATAATGTTCTGAAATGGATATTTTATGAATAAAATAAACAGCTAGACATCAATATATGTCTTGGTCCTTCTGTCTTCTTTAATTTAAGCCCCCATTTAGCTATGTGCCACATGTGTAACATGATATAATGAATGCTGAAGTCTGTCTACAAAACGTTTCCAAATTTTGCTGAATTCCTATCTGCACAAACAGGTTAATGTCGACAGATGTAACAAAGTTAAACCTGCGAACATACTTCAAAAATTCAGCAGACTATTCTGCCCTACAAAGCCAAAATGCAGTAACTACATATTTTTTCAAAACTGAGTTTAGACTGGAAATTGACATTGTAACACCTCCTTTGTCTTGTGACTAATCTCTTGCTTCTTCCTATTAAGAAACTACATGAGTGCATCACACTATTAGACCTACAACAGGTTTGACTTGCCGGTATGAAAAGTTTGAGGGCATTTTTCTCAGTTTCAATGTTTGCATAGTTACTGCACTTTGCCTTTGTCAGGCAATAAGCATTACAGTACTCCCTGTCTACCCCACCTTTCACACCAGCATACTGTATGTGAGCTGGGGTGGTGCTGGTGGGCCTGACAACACATTAGGCCCTTTCACACTGCCAAAATTACCGGTAATTTCAGCCAAAATTAGTGGGTCGTCTGTTGCGTTCACACTGCCGACACAGGGTGGCGTGTCCAAACGAAAAGCCAATTCGACCCACCTCGGACCCTACACTTTTTTGCAACCCGGGGTGTATGCGAACATGAGCCGAGGCAAGACGGGGCGGTGGTGTGGTATGGTGACTGCCACCACCCACCGTTGGGACTTTTCAAAACAGGAGAAACAGCTGAGCACAACTACAGAAACACCAACAAGAAGTTATCGATTCATCAAGTAATCAAATAAAAAACATATCTTTGCAAAATGATAAAAAGGACAAGTCAAAGTAAACAACCAATTGGTTTTTATTCTGCTCACGAGAAAGTTACGTCACCGATGCGCGAGACCATTCGCACTCGACACACACACACACACCAATCTCCTCGTCAGAGGTGTTAAATGCCACAGTTTAACAGTTCGGAAAAACTTGCATGTCAGAGGAGTGAAACATGACTAAATTACAGGTTTACATCTTGATTTGGGAATTAAACTGGATAAATCTGAAAAGGTTCGAATGAGTGTGTATATTTACTGTGCATAAATTGTAGTATACAGCTGTATAAGACGTTATGATGATAGGACGATGGGGATGGGATAAGGCAAAATAAGTTAGCTTAATAAACGAATTGCAGGCTTGCACCTATATTGGTTTGTGGTTGTGGACAAAACTGAACAAAATCCTAAAAGTTTTTGGTCAATGTTTGTATTTCTTGTGAGCTTCCAGCAATATTAGGCAATTTGTGGAGAAGACATGTTTAGCTAAGTTAGGTAGCAAATGCCACAGTTCGGAAAACCTTGCATGTCAGAGGAGTGAAACATGACTAAAGTGCAGGTTTGCATTTTGATTTGGGAATTAAACTGGATAAATCATAAAAGGTTCGGGTTAGCGTGTATATTTACTGTGTTTTCAGTTGTGTAAGATGTTATGAGTGATGATAGGATGATGGGATAAGGCAAAATAAGTTAGCTTAATAAACGAACTGCAGGCTTCCACCTACGTTGGCTTGTGGATGAAAAAATGTAAAAAAAAAATCTTGTTTTGTTTTTGGTCGGTGATTGTATTTCTTGTGAGTTTCCAGCAATATTAGCCTATGTGTAGCAATGGAAAAGACGTGTAAGCTGGTAGTTACTAGGCTAGTCAGCTGACATTTAGCAGGCTAAAGTTAGCAGACATTGCCCATTGTTTTAAATGGCCTGCTTCGCGCGGTGTGTGTGAAACACAAGCGAATTGAACATAGTAATTAAATGCCGATTTATACGACATTTCATGTTAAAATAAACAGCACATTTTGAGAGACAAAGCATTGTGTTGTGTGCTTTTTAACCGTGAGAGTAAAATGTTTGATGATAACGCTACTGTTTACTAGTGTTGGAAAACATGTCCAGAGCGCAACATTTGATGCCGAGCACATCCATCAAAATATATGCAGAGAATACATTTGATGCCGAATTACAGTAGCTATTTGTACACAGAACTATCAACATATGGCAAACTATAGCGGTATCATCAAAAAATTTACTCTATCCACACATTTTCTCCCACGGTCACATATCTCCATATATTGTAAATATCCCGAAATATGTGACTGCAAATATCCCCGCAAAGACCCCTTTCGCCCAGTGCATCCTAGGTGTTGTGGGCTTTTTCACCATGGGCGAAGATGTGTGGATAGAGTAAATTCTTTGATGATAGCGCTATAGTGTACCATATGTTGATGGTACCGTGTACAAATAGCTACGGTAATTCGGCTTCAAATGTATATTCTCTGCATATATTTGCAATCCCATGTAAACATCCACTGTCAGTACAGCAGTATGTCATTTGCCCTTGAATGGTTGTACAAAGGGCCAGCAACAACTGTGTGTGTCCCCCCCATGGTTGTTTTGAAAAACCGAATGAAAACTTTGCAGACAGGTGTATTTACCACTGATGCACGGGTCATTCACGTCATTGTACAAGCCCAGCAATATGCGTGGCGTAATGTTACAGTGCCACTGGGCTACGCCTCCTCAACCCACCTTTTCAGAAGAGGGGTCAAAAACATGCTGTGCTTTCACACTGCGGTCCCGGGTTAAATTAGTGTGTCGTACCGTGTTGCCACCCTGTGTCGTGCAGTATGAAAGGGGCTACTGTTTCACAGTGCTCGACAAATGAACCCTTTATATTTACCTTGCAACATCTTTGCTGGAGGATTTAATGATGTCATTAGTGGTGGGCACACCGACACGTTTGAATGTGATGCCCGCTTTCTGTTCCACGTATCGGAGCTGGTCCTCCTCTTTCCGCTGGTAGAAACAGATACACACACCCGTCCTGCCAGCTCTGCCTGTACGGCCGGACCGATGGATGTAGGACTCCACATCCTGAAGGCCAAGACAGAACAGCAAAACACATTCTTAAACCCTAGAGTATACATATGCACACTGGTGGGGGAGAGGTGGCCTGGCAGTTAAGGTAACAGACTTCTGACCGGAGGGTCGCAGGTTTGAATCCACCAACTGCCAAAAGTAGCACTCAGCATAGGCCGGTGACGATAACAAATTTTGCTGTGCAATAAAATTGTCACAGTAATTATTGCAATAAATGATAATATTGTAATTTTTAAAAATATATTCCACTAATATAATGATAATGGCATAATAATGCAAGCTCACATTTTCAAAGATCAATAAACCTTAATTTCTAAGGAATATTTAACACTGGAAGGAAAACATTTTAAATATCCAAAATAAATAAACAAAACAACCAAAACCAATAAATAATCTATATCTGTCTCTTAGGATACATAAAATGGAAATAAAAACCACACAAAACTGAAACTATTTGAATCGGCAGGCAGGTCCGTCGTTAATGGGGATCACTCTCATTGACCGCTTGACTTTTTAGCCCGAGCAGAGGCTCTGACTTAAGCTAGTCGGTCCATGTCACTGCTAAGGATGACGGATGTGATGGGCTAGTGTATGGACACTGTGGAAGCGGGATCTTTGTGCGTTTGACTGTTGTTACCTGTTCCCCATCTTATGAAGTAAATGTGTTGCAGGAAGTTCTTTGTTTCTGTGTGTATTAATTCTATATTATATTAACTATATTAGGCCTAACTTGTGCTTCACACCTACTTTGTTCCATCTCAGGGAACATGTGAAAAAAAATCTATTTTCCAACACTTGCGTTTATTTGCATCCACTTGTCAAGAGCAGCTAACAATGCAGTTTTTCTTCTGCCCCATCCATTTAGAGGGACAGAGAGCAACATGGAGAAGAACTCAAACCTCTGCGCTCACAAAAAAGGCTCATTAAAAAAAATAATGTTGAGTCATTTGGCTGCTAGCTTTTCAGAAGATGAGTTGTGTGTGATCTTGGGGCATTTATGATAATTAGTCTGACAGCATAAGCAATTTGAGCTTAAATATATTGTTACCCATTTTCTGCTGGTTTCTGAAACTGTAATTTTTTGACACAATTCAAATTTAATAGAAGGTGCCAGCCAGTTAGTACATTGTCAATGTTGGCATTACAACTTCAAACAATTAATGTTGGTTCCTAAGACAAAATCAGAAATGCTGATCAGGACTAATCCCAATCTCTGAAATCAGTACCCAAAGCATATATCGAAATTAGTCAAACAGTTCCTTAGAGATACCAGGTCCTGGAGTGGGCCGCACAGAGCCCAGACCTCAGCTCAACTGTATGAATAGTCATGTATACTTTCCATACTTTATGTATGCATATAGTCATATAGTTTATACAGTCTTAGGAATACACGCTTCATAGAAAGCGTTACCAATTTTTTTTCAGGTTTTGCATCATCTGATCTACTGACCTCATCAGCCAATCATTACGTATATTTAATAAGAGCAACTGTTGCTGCGTCAGTATCCCTTAAATAACAACATACATTGTTAAAATCAACATAAACCATGTTCAAAGTGAATCATTGTGTAGTTGCCTTGAAAATTTATTTGCAGCCCATTCTGTTTCTTACCATACAGTCTATGGATTTTCTGCTCCATTACAATAATACACAGAGAAATAATGTGGCATGTCATTCAGTATTTTGTGGTGATCAGTTTTACTTGTACCTTACATATTTTCTTTGAGGTGGTAAAAGTGGATATGAAAATAATGCAGCATAAGCAAATACTACCTTCTCAGGAAATTTAAAAGTGAGCTGGGCCTACAGATACACAGTGCACACAGGCACATACGCACATGCACAACACAGACAACAAAGTAGGCCTATCCTGTTTTGTTTTTGTCCTGTGTTTTAAGTCACTTTGGACATAAACAGGTGCTTTTATCCAAAGCAACTTACATATACTAATATCTTTGGGACCAATCATATACTTACAGTCCTAGAGATTATAAGACTAAATGCCGTTTTGTCAAAATGAGTTTTTTTTTGTCATTTTCCAGTGCATGTCTCAGCCTATGTAACACCTTGGTACACAAAACTTTATAGTTATACACATAGCAGTATTCTGAAGATATTTACAGAGGGATTTATGGATAAATTGTTCCTGGCCAGATTTATGTGTCATTTTAACTAAAAAAACATGACAAAAATAGGGTTTTTAAGGCTATGGACATGATTTCCTGGTAATGAAAGCAGATATCCTAAAATCTCTAATTTTTTTTTTATCTTGTAAATAAACAAAATCAAAAAAGAATTTTGCACCTGACGTTATCACACTTTCAGATTCATGCACCAGAAATATATACAAAATACAGCATATTTAATGAGATGGTAATTAATCATAATCATAATTAAATATGCAAATGTCAAAAACTTTTACTAACTTTTTCATACTGATGTAAGCAATCAGCTGTTACAGTTTCATGATGTCTACTATTTTTAAATTTAACCCTATTCTGTACGGTCTCGCCTTAAAATTAGTTATGCTGTGATGTCATGTGACACTCCTATTTATGCAGAACAGAACTGCTCATGTTTGCTCCTACAGTAATGCATTACCTTGCTCTATCTTTCTAAGAACCTAGAATCTTTGGTATTAGAACATTGATATTACCACACAGCATCTTGGGTGACCAGAGCAAAAAAGACAAGTTCAAATGTAGTTAACTTCATGGTAATGAGCTATGACTAAGTTAGGCGATAACCAATTGGAATGTGTATATTTACAAACATCCATTAACTTGAAAAGTATGATTGAACATTCTGCTGTTCTGCATCATGAGGAAAATGAACAACATGTGCTACCGAGAGCACTGCTGTTTTGGTATCTTCAGCTGTTTTATTGCTTTATTTGCTCTTGGTCTGAATGCACAGTAAAAGGATAAATTAAAGAAACACACCTTGGGAGGTGAGCACTGCACCACTAGGTCTATTTCAGGTATGTCCAGTCCTCGCGCTGCAACATTAGTGGCAACCAGAACCTCGAAGGTGCCATTCCTGAAACCCTTCAGCGTGATCTCCCTCTGCTTCTGCGGAATGTCTCCATGGAGAGACTGACAACTCTGTTCAACATTCAAAGATAGAGAAGTCATTAAAAACAAGAAAATAAAATAGATGACATGTCAGCAGTGGCCATCACCTGAACAAGGCTAAGTTGTTCTAAAATAATCCAATGGAACTTACATTTTGGAAATGGGTTGTTCATGGGGAAACCTAACATTGAAATTACGATTAGTTCACATAATACAAAATCTTGGTTTTGACCTGGACCAAATCTTCACTTTGTGTTGGGATAACTTTGATTAAAAAAAAAATTCAGGATTATCCTGATCCCATCACAAGGATGAAGCGTATGCCTGGAACAAAATTAAATGAAACTTGAAAATTGATAACAGCAATGTTGACAGATCATATACAGGGTGGACCAGAAAAGATAGACCACTTTTTAAATCACTATATCCTCAATCATGTAGGCTACCACAGTTCAAAACTATTAAAAAATATTCAAAGTAAAGCTTATTCCATTTTCTTTCCAGCTACAGTATATCATGGTTTATGACAATGAAAGCAATAGGATGTCCGCTTTTGAATAAAACTACTCTTCAAAACAACTTGCCACCTGCTTTCTCACATTTGCATATTAACCCTCTAGGCGCCATTGTCGACTTAAGTCGACAAGATGCCGCACTGAATAAAACGGTCGATTTTGTCAAATAGGGTGTCAAATTTGGTTTGAACTCCCTTCCACTAGGTGGTAGACATGTCATACTACGTCCCTGACTCAGAATTACGTTATGTTTCTATACAAAATAGTCGAGCTACAGCATGTTGAATCAGTGTGAGCAAAAGCGAAGCTAGTTTGCATGCGAGCTATATAATTAGAGCGATATTGTCAACGTCAGCGAGTGTTTGCCTTCGTTTTTCGTCTAATTTCATCAAAGAAGTTTATCTGCAATGAAGTGTTGGGTCTTCTATTCGCAGACCCTTATTCTGAAGGCGAATATCTGCCTCCAGAAGATGACGGTGATGCGTTTAGCGACGACGCTTCAGATGCGTCCCTGCCTTGCAGTGATGCAGCTGGACAAAGTGATTATTTAGCCCTACACCAAGCACAATCTTTGGATCATTTGGCCAAAGTAGATACTCATTTGCTCAATGTCAGCGATGGGAACAGTGTTTCATGGGGTGGGAATGTTTATCAGGGAGTAAGCAGGCGTGTTAGTAGTGTGGGGAACGAGGCTAGAAGTGAAGTCGGGGTCCAGTGTTTTTACTGCGCTAGCCATGTAGCTAATTTGTTTTCCGACTGTACCTTTCCCTAATCGCGGAGACAGTAACGTGGTGGAGACGTTGTCTAATGCCACTGGGTATGTTAGACGAGGTCAAAGTGTTTCTAGGAGAGCTAGGGGACAACGTAGAAGCAGGGTGAGGAGACGCAGTGAGAGTCCTACCCATGAAAATTCCTCTCCTCTCCTCTCCACTCTCCACTCGGCACAAGTGCGCAGCAGATCTGCGCGTGCTGCTCGCAGCAGGAACAGAGGCGGTTTGGCACGGGGCAGAGGAGCTAATATGCTCGTTAGTTTATCTAGGCAAGATGATGGGAATGCCGGTGTATTGTCACACCTGCTTTGAGTTGATCAATGAGGAGGGGTATCAAAATTGTCTCACGCCCTTTGATCAGCCAATTGGATATCTCCAATGCCAATTCGCCCCTAGATTTTCTGTCACTCTTTCTCTGATGATTTCTGGAATGTTCTTACAAATCTTTCAAATGTTACAAATGAGACAAATCGCTTTGCCCATCAGTTTTTAGCCTTTGTCAGCTCAAAAAAAGCCCAACCAAAAAAAACAAACAAACCTAAAAAAAAAAAACTACTAACGTTGTCTCTTGTCTCATCTTGTCATCTCACTCATGAGATTTTAAACTAAACAAGTCTTATGATATATGTATATATAGAATAACATATAAATGCCCCATATATGGAATCTGAGTGCCTCTGTAATAAATGGAAAATCTCTACAGCAAAAGGTCAGCCTACTGCTACATGCATTCGGTTTGGTTCTGCCATTTATTAGTAAAGATTTACACTGTTTGGTTGCTATTTACTATTTATCTGAGCATTCAGTATTGTGCAATATAGCATACACAAGGTACATACACATTTTTTTTGGGGAGGGAGTACTGCATTTTATCTTTCAAACGTGACAATTTATAAAAATTCTATAATCCAAGATGGCCGCCGCCATGTGACGTCATAATATGCAAATTAGATGGGTAAATTTAATCCCTACATAAACTTTGGATCATCCTTAATATTTCTCTAATTTACAGTAAGTCTCTATCTCTTATAATTTTTAAGTTATAACCTTTTGAAATTAAGATGTCAAAATCGAATGTTTTAGGAAAAAACCTCTGGCGCCTAAAGGGTTAATTCTGCCACTTTCTTTTCATGAAACACAGGAAAACAATGACTCTAGGGTTCTATGTGCTTATTCCAATCATAACCTTGGGCTCAGTAATTCCATCCTCCTGGGGCTCCTAAGATTCCTTCATAATGGCATGGACTTCAAAACAAATTGCGTATGTAGCTAAAGTACACTTCACCAGCCAAAGAGCCATCATTAGCCTCCAACCCAGAGGAAATTCAGACAGCATTTACAAGAGACAAGCACCATCCCGAAAGGTGATCCTATATGGACAATCCTGCATCGTCAATTCAGTGTCTGCGTGCTGTTACAAAGTTCTGGAAGACAGGCGGTGTCATTGAGGAAAAAAACTCTAATGTGTTGTAGTGCAAAGAACAGCCGACTGCATGATCTTTGGCTGTCATGAATGAATATTAAATGTCAGCTTATTGTACCCTGTATCACTTAAAAACGTAAAAAAAAAAAAAAAAAAAGACCAGCATTTAAAACAAGTTCTATAATTTGGCTCAACCTGTATAAAAATATTTTTGAAATGCATTTTGTTCTTGTGTTGCCCATCCTGCACTGGTTTGTTTTCTTCCAACAAAGCACAAAGTAGGGCTGGGCGATATGGCTGAAATCTGTATCACGATATAAGTGTTTCATATCGGTCGATATCGATAATTATTGAAACATTGTGTGGCCTATTTAAAATAAGTAACAGGAGGGGAAAAAATTCTAAATTTAAACATTTTTATTTTTAACTTAACCTTCCTCTGACAGGCAATAAGCATTCAGGCAAAATGACTGTCAACACACGTTCAATGTTACGATCACAATGAAAACTGAACAAGTATCAATAAGCTAATAAAGTGCTTAACAAAGCTGAAGTGTTATAAAGACGTGCAAAGTGTTAAATGTAAACATAGCGAAACCTGATACCTGAGAAGAACCATCATATATGTATATAGTTTTACTGCATAATTTGCAGACAACATTTGTCTGACTACGATGAGATTTTTAAACTCCAAAAAAACTCCCATACTGGTGAGCAGACCTTTCTGTTCTTAGGGCTCATTCACACCAAACACACACACACACACTGCGTATTCAGCGCGTGGCCGTTTTCTGTCCGTATTCGTTTAGAATGCATGTTAACAAATTAGACTCTTCACACCGCACGCGTGATCTGAGCGTATTCTGTCCCTATACAAACATATTGTATACTGATACGCGCTGTACACGCTCAAGTTGGTGTGAATGAGCCCTTATCCACATTTTCCTTGCTCGTCGCAGTGGCACTCATCTTCCTTTCTTGACCATGCTGTTTCTGGAAAAAAACACAACTACGAGACAAGAGATGGCGCAACCAAACCCGATACTGTGACATGATTGGCTATTAGCGTGTCACTCCCCATACGTTGCTAGGCTACAGAGGATGAGTGCCTTTGCTCATGCAACCAAGCTTGCTTCGCAACAATGATTTAAGTGGTGCCAAGTCAGAGAGGGCTCTGACTAAACTTACGCTGTTTTCTTAAAAAAAAAAAACAAAAATAAAAAAAAAAACATTCTATCGGAACATTCTATCGAACGCATTTTCTATTGTTATCGAGTAGGTGTCTATCGAGATACATATCGTTATCGTTTTATCGCCCAGCCCTAGTACAAAGCATGACAAATGTGACAAATGTGACACCACTTAGCATGCAACAATACCAGGAAGGTTATGTCATGGCACTGTATAGCGGATAATTAAGTACAGGAGGCTGGCGCAGCACCTGTTTGATGGCGCTGTTCATGGCAAGCTCGTTGGCCTCTTTCTTGGTCTCACAGAAGATAATGGAGCGGCCATGGCTTCCACTGTACACACGTACTACATCTCCAATGACTGCAGCCCTTTGGGACCAGTGGCAGGCTATGGCCAGGTGCTGAGGACACAAAGAGAGATACGATAAAAGACACAGTGGAGGTGTCACAAGAGGGAAGGCAAAACAGCATTGAATGATCAGCACTTAGCAAACAAATGCCTGCTGTCTTCAAACAGTTACGCTACTTTCATAATAATGATGATTTTACCACTCATCTGAAATGGGACACTGAAGTCTGTATATTCAAAAGAGGTTGTATCAATACAAAAATGCATATGTTAACAATTTTGGACTTTAGTATTGAATTTACAATAGTAACCTAATGCGATTACAGTTTATGATATTACAACTAATATTGGGAGAAATTTGGGAAAGCAGATTTAGTCATTTACATGGATATAGTAACTCAGAATTTCTTAAAATAACAATAAAACCCTATGGCTTTGTTTTGTGAGGAAAATGAAGCCATATGACTGTTCTGTTAAGAGGTTTACCACTTACTGTGGTACTGTGTCAACTTACCCAAGTCACTAAATTACATCCTAGGAATAAAATACAAGATATGCATGACCCAGACATAGTGATTCAATAACAAGGAAAGGAAACTACCATTGAACCTGCAGTTGGCAAAACAAACCTGACTGAATTCAAAGTCAAGTTGACATCTGGCACCTGTTTTGATGTGGCTGCAAGTCAGTCCCCGTAAGTGTGTTCACCTGAAGCATTACAAGATGGTTCACGTTGTGTTATTGCATACAACTTACTTCGACAGTGGTGGCGGCTTTCTGGGTTTTCTTGCCAATCAGGTCCACGTGCGTGCACTGAGGCCGCATGTACTTCTTTGCCACCTCATACACCCACGGTGGGCACGTGGCAGAAAAAAGAAGAGTCTGGGGATTGGTTTGTGAGTCTGTGGACACATTCAAATAAACCCTTGGTTAATGTGGTGCGGCCCCACTTGTGGGGAACAGAGAGATGACAGGTAGGGCACAACAAACAGGGGAAAATATGCCTTATTCATGCCAATATTCAATAATATTTTTTTTACAATGAAGACCCTACACTACAAAATCAAAACAACCACACACCAAATCAAATCAAATGAGATCCAGGTGAGTGGAAGAAAATGTAACAGATGGGGCCTGAAAATTCCCCACCCTCTAAAGTGAGTAATGACAGAAAAAAGTTTAAAAACTGAAATAAACAAAATGAATCACAATATGTTACTCACTCAAATTGTCAAATGACAACAGTTAAAAAAGATACAGGACTCTATTGGCCCAGGTTTCAAAGCAGAGTGATAGTCTTGGAATTTTTCTTAAGAATGCCATGCAGTTTAATACACACTGCTTCTGTGACCGCTCCACTGCTGTCAGGTAGCGATTATATGGAAGATTGATTGTTTTAAAGTTTGCTAAAAATAGGAGGTTTGCTTGACTTGCATTAACAGTGTTGTTGTATTGGTTATTGTTTAACTACCAGTATGTATTATTTCAGTAGAATGAGCTAACAGTACAGTGGTCCCTCACTGTAACACGGTTCACCTTTCGCGGCCTTGCAGTTTTGCAGATTTTTTTTGTGCAATTTTGCATGCTTTTTTTTCTTACAGCGCATCGTGTTCTGCACCCTGTTTGGCTAAGGGACTGTAGAACATTGTCAATTAATGAATCAATTTAGAACGTAACTCCCACGATTAACGAGGGACCACAGTACAGTAACAATACATCCAGTTGCAAGTGCAATATTTATTTAGGTCTCAACTCAGCTTTAAGCATTTTTTGTTATCAGTCGTTACATTCAACACTTCAGTAGGCTGTATCATTCATCTTTTTATTTCAAAAATCTATTTAAAAATAAGTCCCTGGGTTTAGGCTACTGAAAGGTCATTGATCAGTAGTTATTCTCTGAATGGACAGTTTTTAAGGCATATGTAGGGATATGATAAACTTATATTCATATTGGACAAATGATGCACACAAAAAATACAGATTACACATGAAGGTGTAAGGCTAAGGGGGGGGGGGGGGGGGGGGGTGTTAAAAAGGGTTAAAGTTTAAAGACCCCTGGAATAAAATAACATTCAAAGACACTGTTGGTCATTGGGCATTTTCACCTTCTCAAATGTGGTCATTTATAAAAAGGTTTTTTTTTAATGATTCTCAGCAGATTATGCATCAGGATCTGTGCCTGGCCCTTGGACCTTTTCTCTCTGACGAGTTCAAAAGAATGGAAATTTTACAGATAAACGTCTCATGCACAAACCTTTTTTATATGAGGTAGACAAAATCTCTTCCACCTGTTCTGCAAAACCCATGTCAAGCATTTGGTCCACTTCATCCAGTACCACATGCTTCAACTGGGACAAGTCCAGTTTGTTGTTCTCAAGATGGTCTTTAATTCGCCCCGGGGTTCCCACCAGGACATCAATGCCATTTTTGATAGCGTCAACTAAGATTAAAAATGAACAGGTTACACAACTTCAAGATATATCAACCCTGTAAATGACATGACGAATAAATCAAATTAACAACAATGATTATTTAGTAGGGGAAAAAAATCTTTAAATTCAATGTGATGGCATTGACAGTGACACATGACCACGACATACATGAACACTGCACCAACCACCCATAACATGAAGAGACAAATCACATGAACAGTAATTGTTTAGTGCAAGTGTTTTGAATCTGTCTTATGTGTAAACTGAAACTCCACTCACTCTGGGGGTTGTATGAACTTCCACCATAAAAGCATGTAACAAAGAGTTTCTTTGTGATGTCTTTGAAGTCTTTGGCCACTTGAATGGCTAGCTCTCTTGTTGGTGTCAGAACCAAAACCTGCAGGAATAGAAGAAGAAAAAAATCACTTAAGGAGACAGGAGAACCACGTGCAGCAGCTTATTATTGTATATGTCAAAATAACTCTTCATTGTCATCAACTGTAGCAAAGTACATTCTAACCTATAGAATCAGTGTTTTTTATGAAAGATGATTTCACCTAACACTGAACCGTCACCCACAAATTGACATGGATGAAATTAAGAGAGTACAATGACACCATCATGAACCTCCAAGAGTGCCTGTTAAAATCAGTGAGGTTATAACAGCTTCAGAGATACAAAGATGAGTATGGCAGGGGGTGGTTACACCAAGTCATACCTTGGGGGCTCGCCCTCTTCTTTTGTCTTCATCAGCCTGCAGTTTCTCCACAAGGGGTATGGCAAAAGAGAAGGTTTTTCCTGTCCCGGTCCTGGCCTGGCCAATCACATCTTTGCCATCGTACACGTCGTTAAAGGTCTTCACTTGGATGTCAAACAGGTATGTAACTCCACGGGCTGCAGATAGAGGGCAGCATTATTAGGTCCCATTGTTTACATAAGGCAACAAGAAACAGGTAAGGCAGACAGTGCATCAGCACAGCTATTTACACAAAAAACACAGCACAAAAAAGAAAAATAATTTGGGGAAGATCACATGCATGTTAACATCTACAGTATTTTATTTCTACAATTCACATCTGCAGTAGTATGATTAATAAAGTGAAGTTTACAAAATAAAACAGCCCCTTGAGTGTTTGATACATCTTTCTCCCCGAGAGTCGAGCATTACATTTGATGTGTGTACATTTTTGTGCATAGGAAGTGCCTTAAAAAAGGCTAAGCTCGTGAGAAGAAGAATCTTTCAAAAAGTGCTCAGGCCCTGGCATGCTAACATAAGCCCCTTTCACACAGCCGAAATTAGTGGGACGCTTGTACCTTTCACATGACACGCCAATACGACCCACCTTGGAACGTACACTTTTTTACGACACGGGGCGACATGTGTACACGAGCCAAGCAGAGGTTTGGGGCGTGGTGTAGCGTCCTATTAGGTTTAAAAGAATATACATGCAAACTGTCTCGAAATATGCTATTTATTTCGCATAAATCATGCACAACTCACCCACCCATTTTTTTTACACAAAAACTGGTGGAAAGAGTGAACAGTTTGATGATAGCACTAGTATTTACCATATGTTGATGTTACAGTGTATGCATACCGTAAAATACCAAATAGTAGCCGGGGCTATTATTTGTTTCAATCACTTAACAGACCAGGCATTTATTTGAGAACAGGCGGCTATTTGGGACAGGCGATTAATTCCTTCCTCACAAAAATCTTGCTCAACAAAACTGGTAAAACATGGTATTCAAATTCTTTTAATCAATACAACTACAACTTTCACTGTTTTAAATTAACTAAATAACATTGTGACCAAAAATAATAATTAAAGGAAACATACAAAATGCACAATAATTCAAAATCATTTTCATTAACCAAAAAGCCTTATGTGCAGAATAAAATACCCGTTTCCCATTCACCCGTAAAACACCCCTATCATAATAGTTGAAACTCCCCCATATCCAGCCTGTGGTACAGTCCCTCGGTTTCTCCACGGAAACCAGGAAGTTCGGAGAGTTTGCATGGTGGTGAGTAACAGAAACACAGTTGTGCTTTTAAAATGCTAAAAACCAATAAACTTTGATGTTTAAAATGGGCAGTGTGTGTATAATGGTGTTTCTTTGCTAGTAGATGTGCTTAAAACAGTCGATAGATGATAATGATTACATCTATGAAATGTGCATTGTAGGCTACACGTGAGATTGACAAACATTATCGTTACTTCGGATTTGGAATGCCGGTAGGCCCTCCCTGCACCCCTCGTAACATTGCTATATGAATGAAAGGTTATTGCAAATGATGGCTTACAACAAAACTGTTTTGATAACACGACCTGAAAGAAGGATCATTTTCTCACACATCTCCTCTGATTGTGTAGTAAAGACTTACTGAAAGAAACCACAGCTATGTGAACAGTAAACAAAACGGGCGAAAAAGAACAACGTGCAGCTACAGTGGTCACGTCTTTTTCCTTGATTTTTTTTATGAATTACACGGGGCATTTATTTGGAACCGGCCTTTATTTATCAAAATTTACACCTGCACCCGGCAATTAAAGGGAATCCGGCGATTGATTGGAACTCGGCTATTATTAGGTATTTTACGGTACAAATAGCTACGGCATCAAATGTATTCTTTGCATAGGTTTGCAATCCCATGTAAGCATCCACATGCAGTACAGTAGCATACATGCACTTTATCTGCACTTGAATGGTTGTACAAAGAGCCAGCAACAAATGTGTGTGTCCCGCCATGGTTGTTTTGAAAAACTGAAAACTTGCAGACAGCTAGCAGTGTTTTCCCCAGAAATAAAAAGAAGGGTTTAAATTTTGATGTAAATACACGCATGGTAGCTAGGAGAATTGGTGGGCATGCACCCTGGGAATTTTTTTTTTCTAGAGCTAAAATGGTGCATTCTAGATAGATCTGAAGCTAAATTTTGGTCCCAGAAGGCTGGTGGAAACATAACACTTTTAATAAAATGTTGCATTTTTTGGCACAAATAGAACAAAAAACTTGTTGTACTTGGTGAGTTGAAAGAGCCAAAACTCCCAGGTGGGAAGGCTAATTTATTGTCACACAAGAAATACTGCAAGCACTATATAATGTCACATGAATTTGACTAGGCTGTCACTAAAATGTCTAAACTAAATGTTGAGCCTCCTGTTTTTCTGGGCTAAATTCTATCAGCTAAATATCTCCCTGTATGGCCACATGAAAGCTGAATTGGTACCACAGATCTTAGATTCTGCAGATAAATATAATTCAGTGTAGTGTAGTATTATCTAGAATGATGTCTGATGACAACAAATTCTTATTTCAGTGTTCCTGTAACAAGCTAACGAACTAGCTCATTGAAATGATTGGTAATGTGGTAATGCTAACAGACATCGACTCACCTTGAATTTAACACGTTGCAATAACCTTACAACTTTATATTACTTTCTGCACTTCAGCTAATATCAGTATTAGTATCTAGGTGGGTGTTGGTGAGTAAAGTGGCAGCTTTCAGTTTAAAACATTATCTTAGCGTAGTTCGCTAGCGTTAGCGCGCTAACAACACCATACAGGCTGCAGCCTGGTCTGAAATGAAGCTAATTTTCTGGAAATCCAAACAGTAACAACGTACACTATTAGGCTTGAAATAATCACAAATAATTGCGGATTGTGAC
Source organism: Coilia nasus (assembly GCA_027475355.1). Classification (NCBI taxonomy): domain Eukaryota; kingdom Metazoa; phylum Chordata; class Actinopteri; order Clupeiformes; family Engraulidae; genus Coilia; species Coilia nasus. The sequence goes on along the minus strand of CM050204.1, from coordinate 5,060,644 downwards.
ACTTTGTTAAAAAGAACCATCAACAAATCCAGAAAGACGTAAGGACCAATTTATTAGTTAAATTCCACGAGTGTCCCATTCAACGAAACAGTCTTGACTCTGCTCTACATAAAGGAGGACTTGCCTTTCACGCTCTCTCTCACACTCTTTCAGCAGCTAGATGATCCGATCGCATTCTGTACACTGTGGAGAAAGTTTTCTTGCTACATGAGCATGTCCCAAGGAGAGCGTTCTCCTTCCTTCTTGTGTAGCATTTACAGTCAAAGTCAGACAGTTTTAGTAGCCCCTAGGTTTGCGTTAAAGATCTTAGGTTCTACAATACTCTCTGATACAGCTGACTGGCGAAAAAAAAAACAAAGGAGCACTGTAATCGGCATGTGATTGGCCAGTTTCGCCAGTATAGTAGTTTACACACCCACCACGGAAGTTTCCTAAAAACGCAGCCTACATTTGACTACATTGGGGCTTCTTGTTCGGGGAAAATCCCGGGGGGAATGTTTTTGTGCATGATTTTTAAGCGTATCGGCATTTTATGAAAGCGTCTCGGCAAAACTTGATGCGTATCATCGAAAAAAGAAGCGTATCGGTGCCGATACGCTTAGACGCTTTGGGGAAAACACTGAGCTAGGTATTTTTGCCTCCGGTGCACCGGTCATTACACGTCATTGTGCATCATCACGACTATGCTATTTTTAAACCATTAAAACAGCTCGAAGAAACTCCACACTCCATCGGTAGTACAACAAAGGCTCTGGCATTCAAAACAAAACACTGAGAATATTGTAAATCTACACAAGGTTTATTTTAAAAACTGTTCTTACATGCAGTAGTTTGCAGTTGTTTCTCATCGCCACCATGATGAAAGTCCAAACAAGTCGGTTGTACTACCTCTCCTCCTATTCTTCCTGCTGGTTCGTGTTCGTCAATCGACTTGTGCGGACTTTCATCATGGCGACAACGAGAAACTACAGGTACTGCCTGTCCAAACTGTTTTATTAATAAATGTTGTGTACAACAAAGTTCTCAGTGCCTCGTTTTTAATGTCAGGGCCTTTGTTGTACTACCGATGGAGTGTGGAGTTTCTTCGAGCTGTTTTAATGGTTTAAAAGTAGCGTAGTCGTCATGCTTCGTCTAAGGGCACTTAGGGCACTTGCAATGTGGGTGAAATTTTCAAAAATGTGCATTTGGAGTTGTGACGTGTAGAAGTTCCATTCGGAGTTGTAATGTTTGTTTTCCTTTTTTATGCATGTGTAAAGCATATGTGGGCTAAATTTCACTCAGGAATCACAGTGCACTGATGCAGCCGTGTTGTGAGAGGGGCGGTGGCTACGGTCCCCAGTGTGACACAGGCAATTGACGCTTGTTTTACCGATATACAGAGTTCGTACACATTTTTCATTCACTTTCAAGGTCAATTTTCCAGTTTTTCAAGTACCACCAAAGGAAAAATAAATCCATAGCCCTGTTGTCCGAGGGCACCAAGTGGTGCCTGAAGGCCAACCAAGGCCAAACAGTGAAGCAGCAGCTATCAGTAACTGAAAGGGTCATAGAAAATGAAAATAAAACTGAGTTTCTGGCTCGATTCTCTACTCAGTCCATGTTTTATCAAATTTTCTCGTCTATATCTTACCTTCAGCATTCACTAACTTTGAACAGCAGGGCTATGGACTGATTCACACCGAAATTTACAACTTTAAGAAGTTGTAAATTGCATAATGTGATACAAATTCATGCACCCTCAAAATGGCCAATTCGTTTATATCAGTGTTTCCCACAGATATTTTTTGGAGACTATCGGGCTGGCGGTTGTCATACTGTAATGCTTATACTTAGGCCTATGTTGTAGCCCATTTAGTTTTTTCCTGGTTATAATGCTCTCACACAGTCAACCTGAACTCTCCTGTGTGGGTTTGGAATGAAGATTTGTTTGTAACTCATGGTAACTCATCTACAGAAATCCTAATTTTATTATTTGTTTGAAGACAGGAGTTTTCAAGTCAACACTTTATTCCTCTAGCTAATTAAAAAGCTAAATATCATCTATACCAGCTAATGTAGCCTAAAGGATTGAAAGAAAGCGTCGGTAAAATATTGCTTTTGGCAACAGTTTTTCATGAAATCATATTTGTGGTAAACATATGACAATGAACTTGATGTTTCTGATAGTCTTCAACTCAGCGTAACAGTCACACGTGACATCTTTGTCATTTTGTAAATTTATACCTGCTTCAGAGCAGCAAACAGACGCACCATCTTTCACTGTGCGTTTGCGTGCTTGTCTGCTAGAATGGATAAGCCTCTGAGAGCGTGCAGAGCATTAACACAGGTCTGAAAACAGGTTAATGTTAATTTTGGTCTACACCAAAAAAAAGCCTCAATTATTTTATACTGAACTGAAGTAATTAACTAATTCGATGCCAATGACGCGAAAACGCGTCTTTTACGATAGTAACGCCCAGTGCCAATGACGCGTTATCGAGTCAATTGCGTTTTTTTACAGGGGAGGTGGGTAATCATCTGATCTAGCTTGTGTACAAAAATCAAAGTTGTAATCACAAGGGAACCCATTCTGTGGGTAGTACCAGTATCAGTGTGGATATGTGATCATCTAACATTGTCTCAAAGAAGAGACACTGGACCTGGCTTGCTCAATTGCTCGCAGTTTTGCACACTGCTAGCTTGATCAAAATAAATCCTGTCAGCACGTATGTTGAAGCTACTGTTTTCCTAGCAACATCTCACGTTTAGCTTCTGCAAGCCACCAATAGATTAATTTCACTTTAGGTAATGCATAATGAGCAGCCTGTCGCGCTGTTTCATAGATAGCTACACCTGCACTTGACTGACCCGTCTGCGCCGACAGCAAGTCACTGACGACCCAGCTCTCTACATTTGGTAAAGCGCACGGATTCACTGCACTCTCCCAACATCATAATTTTCTGTGCTATCATTCTCATGTGTTAATCTAGTTGTTCTGTGTGCGGATCCTGTGGAATACGATGTTATTTTGCTCTGAAGGCGTTGTATATTTGGTTCGGTTTCGGTTTGCCTATCCCCTCTCTGAGCCAAGTTCCCACACTAAAATGTTACAATGTTTTATATCGTGTTTGGTGACGTTCAGAAATATTACATTTATTACCGATACTAGATGTATGGACCGGTATTTTAAATCGTGTTTATAGGTCTTCTCTGCTGTACACACACATGCATACACACGCGCGCACACACAGGGGGAGAGCTAGAAGCACTACAGTTACTGTATAACATAGTGTGCTGTACATAAATAGCTGCTAAATAATGTTGCCAGCGTTATTTTTGGTGCAGTATACAATGGGATCACTTTTCATAATGTTTGAGATGTCTCTGAAGCAAAAACAATTGTAATCAAAGACATTTTCTGCTTGAAATGTTGCTCGTTACAAAAAGCCGTTTTTCTCAGTATTTTGGTCAGAAATCAGCATTTTTAGTTACACCCACCCATGTTCTCCAGACAATTGCTAAGGAATGGAAAGAGGTACAAACAATTTTTTTTTTCTGATGATAAAGGAAAGTCTGGAGTTTCTTTTGGTATGTTTTTTGTTGACACAGACATAGAACTCAATTTTCTGTGGGTCTTGAAAAAACACTGAAATGTTCAAAAAATCCTGGCACTGGGACGTGACCAACTTTGAAAATGGCTGGCACTGAATGAGTTAATAGCAGCCTAATGCAAACAAAAGAAACATCAGTATACACTGGTATGACAGAATTTTTTTTTTTTTTATATTCCATATTTAGACTAGCAAGCTACACGGTTTGTACTTTTCATTTTCCAGCGAACGTTCTTTAAAACGACAACCTCCCAGCAAACACAGTTCCAAGCATTTACAAGCACTTTACCCATTTTAAGCATTTTTAAACCTTGAAAAAAAAAGGATTTCAAGCACCTGTATGAACCCTGGATATATTTGCCATTTTTTTGTCTTAACAATATGAAACTTGGCACTGCACTCATTCATGCCATTAGCAAGACCCCTACCAAATTTGACCTCAGTGGAACGAATGGTTCAAGAGTTGTGCATGAAACAGAGTGACAGATATATGTTCCTTGCATTGATAAAGAGTGGAATAAAGTTACAAGGTGGTTTCCCTGTTAAGATGTTGTTGCCCCTGTGAACCTGTAACACCGCTACCACATTTATAAAAATAATAATAATAAAAAAACATGAAAAAAATCAAACGTAAGTACTCTTACTACAACCTTGCATCCACCATGCAGACCAACGGAATGTCGCTATTTTTACCAAGACCTTTACCTTTAAGAAGACTGACTGTGTTCGGGGATATCCGGAAGTTTCTGAATGCTCCTTCTTTCTGTTCTGGTGATTCCTTTTTAGAGTTGATGAGGGAAAAGGCAACAAAAAAGGAAAATGACTTGTGAGTTCACAGCCACCTCTTTTAAGTGTGCACAAACTCTTATGACACCAATGCTGGTAAAATTGACTCAACATTTGATAGGACTGTGTACTATTCACATAATGATATTTACTGAAGGACTCTCATTGCTGATCTTTGTGCATGTGTATAGCCTGACAAAAATAGGGGGCGTGTACAATAACGTTGATGGCAAAAGCTTGAGGAAAGGTGCAAAGTTGACATACCATCTCCTGCTCATTATCACTGCAGGAGCCTTCACTGGATGGTGTTGGTGTAGTTGATGTGGAATGTCCGTTGGTCTTTGCTATGAGCTCTGGTGTCCCTGTGAGGTTTCCATTGGCGTCTGTTTTGATCTTTTTCTTTTTCTGTAGGGATATTAAAGAAATCTATTTTATAAATGTAAAGTATACCATCATGCCACCTGATGATGGTGAAAACATTACACAATTTACTGATGTAAAACAAAAAATGCAACCATTTACTTGAGGGGAAAAACTTGCTGAAATTTCAGATAACTTAGTAGTTTTACCACAATGATTTGGTGTTCATTAAGCCCTTCAATAGAGTGAGACTTCACTTTCACATTGCCATTCACATCAGTCAAGTTTCCCGTCACTGTGTCCATTTTCTCCCTTTTCTTCTTTTTAGGAGCAGGCGGCTCCCATTCTGTAGGTTGCTCTTCAACAATCAGTTTCTTTTTCTTGATCTTCACATCATTGCTCTTGTCCTTTTTGGCTTTCTACAAATTATCAAAGAAATTACATTACTTCCTTTACACTTGTCAGTAACATCAGGAAATTGTTCTACATTGCAAGTTTTTTTGACATACAGTGAAATTAGAATTCTGTTAGGCAGTCTATCAAACTCCTAAAACCTACCGTAACTTCTGGAGTCTGTGAAAACTCATCATTTAAATTCACAACCATCATATGTGAAACGCATGTAATTGGGTAACCCCTTAACACTTTGGGCTATTTTGGGGGTTTTGCTCGAAATTGCACAGTGTCTGCTTTAGTGGCTCCTGTGTTCACATACTTTGGTCTATCATCAAATGGCTGGTATCTCTGGAAAGATTTATTCTGTCATGCACTGTTCAAAAACTACAGAGGCTAGAATACTGGTTTTCATTTCAGGCGATTATGCACATCCTTGGAAATGCCCTTATATCAACTGTCCAGTTTACCTACAGAGCCTTGGAAACACATCTGAGGCACACTCCCAGGTCCAGTGAAGCTACATATCAAAGGACATCTTTCCATCATGATATGGGACCAGTCCAGAGGCATTTGTGTGTGAGAATGCACATGCGTTTGCCCAATGTTTTTTGGAGACTCCATTGAGTACAGTTTTATTTTGTTTTCTTTTTTGTTACTTTGGAATTACACCGCTTCTGAGAGCAATGTTGACAAAACACTGCATATATTTGGACTCTCTCTGCTGAACAGTTTGAGACCAAGCATGTGGGGATAAATTCATATAATGTATGTTAAAAGATAACTCAAAGATAAAGATACACAGGCTGGCAGGGGGGTTTGGGGGGCATTTTGAAACATGGTGACATAAATGAACTATTCAGCATATAAAACTTGATTTGGTCATGCCAAGCAGGGATTATATCTATTCTTTATAGTCGAAGCTTTCAAAAGGTATATGGCATTGCTATGTTATACCAACATGGGGTCTCCCATCACTCATTTACACATTGCTTTAATCAACATGGCTCTACTGCTGATGTCCCACTCCTGGGACATTAACGTGCTAATGGGGTAAGCTGGACCAGAAAAGAACTTTTATCTCTCTTTTGAATCCCATTCCTTATTTTTCCGATCTTAGGTCCCATGGAGTCTACCGGAAGGAGCGTGAGTCGCACTCTATTCCATATACATAAACCAGATGGTCTGACTCCAAGCCCGTTTTATTGCAGTGCAGCACCCTATTGGAACATAGTAAGAGCAAGAAAGCCAAGGCCCTGCGGCAATATTTGTTGTACCAACTTTTGTAATACTGTATGTATTTGTATCAGCATCTAAATAACTGTGTTCGGACGAAATCGTCCAGAAACGTCACCATTTCAAGTCCGGAATGCATTGCTTTGGCTACGCTTTGAGGCCCGTGTACCCGGCTGCGTGTGTACGGGGATATTTTAAAAACGGAGGAGAAACATTTTTAAAAATGTCCGGGTACGTGTAAACGGGGCCTGAAATGTACAAGCGGTAGCGATCAATATCTTGGGGAGCGATCCACTTGATCCGGCTGGTCAGTCATGAAAATGTACTCCCTCCACCCATGCTGTAAACACGTCTGATATGGTAGCGTTTATGTGTCGCGCGTTAGCCTTCTGGCTAACAGGCTAAAAACATAATCACGCTTTTCCTGACACTTCAAATTAGTTAGTAAAAACAACACCAGTCAACAAAGACATTAAAACACGTCTGACAAATGCCGCTTGGATATAAGTCCGAGTCTAGTCGATCATTAGTCCTGTCGATTTAAATGGCTAATTTGACACGTGCACATATTTCTGCCGTATAAAACGAGGCATGTGCTTCAGGGCCTCCACGTGTGTAAAAACAACAGGCCACCGAACAAGATTTTTTAACAATAGTACTTCAAAGAAATACAGACGTTTCATATTTTTCATGTGACCGAGGGACACTTATAGTGCCAAGCCCCAGTACCTTCGTTTTAATCCGTTAGACTAGTAAACTAGCTGACTGTGGCTAACATTACACTAGTTAACGCTAGCTAACTGCTACATTACAAATGATTTAGGTACATTTAATAACATTTATCTTACTTTGACTTTTGTGGGCCTATCCATACTAACGTCTTCAACGCCATTTACTGTGGTGGTGATTGAATCTTCCACAATTTTTGACGGCATTCTTGATGTTAACCCTCTTCAAAAGACACAGTCAAACCCCACGGGCGAGAGACGAAAAAGGAAACTCGCTTGTTTTTGCAAAACGCATGTAGGCATACTACAGCAAGCGCGAGTGACCAAACCGAGCAGCTCACTATGTCGACATACCAGTAGATCGACTTTTAACGTTAATGTTATTTGTTTGTATCATCTATAAGCTAACCGTTTAACAACATAGAGGCAATAGATCAGCAGACATTAGTTGTGTATTAAACAACTGTAACTCATGGTCGTTGCTTAAACATCTGGTCTATAGCCTAGAAGTTAGTGTCCCTTTTAAGCAGGGGTGCGAGGATTTCTCTCTCGAGAATTTTTGAAAATCGGGCTGACATGCAATGCAATACAACATGCAGTTTTTACGTGGTTTGAGAATGAAAGGAAATGTCACGACTCACGTCGGGGCATGCCGACTAGTTTCATGTTTACATTAAAGATAGGATAGCCTGTAAGGAAATGAACGTCTCTTCTGCCAAAGTACAACACATAGCTACGCCAGCAGCCAAAATGTGACATTAAAATAGCCTATAGCATAATAAATACTGTACTCATAGAGAAGAACACCGATGTTGAATTTATAACATTTTGAGAGAAATTATTCTAAATCTGCCCATATAACCTGGTCTGGTGATATTTGCGTGTAATGCAACACAAAAGTCTCCTCTACAGGGCTATTTTTTACCATCATCATCATCATCCTTATTATTATTATTATTATTATTATTATTATTATTATTATTATTATTATTATTATTATTATGTGGGGCTATCCCCACAAGAACTGGGGCTATAGCCTCGGATGCCCAGGTCTAACAACGCCCCTGATATGACCTATGGGCTACCGGTAGGCTACAAGTCTAAACATAGGCGCAAATGTTGGCACTTGTCCCTGTCACAAGAGACTTGTGACAAAAGCTGAATTTAGGATGAGGAGGCACGTGGTCGGCATCTGAACAGTGAAAGGGGTACTCCTCATATGATCTCTACGTGAGCTTGGCAGCGTGTGCCCCCCTGATGGAAACGCACGTAGCGCAACAATGTAGGGCACTTTTCATGTGGGCACACTGTGTTGGGTATAACTTGTGACAGTAGGCAAACACCCAGAAATAGCCTAAGCTACCGTAACAGAAAGACCCAATGCAAATCAGTGGCTTCCTTATCTTCTTCTTCTTCTTCTTCTTCTTCTTCTTCTTCTTCTTCCATAGGGCTATAATAATAATAATAATAATAATAATAATGATAATAGTAATAGTAATAATAATAATTAAATTACACAATAACAATAATTAATTATATAATACAAATAATAATAATCAAACGTTGCATTATACTTGGACATTTCTAGTAGTTTTGCATGTAGTATGCTATTTTCTATAGGCTAGAAAACATTTAAAACAGGTCTTTCATGGTTGAGCATTCTTTCATTTATTGCTTGTTTAATAAGCTACTTCCACCCACTTGATGCAGTTAAATATAAAAATAAACAGATCCTGTCGCAACTCTTTCCTGTGGAATTGTCACTGCAATTTAAAAGCAGGAAAGCAGATACATGGAATTACGAGGGTTAGTGTAACTTTACACAGTGCCCGTGATGTGAGTAACACGTGGTTGGTCCGCTACTTTTATGGAGTTATCAACAAAACGTCATCGGGGGCTAGCGTAGAACCACGGCACTTGAAAAGACCATAGGAAAGGACGGCCTCATACATAGCGTGAAATGAGGGAGTGGCCTGGTTCAGAGACATTGACGTCATGGCAGGGAGTCCCTAAAAGCAGCTCTCACGCTGTCACGTCGGGCTCGTTCTATGAAAAGCTTGTGATTGTTTTCCGAAGAAAAGCGCACATTACCAGTAGTGACAGTTTATACCTCGGGTACACGTTTTGAAAATAATGCAACCTTCTGCATGAAAATCACTGTCCCTGTTTGACAAGATGAATGTAAGTATGACCTAATGATTCAATAGTACGCTTTGCTGAATAGAAAACAAGTTTCATGCAAACTATTTTCATGGTGAACTATCATGGTAATAAACAGACTGTTTATTAGATCATTTGTGTTAATTATGTGGGTTATGTATTTATGTATGTATGTGTGTGTGTTTGTGTGTATGTCAGTTGTACAAAGTTCCAAACTGAATTGAGAATGACCACTAAATTCCATGAAATTCAGAGAAACGTGATAAATAAAGGGAATTTAACACTTACAGCATGCTATATAACATGTATTTCATACAAGTATTATTGTATTGAGTTTATGTACACAGTACTTTAAGTATGCTAGGCTTTTTACCAGAAAATAACACAAAAACATAGTCTATAAAACTAATCTTTAAAATTGTAATGTAAAAAGAAAAATGTATGTTTAAAGTATCACATTCTCACCGATATGTGATTAGATTGTATTTCTCTGAATTACAATAAATTCAATTTATTCCCATTCCAAGATGGTTGTTGTTGTTCACAGCCAATTAGGCCTTGTTAACGTCTGCCATAGTATATAAATGCATTCGATTTCTTTTTTTTTTTTTGCTCTTCTCTCTCACTTGTTTATGAACTATATAGAATGGAATGTTGTTGTTTGTAAAGTGTTAACGGTTATGTTGTAAACATTAAAAAAAAATACTAAAGCATATGACCTATTTTTTTCCTGTATTTGTGTTTTAGGTGGCAAGTGATCCCTTAACAGACTCCAAACATGCAGTGGCCCTTTTAAAGGGACTGAACATGCAAAGAGAATTTGGTCAGTTTTGTGACTGTGTCATACAGCTGCATATGTGTCCTGAAAGGCTTTTCTTAGCCCACAGAAGTGTCCTTGCCGCATCAAGTCCTGTGCTAGCCTCTCTTCTGGCCAGGCATGGAGCCCTTTTGGACCTGCAGTTGCCCTGTCTCTCTTCAGAGATCATGGATTATTTGTTAGATTTCATCTACACAGGAAACCTTCCTCCCAAAAGCCAAGATGACTTGGTTTTCTCTGTTGCTATTGATCTACAGGTGCAGGAACTCCAGTGTGCCTTGATGCTCCGAAGAAATACACTGTCTGAAACTTTAAACAGTGAGTAAGTTTAAAGTCTGCAGTGCAGTGGAAGACAAGTGTTGACACTGATACTGGTGTGTTTATAAGCCTGATTAAAGCATTGTAAGACATCTGTCCTGGCCATGCACAGCAGCAAGTCATGTTTTGAATACATTTTGTCTGTCTACTTAATGCAAGATGTTCTTTGTTTTGTTTTTAATTTGCCATTCATTTGTATTCCAGTCCAAAATAAAGCAGATCGAAAGCGTCCATTCCCTGAAACACAGCACAAAGAAAACCTTTGGTCTTCACTGTCACCAGGCGGATCGGAAGGCCCCTTGCCATCCTGTTTAAGCTGTGAAGCAGTACCTGTTATTCGACATGCCAAAGCGTGTGGGAAGTTGTCGCCCATTCAACCATCAAACACACCAAACTGTGACTTGAACGTCAACTTTGACTTGCATGAAAGGGAATCCAAGACTATCCGAAATGTGGACTACCCTTCATGTATGCACAAACCAGGTGATCACAATTTCCAAAACATGGCCAGGAGTGATAACTTTTTATATGACTCAAAATCCAAAAGAGTGAAGTTTGCATCCCATGTGCTTTTTTCAGATCTAACCTTCTGTCACTCCACTGTAATTGAGAGTTCCAGTGACGTTGCCAATGAACTTTTGGAATCCAAAAGTGGGATAGTTGTTCAAACAAACACCACTGTGCCTCCAAAGACAGCGTATGTGTCTGCACAAATAAGACGCACCAGACATAAAGATAAGGACTTACGTGCCCATGCAAAGGGCAGCACGGATCTGACCCTTGGTGATGCTTCAAAGGAAAATGGATATCGTGGTCATTTCCATTTAAACAAAGCTCATGAACACAGTGGTGTTGCATCAAAGCAGTTAAGACATGCAAACAATAACCACAACATGCCTTGTGCACCCTTGCAGTTTTCAGATATTTCAGCTTATGCTCCTGTGCACAGTTCACAGTATATCAGTGAGGTGCATTCTAAACAGGGTCAACATAATATTTTGTGTTATTTACCATCAGAAGCTGACACACAGTATGCAGTGCATGTTGCAGTAAGCAATAAAAAGTACAGCCAAGCTACTGACTTACAGACTTGTATGAACTCTTCTGATTCAAAAGCATGGTCTGCTACAATTGGGCCCAATGGACAGGAACCAGTTGTTTCAGGACACAGCATCACAGCAGTCACTCCTGCAGTCCATGACATATCCCTGGATGATCACAGCAGTGCTTCTGAGAGGTTTAGCAGTGATCAGGATGATGACTGTAGTCTCTGTGGCCCTCAGATCACATGTGTGCACACCTACCATGGACAAATGAGGTATCACTGCCTCAGCAGAGAACACCAGTTCACAGAGCCAAGTAAATCTGATGAAGAAGGGCTTTGTACAATCCAGACGGAGGCTGCAAGGAGCAAATACAGCTCTCTTCCTGGCATTGCTCCCTCTGAAGCCTCCACCAGTAAACCTATGGTGGAGCTGCTTGACCTCAGCAAGACACCAGCAAACCCCTCAGGGCTGAACTTAGCAGCACAGCCATATCAGTGCACATTGTGTGACCGGGCCTTCAGCCAGCGGGGCTCTCTGAACAGGCACATGCGCTCCCACTTGGGTGTCAGGCCATACTCCTGCCCACAGTGCCCCATGACCTTCTCACGCCAGTACCGGGTCACAGAGCATATGCGGGTGCACCAGCATGGCTGTGAAGACTTCCAGAGGGTAGGGCCTGCCTAAGCCTCTACCCAAACTGGGTCAGTGAGCCCACACAGAAAGCTTGCCCTTGCTTGCTCAGGAGGCTGGAAGACTGAGAGGGTTGTCAGCTTTTGGGCATTGTTTTGGTGTGGTAGATGGATTGTCAAGCATTACTGTTGGTAAAGAAAAAAAAAACATGCACTGGCAGTGTGAAAATCTTTATATAGGTACTGGAATGGGGGCTCATTGTTAATTTTGTTAATATAGATTAAGTACAGTGGCTCTTTCTCAAGAACTGTTTCTTTTCTGCCAAGTGCCAGATTTCCAGCAAACACAAATAGATTTACTTTACAGATTGCATCACATTTTACATTTGAAGGGTGTTATCTGTTTGCTGAATTGCAAGATTTTAAATCATAAATATATTTACCATGAGCGAAATGGTAGTGGACATTCTGTGTTTTTTTAATTTGTTACATATCAATAGTCTTTGGGTCATTCCATGCCAAAGCACTCAATGTTTTTCCGCCCCCCCCCAATTGCATTTTCAAGGTCATTTGATGTGATCTTGACCTTTGACCTAATTTTTCAGGCAATAAGTATCAAACAATTTTGACGAAATTTTATTATCTGTTAGGCAAAGAAGAATCAATTATGCCTGCAAAGTTTCAGTTTGGAGAATCAAATGGTTTGGGAGATATTCAAGAAAGACTTTTTGATATACAGGGTGTTCCAGAAATAAATGCTGGCAAAAAGACAATGTCAAGTAGTAACATTTATATTTACATTTAGGCTACACAAATTTGTTGTAAACAGTGCTATGGCACATATTCAAGGAAGTGTGTTTGATATACTTGGTGTTCCAGAAATAAATACAGGCAAAAATGGAATATCAAGTACCATTTTACAGTCACATGTAGACTACACAAATTTATGGTAAGCGGTGCCATAATGATCTTAAATACCTTGAACCTGCAGCTAAATGGCAAGGTTACTTGATTAGAGATGCTCAAGCCATACTAGATTCTGCACCAAGTTGTCTAGCAGCCAAGTACTATATGTAGAATACCACAGGTTGTAATCTCAGTTATAGTCACTTTCCCCAAACTGGTCAACATTGCCACAAATGGCTGGATGCAAAAAAATGTCTACAAGGCTGTTTTATGGAAGTGAGCTGTCAATAATAATACCTTTTATAATAATAATAATAATAATAATAATAATAATAGCTAAACATAACACATGTAGAACATATCATATAAGAACTGTATATGACAGCATATTTGTACCATATTTCAGTGTAATTTAAACATAGATTATATAAGGAGCAGAGCAGAATTCCCAGGAGGAGCGAGATGAGTGAATCCAACAAGCCAGTTTGAGAGGTATACAAGAAATCCCATTAGAAAGATGGATATCCCCAGAATCACCATTACAACCTTCAAAAGAAATTGCACAAATGAGAAATGTAAATCTTTCATTCCTTGATCAACATCCAAAACCATTTAATAAAAACACCACAAATTAGTTTATTTTCTTCAATAATCTTTTAATAAATATGTTTTGGTATTCTTTCCAGTTTCTGTAAACTGTACTATATAAAAGCTTATAGAGAAATGTTTGAAAAAAAGAGAAAAAGTATTTTGGATATCTTACTCCCACACATTTAGGATGTGCTCTGAGGAAGCGATTAAAAGGTTTGACATTGCCCAAGACCTTTTGGTTTTGGTTCATCACTCTGTCTGCTGGTGTGGCATCAGTTACTGTCGTTGCAGGCATGGTGCTTACAGATCATCATGGCAAGCACATCGTGGCTACTTTTGTATACCATCTATAAACAACGACAGTTTTTTCCAGTCCACAACTCCTCATACATTTGCAAGTAATTTCATGACATACAGGTACATTCTTGTCTCCAACTAGTTTAGACAAAGAGTAAGTAATATTATAAGATCGCACTAAAAGAAAAAAATATGTATTGTCAGGACAGTGTGGCTGAAAAAGGCTAGGAGACCCAGGAGCAGATCCAGAGACAGAAAGTGAAAGCAAAGTGTGGTTTATTCAGGGCAGAGGTACAGACAGGGAAGAGGCACAAATCAAGGTCAGGAGGCAGACAGAGGTCTAAGTACGGTGAGGCAGTACACAGGCAAAAGTACAAGGACGTAGACAGAAGCGTGGTCAAAAAACAGGCAGAGTTCAGGGCACAGGCAGGCAAGGGACAAGGCAAAAAGGCAAACCAAGGAAAAGCACACGTGGCAACAGTATCAAAAAACACAAAAACACAGGCAGACTCACGTGGCAAAAGGTTCAAAGCAGTTCACAAAAACAGACAAAACTCACGTGGCAAAAAGTGTCCAAAAGGCAGTATACAAACATAGGCAAAACCTCACGTGGCAAAAGGTGTCCAAAAGGCAGTATACAAACATAGGCAAAACCTCACGTGGCAAAAGGTGTCCAAAAGGCCGTATACAAACATAGGCAAAACCTCACGTGGCAAAAGGTCAAAAACAGCTCAGAAAACACAGGCAAGTAACAATGCAGGGAGCACATCCAGAGCAGTGAGCGACAATCCCGTAATGAGCACAGTCCTTGGTCTGGCGTTTAAAGTGGATGCAGATAGACAGCAGGTGTAGCCAGACCACAGTGGGTGATTGGATACAGGTGGAGAGGTGCCAGTGCAGTCCATTGGCCATCAGAGGGTGTGGCCACCAGGAAACAGTGGGGAGGAGAGTGCAAGGCCACCGAAGCATGTCTGGGTGTAGGGCAGGTTAGGACTGGGGTGCAACAATGTATGTTGTTTTGTTTTCCATTGCAGTGTGCTAGTTTCCCTAATACTAACATATAAAAAAGATTGCAAATAAGATGCATGTTTTTGATTTTTTTAAGTGAAAACAACATGAAAGTGAAACGAGAAACTAGCCTATACTCCAAACATTTTAAGTGACAACGTGAACAACATGAAAGTGAAATATTAAAACAAGAAACTAGCCTTTACTCTAAACCAAGACAGCATCCATGATCTTGTCAGGTTATCACTTACATTCTCCACTAAGGTTTCAAATTGCTTTTATGGCGAGTACCTGATTTTTGGTCTATAAGACAGTTAGAAAATCCAATTATTGTTGTGAAAGCACTGCTGACTGTGCTGTTGGAACTGCTGAACTATTGGGTTTATAAAAAAGGTATTGGTAAGATCAGAGCAAGAAGGGGAAGTGGGAATCATGGAAAAGATGCTGCATTAGAACCTTCAAATGTCACATTGTATAAACCTCTTGGAAATTATGCATAATGTCACATAATGCACTACATTGCCTGTTAGTTTGACAAAAAGCTGTTAGGAGTCCAGCTATAGGGCCCCCTTATTCAGGGTTAGCAGCATTCCTCAAGTCTTTTGGTATGGTCTAACAATGTCTTTATCTTATTCTAATGGCAATGTTTAAACAGCTGCAAAGGCAACCAGGCCCACTTGGGTGATCACAGCCAGATGGCCATCCATTTTCTCTGAGGTACTAAGAGGGTATGTTTGGGAATTTTCATGTGAAAGTGATCTCCGTTTCCACAAAAAATGTACACATGTACAGGTAAAAAATGAATACTTCCTGCATCTTACATAGTATTTATTGAAATTCACTCAGTTAAAGTAATAAATAAGTGTTATTAATCACACAACTGTGACAAAAATGGAATGTGTAGCTTAGCAATATCAAACTACACAAATACCATAAATAATGCCAGTTAACCAAAAATGATGTAATGACAATGGTACAACTCAGATAATGGTAAAGAAAATGTTACAGACCCAGACTTGTTCTTAGGTTATTTCTTTTATTACAAATTGCATTAAAATATTAATCATTTTTGGCAACTTTCAAAATCACAAGCAAAACATTTAATAAGCATATGTACAAACTGGACAAAATTACAAAACAAAATATATTACATTGAGTGAAAAGGCTGTTGTTTTGACTATAGAATAGGTGTGGTATGACATCTGTATCCAATAGCAATTGTGGTGTTATCTGTCAAGCCCATTGTTAGGCAAGCATGCCCAAATAGTCTGTAAGCAAGTGAAAATAGCATTGGCATTATAAAAAATATATACGACACGAAGATGCTCTAGCATTTATTAAGTTTCCAATATTTTATATCAAGCCTCTCCTGAGAGAGAATCACTGGCACTGTGAACATTCCGCCCCATTAGTTTTGCTGTCCAGTAAATTGGATACATTTGACAATATCATCTCTCCATGCTCTATGCCTCTCCCAGTAATCCAGCAGCTCATTTTGAACTGTGGGACAAACAAGACTGTCAAACTGCTGGAGATGGCATGTTAAAAATAGTTAAGCATTATAATTCTTATTTTAAATATGTAAATGTGGTAGTTATTTTGAACAGCTTTAATCTTTCTGCTCAGGTCTTTCTACCTCTTTTGTCTCTCTTAAATGCCCAGCCATCCAAAGCTTCCCCTTCAAAAACATAGCGTACCACAGCAATGCAAAGCAGCTTTGCGACTAACATCTGCAATCCACACCTCACTCTCCTGCTCTCTTCACATAAGACTTTATCACTATTTTCCTCGAGTATGGTGATCTATTAACCTTGCCTCTCCCTCCCAAACAATATACCCATGTGAAATGTTTAGTCACATTTCGAGGACATGTTCTGTAAAAGTGTGCTGTTAAGGGATGGTGCTGTAATTGCTGTATTTTTCAGCACTCAATTGACCGTCTTGTTGGAATGGCGTCCCAGTCCTGCTTCCCATCATCCCCTACCCATTTCCCATCACCCTTTGCAAGTCCTAAGGAATGGAGCTGTGCTCAGTTTCGTGGTTGAGAGTTGAACTCCTGGCAGATGTTCTGTATGATCTTGGGCACAAACTTGTACAGGTTGTCGAACTCATCCACAAAGAAGGAGTGATCCTTGTCCGGATCTGTGGCAATGTACTCCAGTTCGTCCTGCGCAGCCCAGGCAATGCCGATTGAGTAAGCGATTACACCTAACATTACACAAATAATAGCATAGATGTTATTGAAAACAGAATGGGATCATCTCCATCTCCAATATGCAAATGTTAAACTGTGTCATATTGTTGTGCAATGTAAAAGTAGTAGACTACTAGGGTTAGGGTTAAAACAAAGAGAGATAAAATGGCAAGGCTTACAGAAATATGTAATATATAATAGATCTTCAGATTAATATGTTTCAAAAGTCTGCTTCAGTGCAGCAGTGATCACAGTGAAAAATTGCACTATAATAATCAGCCACATGAGAAGAAGCTAAAACTTTGTGCTGTGTCATGGGTTGAAATGGAAGGATCCCTTTGTTGATCTGCTCATCTCTCAACCATATACCTGTTCCTCTTTGTGACTTGATCACCACCCAACTTCTCATCTCTTACCTTTGATACGGTTTAAAAACACACCAATGCGACGCATTGACTAGGCTATGTACAGGTAGGCTATGACCAGGGCAGGATTATGGAATTTAGTTTCTTTGTTTTTTTTAGACCACTATACTGTTTTGTGCAGTCAGCATCATCAGCTATTTCATAATACAGAGACCAACCAACAAAAACCTTGTATGCAGTACTTTTAGTGTTTAGGGTCAACCCTGAAGCAGTCATTGGGGCTTAAATGGTTTTACTTTTAGGGCTCCTTCCCTAGACCCCCTTGCCCTCTGGGGCCTGGGCCCACGTGGCCCCTTCATTAACTCGAACTTGGGTATGACTCCAAGACCTCTAACAACCTTTGACATATTGCATTTAGTTTTACCTGAATGATAATCCTTCCTTTCTCATTTCTCACCTTTGCGGTGTACAGCAAGCGCCGGCGCCCTGACGTCATCGTAGGAGCGGCCATCAGTGATGACAATCATAATCTTGCGCTTGTTCGGTTTGGACTTGCTGAAGAGCTGCTCAGCAGTGTAGGTGATGGCTGCTCCAGTGCTGGTGCCCCCGCTCCAGTAGTTGATGCGCTTGATGGCATTCAACAGCTCAGCCTTGGTGTTGTATTGGCCAAAGGCGAACTCCAGCCGCTGCTCGTAGGTGTATTGCACAGCTCCCACACGTGTGTCCGTGTCGGAGATCTCAAACTCACGCGTCACATTGGCCACGAACTGCAGCACAGTGCGGAAATTACCTGTGCCCACGCTGCTGGAGCCGTCAATGACGAAGGCGATGTCATTGGCGTTCAGGCAGGTCTTGCTGCACACCAGGCGGTCTGTGTCACATACTCGCTTGACAAGAGGCTGCACGGTCTTGCGCAAACCAAACCAGCTTGAGACAGGCAGGGAGAAGAACCCATTAGTCCGGCAGACAGCCTAAAAATAGGAGAGACAGTTACTAGAAATTACTTTAAAGCTTAAAATCTTCCCTGTAGCTTTATTTGAAGCAAGGGGCAGTGTTTCATGCAAGTATAAGCTCAGATGAAGAAACACAAATAACATTTTAGGATTTAAAAGTGCTATAGGATTAGATTGTAGGGGCCAAAACTCGTGTAACAATCAATGTTTTTTAAGGCAGTTTATGGTTTTGTGCTTAATGCTCTGTGATTGTTGATAACCCTAGTAGTTAGAAAATCATTGCATACTATGGCTTTGTCAAATGGTAGCTATGAGTATAACATTGGCAATTAAATATAATGAGTGAGCCAAATCCCAACAGACCTACAACACAGTCCAACATTGTTTACAATTACATATTGTATAAGCAATACTTAATAATAATGCAGTCCAACTGTGACTCATACCTTATCCACAAAATTAGGCTCAACCACATTTTGCTTCTCATTCTCATCTGCACCCTCAATAGTAACAAAGAAAATGTTGATTCCAGACTCTCTGGCTAGCCTAGAGGCCTCCTCCACCTTATCCGTTGGCCAGCCATCCACCAGCACTACGGCCACATTGGGGGCACCCCCACGGTTGCCATTGGTGTCGCTGAAGTAGTGCTTGGTGATGTAGGAAAGGGCCTTCCCTGTTTCAACACAAGGGGGCAGCAAAAGGACACAGCTGTGTTTAGAGTGCAAACTCAACATATACAGCTGAGCCATCATAACGTGACATTGGTTCTTATCTCCTTCTCTCTGCCACAAATGTCTGACACATTTTTACATTTATTAGGCAGCATAGACAAAAACAATCTGTACATCTCTACTATAGTAGCAACTACCCATCATTATGTCCTCTTTAATTCAGCAAAAATGTAGCCAGTTTTCTGTAGTAAATTTGTTTTCCATGCATGGAAACATAAATGCTCAGTGCTTCATTCTTCAAAATAAAAATAACTATTAAATGGTTTTAAATGGGATGGGTGTGGGGTCTAAAGGCAGCTTGAGGTCAGTCATTCTAGAAAAGAAGCTATCTTCATGTTGGGCGTTAAATTAAAGGGAATGTCACCTATGAAGCACCACAGTCTTTTTAAACAAACACAAAATGCTTCACAGTGACGTGTGGCAGGCCGATTTGAGAAAAGGTACCATTTTATTTTGGATAACAAGCTCACAAGCTTTATTCATATCCCTCTAACGTGTCCTTGGTGAGCTACATCTGGTGAGTGGCGCCTGAGTCAAATGCCGCAGGCATCCACCACTGAGATGCCAAAGTGCCACCAGCGTATAACCCCCGTGGTGGATGGAGCTCAAGCATTTGGTCAGCTTTTCTACTAAGGAAGGAAAAAATCACCTCACAACCTACCAAACATATAATTTACCAAACAGTTCCTGCATCAAATTTAGATTTAATTCCTAGCTCACATGTGCGTGGATGGTAAAAATGGGCCATCTCCACCATGTTATAATTGTAGCCTTTCCTTTTACACTACATGTGCATGCGAGAATCTGCAGCCTGCACAAATGGCATGTGTCTCACATTATCACATCGCCTCCCATCAGCAGGGGAGGACCCCCCCCCCCCCCCCTTTTTTTCTTTCTCTGTCTGTATGCCTCTCTTTCATGGTGCTCTAACAAGCCTCTCTTTTCTTCTATCTATCTATCGATCTATCTATCTATCTATCTATCTATCTATCTATCTATCTATCTATCTATCTATCTATCTATCTATCTATCTATCTATACTAACGTCTTTCTGTTTTTACTCCTTTATAAGGCACTCACCCACATTGGACAGGCCTCCCTTCTGCATAATCTTGTCCACTGCTGGTTTAAGCTCGCGGGAGCTAGAGTAGGCCCTCAGGTTAAACTCTGTCACTGGGTCATCTCTGTCAGAGGGGGGACAATAGAACAACAAGATGCAAGAGGTGGAGCGATGTCACAGTCTACCTGAGCCACATAGGAAAACTATTATACTGACAACCCCACCCCACCCCACAGTCACCCCCAGACCTACACCCCACCCTGAAAACCCAAACTTTTGATCTTTTACAGCCTCTGGGGCTGCCGTCAGGCTGTCTGCCAGGCATGTGTCTTTCAGACGGCTTGGTTAGGCAAGAGCAGAACTGAGGCTCCTCTAGAATGGGCCCCACAGGTGATGACACAGACATGGGTCTGGTAACCTTCCCCTAGTGCCTTTGCTGAAGCTCTCTTAGGGGGAATGTCTGGCCCTGATCTTTGGGAGTGGATGCTGGTATGTGTCTGTAGAAAAACACTTCAGTGCCCTGACAAACAATTTCTTGCCTTGATTTTTTTTTAAACAAATATGCCATAAATCAACTTTTTAGAATTTAGTACATGCATGTACTTTATACATGTATAATATGAATCAGACGTAAAGCAGCCGTATCTAAATTCCATCCATTGATTTATGCACTTGATGTATGTTTATAAGGCTGCTGCTGTAACACTGGAATTTTCTTTTGGGATTAAAAAAGTCTGTCTGGCTGGTTTCTTTTTCAATTTGAAGAAGTAATGATGATAGGTAAACCAAGGTGTACCAAGGTATAATTTGGATAATGATTTGTGTAAGACAGTCAAACATACCCATACTGGATAATTCCCATCATGGGTCCAGCCACACCTACATCCAACGCCTGAGACACGTCCGCCAGAAAGTCCTTCTGGATCTTAAAGCGCCTCTTTCCAATGCTCCAGCTCCCATCCATAAGGAAGGCAATGTCCACTTTACAGTCTGTAGGGGATGCAGCAACAAATCAGTCATTGACCCCTGAACCATCTGAGGCTACATTAGCCATTAGCCATATATGTGTTGTCTTTGTCTGAGCTTTGATGTTACAACATATAATGTTCAGCCTAGCCTCTACCAAGATGATCCCAAAGATAACTGAACCATTCCTGAAACATGTAAAAAAGACATTGTTCAAAACAAACATTGTCTTTTAATGACACAAAAGTACTTACAGGGAAACAGAGAAGAAACTGAAGCACTTAACCAAAGCAAGGTACAGTAAACAGTCGGACATACTTGAATCTCCCAGGGAGATGGCCTCAGGGGCTTGGGGCAAGGAGTCCTGCTCGCGTGCGTTGAAGCCTGCTGGGTGAAGGTGAGGTATTAGATACCAGAGGAACGGCTGACTACGTCTCACCCATTACCCCATGGGTCCCGCTGGAGATAGTCCCATTGTGCAGGGCTAATTGCCTTTCAGACCTCAGTGCAAGTGTGCGGAACCAAAAAGCTCTGGAGTAATAAAGAATGACCCCTTACACAAGACCAAGGGGCACAGAAAACTACAGAAACAAAACAGTAAAGGAAAGCTACAGTTCCACTATTGGCTTCAAGCACCTCTGGTACTGACAAATTGCTGGAACAGGAGAGGTGATTCTGTAGCAGTGGTAGATTGTGGTGGTGGCTGGGGAAGGGGATTGAAGTGAGTGAGGTTGGGGGTTGGGGGGAGGGTTGAGCAGCGATAGTGCAAGCCACCTCACCTGGGTCGAAAGGGTTTACTTCAGGTTTCCAGGCGTCCAGCGGCTCCACTGTGTTAACAATAGCATACAAGCTTGAGTTACCAAAGTCCACTATGTCAGATCCCTAAGCAGCCTGCAAAGCAGCACCCATTGTAAGTGTGTTGTGTGCTTGTATGTGTGTGTGTTTGTGTGTGTGTTTGTCTGTGAGTTTGAGTATGGCTTTTGTGTTTGGATCTGTGAGTGTGTAGCAAGGAAAAACTATAATCCTTTGACAAAATACCATTAGTATTTTGCATCTGCTTGGGCCAAGAAAAGCTGCAGAATCCCATAGCATTGTGTGACCATTGTGTACATG
This sequence comes from Coilia nasus, assembly GCA_027475355.1. Taxonomy (NCBI): domain Eukaryota; kingdom Metazoa; phylum Chordata; class Actinopteri; order Clupeiformes; family Engraulidae; genus Coilia; species Coilia nasus. Next base: position 5,038,397 of record CM050204.1, on the reverse strand, counting down.
CCTATGAGTGTGACTAGCATTACAGTAAAAGCCTGCCTCCAGCCCATTGGACTTTAAGCATAACAGGGTGGCAAACAAAGTGATATCAGCGATACTCACCTCTGGTGTGTGTCATCTCAGGGAGCGATTTCCGTGCAGCATCTGTCTCAGGGCCTCGAGGAGCTAAAAAGGCAGAGAAAGGAAGGAAGTCAAGGAGCAAAAGCCATCTTTAATCTGTCCATGGGAAAATTACAGAGCAACAAGGAGTCAAATAATGAGTCTAAAGGCATTGCCCTCTTTTCTTTCAGTTTTTAATCTCCATCATTGTAGCTCTGGAATTGTAGTGTTGCCATTTTTTATTTATTTCTCACCCCTTCATCCACAAAAACAAAATCATTTAATTAAACTGCCAAGACAATGTTGCTTGCAGAAATGAATGCGAATGGCCTGTAATTTTCCACAGTCTATAACTGACTGACAGGATGCCATTTGGTGTCTTGTCATCGGTCCATGTGTGGCTTTTCTGGGCTTTCTTGATTTGTAGTTTGTTCAATGCCATTGGTATGAATGGGGATACTAAAAACAGGGAAGGCTCCTCGCCTGCGAAATTCTCATGCTACCCGAAGGTACCCGGGCCACTCTGGAGAACCCTGACCTAGTTAAAAATGTAAAACTATGAAATCCTGAGACACATGAACAAGGAGTGAGCTTCAGTTCCTCAGACATCTAAGCTCCTTTGGAATCAAAAAGTTCAACACAATCACCTCCCAGTATGCCATGTACTACTGGAGTTCCCACCGTGCAATGACCACTTGTTACAAAGCTGACTGCTATTAGAGCCATTCTTCCTGTCGAAGACAGACCCGATTTTTAATGTCTAAATAAAATGTTGCCTAAACCATAATCATATTTATCACCAAGTGGCAGAACCAAGCAAAAGAAGTGATGCACAACCTGGATTTGGAAGCTACAATCTAGTACCACATATTCCAAATAACCTGGTTCTACCTGTGCACTTACAGTTTTTCTCAATTGGTACATTGGTACATTTCTCACATCAGAATTGAAATTCTCAAAAGTTCTTGTTCAATTGTCACATCATCATGCCATTTGTGCAGATGAAAAAAAGGCAGTTTCTCATTGCATTAAACAAATTGCAAATGCTTTTGTCCATCCATGCAAATGATTGTGTACAATTCTCAGTTTTTTCGTACATTATCAATTGCTTTTGTCATGCTAATCAAACTGTTTTGTCCCCAAAATGTCCCCAAAACATTTAGGCCATAGTTCATCATATAAGTCTTAACATGCAAAATGATTTACCAAGCTATCATAACATGCCAAGCACATTTCTATACATTTCCATAAGACATTTGTAAATATGATCTAAATTGCTTGAATCTAGTCTTTTTCTAATGAAGAGACTTGAGAAACCAATGATCAACAGTTTTCTGAATGAGCTCAAGGGAGCATCTCATGAACAATCTACTGGAAAGTATATAACCAGAGCACAATACAAAGTTACAATGTCTGACAATGGAAGGGCAAGAAAATGGACAACAACAGGGAGAAGGAGAGGAAGAGGGGTGAGGCTGCATGGTGAAGGATTTGGAAGAGGATGGATTAGGCACTCCAGAAGATGCGATCCATGCTGCCGGTGTCACGTGGGTGAAAATTTGTTGCCTGACAGACGAGAATGTGAAGAAGCTGAAGATCAGGGTAAGGATTTAGAATTGAGGGAGATGTTCATATTTTTTGTTTCCTTACTGTATGACCTATGTTTATATTTTTGACCTATGTTTACTTTACCTGTATGACCTATGTTTATTTTACCTTTGTTCTGTCCAGTGCTGTCTTTTTTTTCTTTACGCACTGCAATGTCAATGTCAGCCAATAAAGAAGTCATTCTGTAAATGTGAATCTTGTCTTTAACAATCAATCTCACACATATACATTATATGAGGTGAAATGTACAACACTTGTCATCACACCTAAACCACATTTTACATCAAAATGTCCCTTAAAAGTGCACTATTGAATTGCCAACATGACTAATGAATTTGACTTGTCTTATCCGTACACAGTGACACAATGACTAATCATTCTGATGGCACACGTATATTGACACAAAAACTTGCTTTTGAGGGATGAACTAAGCATTTTGAGGAAGAGACTAGCTTTTGCAGGTGATTCACTGTGTTTTGCTATTTGTCCAAACTGTTTTGAGAAATGTACTCGATCTTCTGCAAATTGCAAGAAAGATTCGAAAAATGTACCAAAGCGATAGAGAAAAACTAATACAGATGATTTCAATAATGAAATGCCTGGTTAAAGAGTTGTACTAATTAGAATCCACTGATTTTAATAAATGGCTGGATTGTAGCTTCTCAAGCCTGGGCGACCATCACTAGTAGAAACATGCAAAAAGAGGTCTGTCTTTGGAAAGGAATGATACTTACCATACTGTCCAAAGTTATAATACCAACGCTCATAGTCTGTGATATCAGGCCGTGTATCTCGGCCTACAGGAAGAAAGTCAGCCATTTTAGATGCATTGGGTTAGTGCTGAGATGATGACTGGTGATTGGCTGCTGGTTTTACCAGTGCACAACCAATTACAAAGCATCACAGACAGATGACCCTCTTTATGTCATGCCCATATGGCTTCCATACAGTGTTCTGTGCACATGCTTTTATGCGTACAGTGTATTTCACATATGGGCAGAATGTTGACACACATTAACACATCTTGAAAGGCACTGACATGGATTACAAACACAGCGTGACAGAATTGAACATACATTCCTTAAATGAGCTACATGAAAACATATGGGCTTTCACACACATATGTACTGTATGTCAAAGCAAACACATACTCCTCTCACATCAGAACCAGAGCAATACGCATATGCACTCTTGGTGATGTCATGCCATGTCTTTAACAAGAAGTGACATTTACTGTATTAATGTGTCAGAGTCAGTATTGGGGGAAGTACATTAGTGTGATGCCTTACCCGTGTTCTCTGCTGCGTCCCCCTCGCTCCAGGAATAGCCCATGTCTGGGGAGTGGTTAGTGTCTGAACATGGAGAGGGCACGTAGGAATGGGGGTATTAGGGCACAGTGCTCGAAGTGACAGTGGACATTTGTTACTTGCTAATAAGAAACATTATGGGGTGTCATTTAATTTTAGTTTTATCTTTTTTAAAGTAATGTTTAGATTAGTTAATGTTATGGTTCTTGATATCGTTCCCCTCATAAATGATTTTTTTCGCTTAATTTTAAGAATCATTTTATGTGACATTTATAAAGAATTCTTGGTGACATTTGATTTCAGCCATTGTTGTAACCACACGGAAAGAGGCTTTTCCTTTTGGGTTGGCACTGGTACCTGTAGGTCGCCTAGCTCCGGGGTACCACTCAGGTCGTGGGTAAGCATAGGGAGGCCAATCCCTTCTAGCAAAAGCTGCAGAGGGGGAGATTAGATATCTACTTGTTAGGCACCCATCAGCATGGCACAGGTTTCCACCACTGAACACTCATTAGCATAGAGCATGTGTGTTACTCAACACCCTCAGCCATGCTCAAGCATCAGGCCGGACTAAGGTCAGTGGTGTTCAGCTTGGTTGTGCAGTTGTGTCTCCAGTAGTGATTAATGAGTTCAGTGTTGAGGTATATCACAGGGATTGCTGTGCATTCATGACAGTATGTCTGATGCTTTTATGGCTTGTTTTTTACACGACGCATTGTAATAGCTAAATTGCACTGATTGTAGCCAGACAGACCCCCCGCATTCCTTCAATTAATTTCCCATAATTTACAAGTTTCACACTTCTTTATTAATAATTTAGGCCAATATGTTTAACTATTGCCAATTAGGTCTCATGGATTGATCTACTTAAATGTTGCCATGTATAGTTGTACTCAGTCGGACAAGCATGAAGACACCATGATTGAACCCTAGTTCTATCCACTGCCCTAAATCCTCCAACTTCCGGGCTTAACACCCTCATATTTACAATCCCTGTGACTACCATAGCAGTGGCAAGCCAAGAGCCCAGCCAACCAAAACAACAGTGAGAGAAAAAAGGGAAAAGACTTTCCATCCTGACCAAACTGTACTACCAGCTTCGCCCCATCCCACCCCTGCCTGTAATCCAACCGGCCGTCCTCCTGCTCCCCTCTCTCCCACAGACAAAGAGGAGTGACCGATGAGCTCCTTAGAACAACATGGGGCCAAGGGCCACTGCCTCCAACAGTAGCAGCCAATGATGCATGCTTGTGTTGACTGTGTGTCTCGCTTCAACTGGCTCTGTGCACCCCTGCTGCCAGACCAGCCAGGCGTGGTTGAGCTTGGGCTGTTCGTGTCCGGATCCAGCCGCCCCAGGCACCACCTCCTGCATCATGCTGCCACTACTGCTATGTGTGTGTGTGTGTGTGTGTGTGTGTGTGTGTGTGTGTGTGTGTGTGTGTGTGTGTGTGTGTGTGTGTGTGTGTGTGTGTGTGTGTGTGTGTGCGTGCGTGTGCGTGTATGTATGTGAGTGTGTGCGCACGTGTGCAACAGCCCCAAAGATAGAAGAGCTCCTTTGGCATCTCTCAAAGCCCCGGCATCAAGGATGTGATGGCATGGCACAGGCCAGAAAGCTGACAGAAACATAGAAAAGCAGAAGTTTTTCTTTTCCAAGTCTGCTGTCTATCTTGACTTGAGCTGATTAGAGTGGAATGATTTGAGCTAAAGGCATCGAGGTACACTTTCCTGCCAAAGGGGTTCTTAATCAGACCACCACAAGAACCCTTTATTCTACATACAATTCTAAAAGGATCAGGAAGTATATGTGATCCAAATTTCCAAACAGACACTTAAAGAGTCATTTTTTGGAAATTTTACAATTGCTGGTGCAGAGGATTCTGTTTTTATTTTCCATAAAGTAAAAACTATTAATTCAACAACACAACACTATAATTTGTGTGACCTATAAGCAAGATACAGATATGGTTTTATCTTTAGATTGAGGTGTTGGATGACAAAAATGCCCACTGTATTTACAGTCTCCCTGACATCTTAATTTTATTTCAAAAGATTTATGGACTTTCTTAGAGACATTCTGCATTTCAGAAGTCTGCTTGTGTAAACCACAAAATTGCTGAGTAGAGGATGTCTATAGTTTTTTATTGAGTAAGAGAACATAAGACATGATTTGAGCTTTCATAGGATATTGAAGGTCCAAACTCTGCCACGCAAACAATTCTTAAAAATATACTGCCACTTGGGTAAAGCTGAAAACGCTCTGTTGTAGCATACTCTACTTGTTAAGGAGAGGGAGTTTAAAAGACCATATCCGATGGCCTCCATTTCAGATTATTATTGGAGAAGTTCCTGTGATCTCTTCAGTGCCAATAAATAGGTTATCCAAAAAAAATCTACAAGCACAATCCAAAATGTTAATGAAATGTCAACATGACATTCTTTCCAGAAAAAGGAAAGACACTGTTTCTATTGCATAAGTAAATGTATACCTTCAGCAGCTCAGCGTTATTTCCATTTTTTCAATGTCAATGAACATGACCTGTCCCTTCAGGTCCATTTTTGAGAATTAGCCTCACGACATACAACAGGAAATGGCATTCACTTTTTTTTTTACTGTGGTACTTTAAAAAATCCCCATGTTACTGACTGTTGAAATCTATCAGGTTTACTGGGGCCTTTTATAGCTGTGCTAACCCTGAGCATAAGCATAGCATTTTATTGTGTGTCTTTTGATGTTTGGCTCATGTGGTCATGCCTGGACCATTCTGTACATACTTACTGGGGTTCGTCTGGACGGCCTGCTGATTCCTCTCAGGCTGAGCCAACTGCACCCTGTTGAAACCTGGTTATGAATGTGAAATGGGGGGGGGGGGGTTCTCATTTGTCATTGTGATTACACCACAGGACACAGCAAACACAATGAAACTCAACCTCTGCTTTTAACCCAATACACGTATCAGCAGAGGGTAGCCATGGCAATGGTGCTTGGGGAGCAGTGTGTGGAGACAGCACCATGCTCAGGGTCATTCCAGCCAGTCGGTGGATTTCATCTGCAACCCCCCAGTCACAGGTCTGTCCCTTACCTGGGGGATTTAAATATGTGACCTTCCAGTTACAGGTCGAATATCTTAACTGCCAAGCCACCACTGCCCCAAAGAGTGGGAGACAAAAAAGGAAGGTGGCAAGACCAAGAAGGAAAGACCTGAGAAAGAGCAAGGCAGAAGACAGTTGAAGACAGAGAGAGACAAAGAAAGGCAGAGTGTAGGTAAGAGGTAGAGAATTCAGGGGGTAGACAGAGAGAGAGAGGTATGGGGGAAGGGGTTAGAGAGAAAGAGAGGGAAGAGAGAGAATGAAGGGGTGTAGGGACAGAAGATTAATGGCTGAGCCACAGCTGTTTTGCTTAAGTACAAGAGGAGCTGCTCTACCAGTGTGATCTGGTGTGATATATGAAGCATGTTTACATGTTTAGCTACTCCTAAATAAAAGACACATTCATATCCACTATACTGCCTTACTTAAGGACCTTTGTGACAGCACCAGTGAATGTGATGGTTATGATGAGCATAGATTATTTCATAGATAAGTGTTATATTAATTCAAGATTAAAACTCACATAAATATTTTTTTGTTTATTTTAATAAACACAGCTTAAGACTTAACTAAAATCTGCATATCTGTAGTGTAATGCTTTATGAACCTTAAATTGTGACCACACTCCTGTCAGCCTTAAAGAAGAAATTCAGGGTAAAATGAAAATTGGCATGTTAAAACATCATACCGTTGGTATGTTTGCTGAGGAGCAAAATTGAGTTAGCCTGTTGCATTCAGAACGTAACGATTTTTTACCGTTTGTCCCAGAAGGCTAACAATGGAAGTGGTAGGTGCCCTTAGACGAAGCATGGAGATTACACTATTATTAAACCATTTCTTTGAGCTGTTTTAATGGTTTAATAATAGCGTAATCTCCATGCTTCGTCTAAGGGCGCCTACCACTTCCATGGTTAGCCTTCTGGGACAAATGGTAAAAAATAGTAAAGTTCTGAATGCAACAGGCTAACTCAATTTTGGTCCTCAGCAAACATACCAACTCGGTATGACGTTTTAACATGCCAATTTTCATTTTACACCGAATTTCTTCTTTAATGGCTGAGGAAAAGTTTTCTCTTGAATTACTCATAATCCCTCTTACTGAAAATGGGGGGCAACTGCTGGGGTGAGGATCACTGACACAAGACAAAATATGATGTACGAACCCACTACTTCTAAAGGTCAGCACTATCATCGTCTGAACTTTGCTGCCTGAAGGCTTTTTACCCAGTTTAAAAGTCACCTCTCTCACTAAAATCATAAGATTTATGATAACTGTCAAAGGTATAAAAAGGTAGAACCCTGTTCAACAACCGAACATCCTGTCAATTCAAATTACACAGCTATATTTTGTGACTGAAATATCATGCCAATATGTGAGACCAGGCGGACATCAAGAATAATCTGAAAAACCTGAGCTTTTTAAACTAAACATGTGTGCAGCCACTGGGTAAGGTGGGAGAGTTGCTGACCTGGCCCAGAGGGGGCTGGCTGTCTCCTGACTGCAGAGCCGGCTTCGGGCCTTCTTAGACCTGCCGCAGAGAAACAAAATCAGTTTTATGTGCTATCTTTCAAATTATAACCAACCAAACTGACTGCTATCACTTTAAACTACATTTGATTTTTTTTTTCAACACAAGGCTGTCTGAAATGTTGTATGCTCTTACAATTACTGATTAACTACAGATAGTTACAGCAATACTAAGTTGTGTATCTTATTTGCAATAACAGTGCCAGCCATAATGTTATATGAGATATTTCAGATAAACCCCATGAGGTTTAAGCACATACCTCTTGTTCATTTTGCTTTTTTTTATTGTAACAAACAATTCATCAAATGATGTACTGTATCAGTGTTTATCAGGCAGTGAGCATTTAAAGTGTAAGTGTCCTCAGAGAATATCTACTGGGTGTGCACAGCAAAAAGTAAATAGATATACAGTGGTCCCTCGTTATTGGCGGGAGTTACGTTCTAAAGATAACCCGCGATAGGCAAAATCCGCGAAGTAGTCAGCTTTATTTTTTACAATTATTATAGATGTTTTAAGGTGGTAAAACCCCTTACTACACACTTTATACAGTTTTCTCAGACAGGCATTGACATTTTCTCACTTTTCTCTCTCTTCTACTCTCAAAGTTCAAACTTGCAAACATACAGCAGAGCACTACTCTCAAAGTTCAAACTTGCAAACATACAGAGTCACACGCCAAGCGATGGAAGATTTATGTACATTTTACAAGCTGAGAGCATTCTGTACTGTACAGGAGGTTGATTGACAATGTTCTACAGTCCCTTAGCCAATCAGGGCGCAGAACACAATGCACTGTAAAAAAACAAAAAAAAACAAAAAAACATGCACTAAAAAACAATCGCAAAACAGCAAGACCACGAAAGGTGAACCACATTATAGCGAGGGACCACTGTAGTTATTGATATTCAAGAGTACTGTACTTTATCTTTTCATGTTATCACAAATGACACAAATCAGTCATACATGTGAGAAGGGCTGCAATCCTTCTCACACTGATGACTGAGTGTGCCATGTTTTTCAGTCAAATTTATTTATACACAGAAGCACTGTGTGTTCTTATATGTGCAGTGTGGTGTGTGATGACCATTCATAGGGTTTCCCACATGTTGGGCAGCACTGGTGGAAGTGTTGGACAGGTCTTAAGCACTTTGAAACAGGAGGATTTGAGGAACACACACCAAAAGAAAGACAGAAAGAAAAAAAAATGAGTGGTGTTAGTTTTTAGACAGGAAGGTGTTTTTTCCAAGTTGGCAGGCTGGCTTAACCATGACCATGACCACTCTATGACTGTCCTACAGTGAATGTTGAGAACAAGAGGTTTGTTCATGTGCAGTAGTGGATTGGTAAGGTACAGACATTTTGGACAGCATAAGTGCAATCATAAACTTCCCTTATTTATTTTATTATATCATTTATTTTAGCAAGAATATGCAGGACACTACCCAAAGCATTGTATAATATGCAAACTGTGGCAAAGGAAACTTGCTAAAGATCCCCCACTCAAAAATACAATGCATGCAATTGCAGTTTTTCATTGGTCTTGCAGTGTCATAGAACATCTATTTCATGCAAAAATACCGATACTAAAAGTTAATACCAAACTGGAGACCGGTGATTCCACAAATGCAGGTATTTGTGGAAACTCTATGTGTATTTAGTACCATTTTTTGTGGAAGCATTCAGAAATATCCTAATGGATATGACAACATTAAGATGACCTAGAACACCACTGGACTGACAGGAGAACCACCACCAGTGCCACACGAGGGCAGAGAGAGTGAGTGAGTTAGTGACTCTGTGTGTGTGTGTGTGTGTGTGTGTGTGTGTGTGTGTGAGAGAGAGAGAGAGAGAGAGAGAGAGAGAGAGAGAGAGAGAGAGAGAGAGAGAACGAGAAAGAGAGAGAGTGGGACTGTGTGTATGTATGTGATGTGTTAGACAGACAGAGAGAAAGAGAGAGAGAGACAGACAGACAGACAGACAGACAGAGACAGAGAAAACCTGAATACCCCTGAGTTTCCCTGAGTGGAAACCACCACCATCACAGCCCCTGATACCATCACTGTCTGCACTTACTTGCGCTGGCCGCTGACGCTAAAGATGCAAAGTAGGGGTGGATGCTGCCTGGAGCAGAGAGAAAATGGAGGGATTTAGGATGAAAACAAAAGAGAGAAAAAGAAAGAGGCAATCAGAGAGAGAGAAAAGTGTGAAAGAGAGGGAGAAAAAGAGAGACAAGAGAGACTCAAAAGAGAGAGAGAGAAAGAGAGAGAGAGTATCCTGATGTCCTGTATTGAAACTAAGGCAGTGCTGAAGGTGCTGAGTATCCTCCACACCAGTGAAAATTAAATGTCTTTGTCATGTTTGTATTAAGACCATGAGTGCCTTGAAATGAAGACCATGGTCCTTTACGAATACAAACACAAACAGAAACAAAAAAAGTAAATTTTAGTAATTATCATTTTAAAGTCAAGATGAGCTGCACAGGACAGGCATAGTGAGGATTAAAGGTTTGAAAAGAGAAGATAGGATGTTACACCAACCATTCCTTCACTATTACTTACATGATCCTTCACAAAGCAAGTGGAGCTCAAGTGCATCGCTGCACTGGATGTAAAGGCAGACAGTTTCAGGTGTAATGAAGAAGATTTGTCCTTTGGGGGAAATAACCTTATGTGCCCTATTCCTCACAGTTCAGTAAAAGCTCCTCTCTGTTCATGCGATTAACCCAGTCTGACAGCCCAACAGCCCAATTGTAACTAGCCTATAACTCTCAAAAGTGACAAAATACCCTCTAGATACACACTTTAATTTAATAACAAATGCTTTTACCATTTGAATAAAGTTATAGTAGAAGTTATAGTATTTGGCAAAAGCTTTTCTCCAGAGCAATGTACAACACTATGAATTATCAAATTATGGACAAAGCATACTTAGCTAATGTTAGCTTAGCTCTGCTTGCTCCAGCCTCGAGTCATTCCCAACATTGCAATGTGCATGATAAATTAACGCGCAACATCATTCAGGATAGCCAGATAAGCATCCCAAATAAACTGCACATTTATTGAATGGAAGTTCTTTATGTCACCATAGATGGACTTGTTTATATGGACTTGTTTATACATGTCATTTCAAGGTGAGTGCAGTCCATCGCAGCTATTGACATTGGGGAACCCTCCATTACGCCGGAATACTCCCTCACATTTTTACTCCTCCTCGGAAGTGTTTGGAAATTAGAAAACAAATAGCACCCCCAAGAATGTCAAGAAAATCCTGCTGAATGATGGCTAGGATTTTCTTGACCATCAGTTTTGCGTTGAAAAGTTTATGAAGCCAGGAACCTGAGAACAGATAACACCTGCGTCTGAACAAGTATGGACTGATTGCATCTGGTTCACCTCCGTAGGTAAGAGCACATAGCTCTAATACAACCACTCCTGGCAATCGGTACTTGTTCATCAGCCATACGTAATCCTGTGCTAATACGGTGACGGAACCCATGAAAAAAATCATGAAAATCTCTTCAGTGCACGGTTGGTAATTGCCCTTTTCTCAATAGCACAGTCAAACATTATATTAGACGCAAAATGTATTCACGTGTGTTAATGGTGATAATGCCCCATTCACGGACAGGCTGAATTTTCTGAGTGCAGTGCTTCTGCATGATTTTGCTGTTTTGTCCAATTTTTGTGAATTGTGCTGAATTAGGCGACGAGAGGGAATGTCAGACTAGGTTACTTCACGCACAGACAAAAAAAGGCTATCTACCCTGTTATCCAACTCTGGGAAAGAAGCAAAAAAGTGGTGTGTTCCCTTACAATGTGATTGAGAACCTTATGTAAACTTGTAACCCACCTGCATCTCGGACTTTATGCACAGCGGGGCGCGATTTGGCTGTGGTGGTGGTAGGGGTGGTTGTGGGCAGGGTGGTAGTGGTGGTCCCCGTGGTGATGGTCTGGGGCGTGGTCACAGCAGCAGCTGTGGTAGTTGGCTCTGTTTCGGCTGTTGTGATTGGCTCAACCACTGTTGTAGCTGGCAATGCGGAGGGAGCGGGTGGTGCCTTGGCTTCCTTCTGGCCTGTGGGGTGACAGATGGGGTAGAGAGGCAAAAATAAAGCTTTGACAGTGACTCCACTGTTTTCCTGCATTCCTGGACGCAGGCCTGGGACCCACAGATTCACCCGTGGCCTCTGCATCCTGAGGACCGTTAGTACACGGCACACAGCACTCCCATTTGTGCCACCGGCCGACACAGAAAGACGGCAAAGCACACACTCTATTTCTTAAGTCCAAATAATAAAGGTTATACATAGATATTAAGTGCAAAGTGCAAAGAAAATAGAATGCACGTTGAAAATCTCTAGGTTTACATATTTCTTTGAGTCTGTGCATTGTCAACAATGCTTCAAAGAGCATCTACAAATGCATTGCAATTGCTAACACATCTGCCACTGGTCCAGAACCAAAACAGGCCCAAAGTCATCCCAACACTAGCTGCTGTTGTTGGGTAATGTTCAAAGAGATTTTGGGCCACCACCCCTGCTATGGGGGATCCCCTGATATCATTTTCACCCATGTCTCCCTTACCAGTTTTCACTGTTGTGGGTCTTGACGGGCTGTAGTCCAGACTGGTGGGATAGATAACACCTTTCTTTGGTTTGCCCACTGGTAAGAAACAGGAAATATAACCAAATGATCGTACTGCATAACTGATTATTTAGAGAGACACTAAAGTTATGGCAGCATTCCTCTGTCTCACTGTTGTGTGGTTATTTCAGCACATATCCTTTGACTGATTCATGATAGAAACGTGTTCAAGTCTGTGGTTGCTGCAAGATGAACTACGGGTATTTAAAAAAAAAAAAAACAGCATTTATTTTCCTTTTTCTTTTTCCTTTTATAATCATCTACTTTTCAGGCCCTTCTCTGACATGTGATGACTATTATGACTGTGTTTTTAAAAGTTCAATAAACAGAAGATGTGCATCAGGCTATTCTTCTTCTCATTTCTCAAATCAGTTGACCTACTGTATCTATCTTCATGTTTGTCAGATAGATCACTCCCTCACAGAGCCTTACCCACAACATTTACTAAAGCAGGCAAGAAGGGAGGCTTCCCTTACCGGCAACAGTGAAGGACTCCCTCCAGTTGGGAAGAGACAAAGATCGGATGCCATTGGCCAGGCTGCCCTTATAGGATGCCTGTCCAGCCATCTTTCTTACTATCACCTTTCCTCCGGCATTAGTGATGACACCACTGAGAAAGACACACACACGCACAGGCACATGTGCACACACACACACACACACAAGATAGACCTGTTTGGCAACCAAAGTGTAAATGTGATGTGAGACAATCAACCTAATCCTAATGGATAGCTGCAGCTGTTAAATAAAGTGCAGCTTTTGATTTCTGAAAGCCAAAATAAGCAGCAATGTCAGCTCTGACAATAGAACAGATAATGTTGTCATATACTCTTGAAAACCTGACTAACTGGGCTAATACATTCTCCTGAATGGTGCCAAATCGAGGTAATTAAACATCACTTTAACATAATGTGCATTACTCCAGCTCAAACAACCTATTACTTTATGAAGCAATATAATAACATCCATTTTGTCAGCAAACCAATAATGTTTTATCTGGGACTACTGAGGTAAACTGTCAAAGAAGAAGGTATATATCCACAGCACCACCTACTCTCTGAAGTCAAAAGCTCTCTGTGATGTCCTCTTTGGCAACTAAACAAATAACGATGAGGCCCCTGTAGAGAGGGGCATGGCATCTGTACAATACCTGTGGATGGCAGCGTTGCAAATGCTGGATATGGAGGCAAACACTCCTGTTCCGTACACCCTCTGCTTGGTCTCTTTACAGTTGGCTGGGCATTTGGCAATGAATTCTGGGAGGTTGATCTTACCTGCGCGTACATCGCACTCGATGGAAGGTACCACTGTGGGTGAGGGCACGGATAGACTGTGGGTTATTTATTCATGACCAGGTCTGACTACAGACTTTATGGAGAAAGTTGCTACAATGTGCAGGTACGTACCTTGTTTTGGCTTTTTGTTCTTTTGACCATTGGGTTTCGCCAGGCTACCACATGTGAACAGAATAACTATATTGGGGGAGAAAAAACATTATGAAAAATGCTACATGTGTTGTATCATAGGCCATCAGTTCAGTAAGACTACAGTAAACCAAGTTAATTACTATAATATCTCAGTCTTAGGGCTCATTTCCACCGACTTGAGCGTGTACAGCACATAACCATGTACGTGTACATGTGCTTCACGTACTATGTGAACTTTTTGTGATTATGGTTCCTATTATTTTTCTTTTATTGTTATTAAATACAGTATCAACTACAACATACTACCAGGCACACAATGCAATGCAAAGATAGCGGCTACAGTGTAATTTTCCTAAATAGGACCTTCTTTTTTTTTTTTTTTTTAAATGTCTCATCATAAGGTTAACACTATATTCACTCCATTTAGCAATAAAATTGGGCAATAAAATAACAAAATGGAATAACATATTGAAATAACAAGAAATAAATGAGAAGTCCACAGAAAAAACAGGCATAGCCACAAAATCACATTTTTCAAGTTACTCCTCTTATCAGAAGTTGCATTGAAACCCCAGCTTTTTCAAAGGTAATCCTGTGAATAAACAAACATAGTCTCAAGCTAGAAGCATTTTAAAATAGCAATTACTTCAAATCAAATCAAATCAAATCAATTAAAAAATCAAACTTAAATGACATTTTCTCAGTTTTTGTATTATGTGACCATGCCCGTTTTTCCCAAGGACTTCTCAAATGCTTTAGTGACTATGAAAGAAAAGCAAGAAAACCACTGGCCATCATAATTTACAATGAGCCACAGCCAGCCGTTAAAAAACTGAAGTTACATGCCATAAAAGCCTACCAACACAGACGGCTGTTAGCCTTGCTTTGTGCATATTTGCAGACAGGAAGGGTTGACTAGTCAGTGTCACAAGTGTCTTGTGGTCTTCTCACTCCAACCTGCAGGGGAAAGGCCAGATTAACCACCATATTTTAAGATCTAGAAAGGATTTCAATCACAGTCTTCACCTTTACCAGGTTCGAGAATACAGCTGCATTTTCTTCAGAGACTCAGCAAAACAGACCTTTTTTCATATGAGTTGAGTTTAACTAAATCCATTATTGAAAATGTACCATAAACAATAGAACGGCATATGCCTGTGTTTCCCTATTCCACAATGGTGCGCGCAATGTATATTGTGTTGGGCATGTGCAGACAAAACCATCTCACTCTCATACCAGCAGAAACACTCCCTCTCTGACAATACAGTAGGCTCTTAGGTGATCCTTTTCATGGCTTGTTTTTATTTCCATTACAGTAAGGAAGTTTATGCCTTCTGAGTGAACCATATAACTGGCAATACTCCAGTCATGATAAAGCGCAGAGTTGAGTCAGAGCCAGAGGAAAGTCTTCAACTTACACATATATCTTACAGAGATTAGGTTGCAGACAGGCATAAGACCCTGGCAGGACAGGTCAGCATATTTCTAAAGTTTGGACACAACATGCTAGGCCTGTAATTTAGTTCTCTGCTATCCCTATTATGAATGGTATGCTTGACTATGTCTTGCATGGTCCAGTCGTGTCTCGTTCATGCAGGCGGTATGACAGCAGGTTAAAGAAGAATACTTTATAGCCTGTACAGATGTACTTCATCTTAGCAACATAAACACAAATACAGCATATTTGTCGAAAATAAATGATAAAACACTTCCAATTTGGTAGTACAGTGGATTCTGATGTGTGGGAGCATGTGAGGGAAGTGTAGGAAGTGGTGTGTGTGCCATCTAAGAACCAGCTCTTGTGGTTTCTCAGGAATGCAGTCTCAGTGATAGATCATTCTACCCTCCAGCTCTGTGCTTTGAGTCAATGCCATTAACATGATGTAACGCCTATCAGATCCTTTCATGTTTGTAGACATGTGCCGTAGCAGCACACCCTGCAGTTTCCAGTATGACAAAAACATTTAACCAAAAACATCACCATAAAACCCATGCCAATACACTTCAAAACAATTCAGCTGCAACATCTGATGTCCCAGGCTTTGAAGATGCATTAACATTCATTAAATTATGGGTATAGTAACATATTTATGGGTTTGACATGTTAAAAGGTCAGTGACATGAAATATTATAATGCATGATACTACTATAGGACAAAGGCACATAATACAGGAACATTACAGGATAAAGGTTTAGCAGGTTGTGTTTTTTTTGACCTAACTATGCATTTCCAAATGAATTTCAACATATGACTAAGGCAGCAAGGCCGATGAGCTTTAAGTATGTAGAACAAACTACCAAATGCATCTCTTAAAAAACGTGCCTAAAATATTGTGTTAAAGTCACTTTGGTGTAGAAAAAATGTCAGTATTCCTGTCAATGTCTTTCAGAATTGGAAAACTGTCTGGACAAGCTGGGACCTGGAAGCTACACCTGTCATTGTATCAACAAAAATCCTCCCGGTGTTTCTTTAGATTTTTTTTAACTAAGAAAGTAAAACAAAGATGGTGAAACAAACACAGTAAATAAAGTGAATAAATGCAATAGACACTCTGTGGGAGGTTCCAAGGATTAAGAGTTAATAAGAGCACCATGGGCGGGGTCGGACGGAGCCTGCCAAAGCAGGCAGGAGCCATCCTGGGTGGCAGGGCCCTCCTGGGAGTGGAGAAGTGAGAGGAGAGCACGTGCAGGGGAGTTTAAAGGGGAAAAGCTCACACATACACCAGCACTCTGTGCTCCTGTGGAAAACACGGCACACTCCCTCCTAAACCCTCCTAAAAACATGTCCCGAGGGAAAATATTTGTTTCTTTCTCATATGTATAAATGAACATTTTGTATTTGTGCCTCTTATATGATTTAAGTTAAATGTTATCACTGTCTATATGTTATATGTGAATTGCTACACTACTTGTTTATATGTTGAATTTATACTAAAGAGTTAAATTTGTTGTGTATGTAGGTATACTTGGACAATAAAACTGATTCTCATTCTGATTCAAAGATCCTTTCACAAAGTGCAAAACCATTTAACTAATAAATTGCTCATAAACAAACATGCCATGAAAGGTTCACAAAAATGCTTCCAAAATGTGTCTGATAGTTCCTCTGATTATTTCAGTCCCCAGCTTGGATTGGGGTCATTCATATCATGTCATGGTGCATGGCACTTCTTTTCTTTTTCATATTTGGTGCTTTCAACAGTGCTTTCAACTAAATATGACTGCACTTGAGCTCAGACTGCATTTAATGCCCTGCTTTAGTTAAAGGTATCAGGCCATGCACACACTCCTCCATGCTTATCAGGCATTGCTAAAATAACTCACATCTTGTTACCAAGCAGCAACTGATTTTTTGTCTGGGCCAAGTGGTTCAGATTTTTAAGCCAAAATAAATCTGACCGCTTTGAACTCTTTTGAGCTCACGAAACTTGCATCACAAGAGCAAGCAGTGGAAAACGCATCATGAAAATACTGGAGAGCCTAGTCACTCCTCATTCAAACAACACCAAGTCTCTGTTCGAAGACTCTTGTACTTAATTGGATGCCGCAGTTTGCTTTTCACACTTCCCCTCACTTGTGTAAAAACAAACATTTGCCTTATGTACAGTGTGAAATAAAAGAACAGGATGTTTAAACCCAGTTCCACTATAGAGAGTGGAAACTTGATGCCATTCCCTGCCACTCCTTCCCACTTAAAATAAGCTGGCTAACTGTATTTATTGTCCACAGGTGTCCCAGGATAAGAAAAGGAGCAAAGGGTCTACAGAAGAGGACCTGATCAGATAGCTTGATAGGCTTGTTACGGCACACAAAAGACTGAACAACTGAATGTGTATGAATGGATGGGTGCACTTGCACCCTGGAACACCTGGAAGGCCACCATGCAGGTGCACATACACACACTCTCTTACACACACACACACACACACACACACACCAACACAAGTGCACCAAAACAGACACAGAGAGAGAAAGAGTAAGAGAGAGAGCGAGAGAGAAAGAGCGAGAGAGTGAGAGAGAGAGATCCCCTCCCCTCTCACAAAACACAGTCCAGCGTATGCAAATTCCAGCCACTGATCTAGACAGCAGCTGACTCTGGAGCAGTCCTGACCCTAAACTGGCACAGAGTCATCAGATCCTGGCTAGACCAGGGTGAGGTTCATGCCACCATCAGCACCATGTTTATCTGGACTGTCCCCTTCTGTCTCACAGTGAACAAGCTCTGAAGTAGCAGACACTTATCATCAAAGTTCAGTCTGCAACAGCCACACAACTGCAGTTAAGCAAGAAACAGAAACAGTGTAACAGTGGTAGCTGTCTCCTCAATGGTTCTACCCTTGATCTGGGGCACAGCTCATACCAGATGTAAACCAGACTGAGACCCATTCATGTTGTTATGGCTGTGTGTGTTCCCAGTGCTGTTTGTCCCTCTTCCCTCTCTATTCCCTCTACCTGCTCAGAAGAATCCAGATGGTCATCACCAAGGCAGGACATCCCAGCTGAGTGATTTCTTGGCGCTAAAAAATCAAACATGTCTACACAATGCCACTGTTTTTGTTTAGGACACAAAACCTGTGCATCCTCTGTCAAAAACAAAACAAAGCGGCCACTCTGTCCTGCCTCAGGTAAATTTTGTGACATAAGGACCTCAATTTTGCCACTGGCTTGTTGACGTTAAATGTGACAAACCAAATAGGAAACACTGAATTACAAGCACTGCTCATGCACACATTTTGGTCTGAATGGGCCCTAAGCGTGCTTTCACACTGAAAGCATTTGGTGCGCACCAAACGTCCCATTCGAACCAAAAGTTCTTAGTTCGATTCATTTTCGTTTGTGTGATTGCAACCTCAGTACTTTGGTGCGCACCAAATCAACCGGTCCGAGACCGCTAAAAAGGGGTGGTCTCGGACCGCTTTATCTGCTCTATTTTGGTACGGTTCCTCTGGTGTGAAAGCAACCAAACCAAATTGGACGGAACAGTAGAGTTTAGTGCATTATTATTATCGAAACTGGCGCGTTTTAGTCCGGTTGCGGTGGCGATGATCTTCGCTGTCTATTTTGGTTAGTTTAGAACTATGCATATGTGAAAGCAAACTGTACCCACGTCTGTTTGCTACATTGTAACATTTTTCTGACTAGTGTGGACCAAAGCAATCGAACTATAAGTCTGAAAGCGCCCTAAAAGCACCCTAGGACCGCTTTATCTGCCCTACTTTGGTACGTGAAAGCCAAATTGGACTTTTATGCCACCCCAAAGTAAAAGTTGGGATAGCAAAAACACCTCAATAACAAAACACCAAAAAGTTGACTATAACAGTACTGTTGAATTGGTGTTGACTGTGACAAACTGGCATTATTCATATTCTTTTACGTTTCGTTATCTTGAATCCACGTTATGTTACAAATCTGCCCCCGTCCCACCTTCTATCAATCACCTCAGGGCAACATTCCTGGGACTCCAGTGGTTGGCAGCTCAGCAGTGATTGACAGGTTTATCACTGTGAAAGTTCCACTGACACTGCCGTGACGTAATGTGGCCGATAAAATGAAGAGCATTCTCTAAAGATATTAGAGATTGATTTCGCCGAATAGGCTACAGCAGCACACACAGGCCATAGATAATTCAATATTAAACATTGACAAGTGGGTTATTCGTTAACTAATCAGTATTCTTCATTAAATATATTTTTATACAGCCATGGTAGGCTAATATTTCTTATTGTTCTAAGTCGTAAGAATTTGTTTTCATACGAGTTGCAAATATCTGTAAAATGGGCCCTTCATACTTTACTCACATGTAAATATTAATAAGAAATAACAAAAAACCTTACACAAAGTCTTTGTAATCAACTGATCAACTACACTGCTGGGCTCATATTCACAAACACTCTTAAAGCTAAAAGTAGCTCCTAACAGGCAAATGTAGGAGAAACCCTTAAAAATAATGGGTGTGGCAGTCGTAACTTGGACTCGTTTCATTTTTCATTTTCATTTAATTTTGACCAGGCAAGGCGATGCAAGTTTATTTCTATAGCGCATTTCATACAGCGTAACTCAAAGTGCTTTACACATATTTATTATATACACATAAAATTCTCGTTTTATCCACAAAAACATAATAAATAAGGCATAATAGAAGTTGTAAAAAAGCCACTAGAAGAAAAACCTATACATATGATCAAACATGGTAAAAAATGCTAAAAGCTTGGCAAAAGTATAAGGGAAGTAGAAAATTGTAAAACATTAAAACATGGTAAAAGCATGAGGGAAGTGAAAAGAATAAATAAATGAATAAATAAATAGATCGTAAAAATAATAGGAATTAGTAAAACTATAGAAGTGGCTCAAAGAAAGCAATAAAAAAACAGTCTAGTCTTAAGTCTAGTTTTAAAACAGGTGGTGGTAGGTGCATTTTTGATGTTATCTGGCAGCCGATTCCACAGTTGAGCCACATGCCAACTAAAAGCTACCTCACCACCTTTAGTCCTGATGCTGGGCTTAAGGAACAGTTGCTTCTCCTAGGGGACCTCGCTGGCCTGTAGGGTTGAAGCATGTCCAGTAAGTATTTTGGGCATGATCCATCCATCTATCCATCCTAGAGACTTGTTGATAAGCTGCACTTTCAAGTCAATCCTGTAGGCTGCTGGGAACCAGTTTAATGATTTAAGTACAGGGGTGATATGATCTCTTCTGCATAAGAACTCGCATTTTGTGTGACTTATAAAAGATGAATTGTTTGTTTAGGGAGACCAGTAAAAGCCTGTTGCAGTAATCCACCCGACTGGAAATGAAAGCATGAATAAGTTTCTCTACGTCATTTTGAGACGTGACTTTTGAGCTTGGCAATATTATTTAGGTGATAAACAGCTGATTTGGTCAGTGCTTTCATATGTGCCTTGAAGTTAAGATCATTGTCTACTAAAACATCAAGGGACCTATAATGCCGCGGCACACTGTGCATTGGCAGCATGCGCATGCTGTCATTACTATTTTAGGCAAGCCCATCGAATTCAAGTTGTCTAGATAGGAGATGACACTGCGCCCTCATGGGTATGTCAGCAAAAAGAAGAGGTGTGGTCTGATGCTAAGCTCACCAGATGCTAAAATAAGGACGCAAAAAACAAGTCCGCCAATGACCGAGAAAAACCTGGTCTGTAGTCGCAAATTGCTGAAAAGCTATTTTATAGGCGCATAAGGCTTTGAGATTGTGGAGTCCCCTTCTTGATGTGTGGCTGTTAGGGGATGATGGCTATCCATAAAAGCATGGTTAATGACACATACATCATGCCAACAAAAATGTGTAGCTATGCACTAGGTAAAATGTCTTCAAGCTCCAAAAAGATGTCCAGTTGCATACGACTTACCTCTTCTGAGTAGCCTAATCTAATGATTTACTAAGTGTAAAGACATAAACACTGGCAAATATTTTGCAATAATTCATATTTATTAAGCAATCTGTTCCTTTTTTTAATAAACATTGTTCATAAACAAAGGGAAATTACATGTTGCACACAGGTAAGTGAAAAAACAGACCTAAAGGAAAAGTCAAAATAACAAATGCATGAGGGTTTGGTGGGTTTCTTCCATCCCCGAGGATGAACTGCTCACGCACAAGCAGATTGGTTTCCAAAAAAACACTCTTGTCCAGGCAAACTTGCTATCCTAATAGCAACAGGCCATGGAAAAAGTGTGGATGGCTGTTAAAGACAATGGCCGGGTTTCCCAGATGCAGTTAAGAAGTTCTTAGCGCTAAGAACTTCTTAAGACCCTTCTTAAGGCTCCCGTAAGAAGCAACCACGTTTCCCAAAATGCTTCTTAGCCTAAGAAGACCTGCCGTTAAGAAGGATCTCTAAGAAGTTTCTGAACCCTTATTAACACCCTTCTTAGCGACAAAACAGTGAAACAGCACCCCCCTCAGGCAGGTACAGCAATGTGACACTGAGCAAGGAGATATTAATGCAGTACGGCCAGTTTTCCTGTTCGTGTTTTCCCAATTTTTCCTATCGTTCATGACAAGGGGACGCCAATTCCTCGGTTTTCACACATATTCTCCTCATGTAGCAGATTTCTATCAGACAGATAAGAATATAGCCTACACATTAAATGAAATGACATAGGCCTACTGATTTCATTTTGTGTTTCCATTTTTATTTCCCTGGTCTTTGTTTCGGTATTATTATGTGTCACTTTGTTTTTGTGTCATGACGACAAATGTCATACTTTTAGCCGGTATTTTATTGACGCCACGTGTTATAGCCTACCACTTCAGTTTGGAGCATTTTACCAAAGATTCTAGAGTAGCGCTCTAAAATCTTTGATTTTACTATGGTAACTATGCGCTCCAATTGGCCATTCTGAGATCGATTGCTCATTGCGCTTCAGTTAAGAAGGCAGATAAGACGGTTCTTAAGACGTTGGTATAAGAAGGGCATTAAGAAGGCGTTTGGGAAACACTCTTATCTTAACGCTTCCTCTTAGCCGACCTCTTCTTACAACAAGTTAAGAAGGCACTTAAGAAGAGGTCGGCTAAGAGGAAGCGTTAAGATAAGAGTGTTTCCCAAACGCCTTCTTAACGCCGTTATTGGCCGGGTTTCCCAGTTAAGAACCTTCTTAACGAGTCTTAAGAACCTTCTTATCTGCCTTCTTAACTGAAGAGCAATGAGCAATCGATCCCCGATTGGAGCGCAGAGTTACCGTAGTAAAATGAAAGATTCTAGAGTGCTACTCTAGAATCTTTGGTAAAATTATCTGAAGTTGTGGTATAACACGTGGCGTCCGACTGAACTCATCAAAAAAATAACGGCTAAAAGTAAGACATTTGTCGAACACAAAAACAAATTGACACAAATAATACATACCGAAGCACACAAAAACCAGGGAAATAAAAATGGAAACACAAAATGAAATCAGTATGACATTTCATTTCATGTGTATATTCTTATTTGTCTGATATAAATCTGCAATATGAGGAGTAAATATGTGAAAAACTGAGAAATTGGCGTTCCCTTGTCATTAACGACAGGGAAAAGGAGGAAAACACGAGAAGTTCTTAATGCTAAGAACTTCTTAACTGTATCTGGGAAACCCGGCCATTAACAATTTCATATTTCTCTCTCTTCTACCCTCAAAGTTCAAACTTGCAAACATACAGCACTTCAGAGTCACACGGCTAGCACATTCTGTACTGTCCAGGAGACACAGCACGGAGGAGATTGTTTAACAGTATTCTACAGTCCCTTAGCCAATCAGGGCACTGAACACAATGCGCTGTAAAAAAAAAAAAAAAAAGAAGCATGCACTAAAAAAAAAATCTGCGAAACTGTGAGGCCGTGAAAGGTGAACCGCGTTATAGCGAGGCACCACTGTATCTATCATAAAGGAATAAATATGCCACTTGAAAGGAATGCAGTAACACCGCCTTGTGGAAGTATATGTGCACTTTGTTCATAATTAAATTTAATTAGTCTACTTCTTATGTATGTAATCGTGTAATCATGAATACATTAAAAAAACGGTGCATAGATACTTTGTCAATCCAGTGTAGCTATCCCTTCATGTTTTATTTGTAGCCAGTGATTTCTGTCCTTACTTACTCCCATAGCACAGCAGCACAGCCTTTGCACAGCACATGCTGGACTGCACAGATCTGTCACTCGTCAACCAATCACGGCTGTAAATGCAAGCAGGCTCCTGCATCAGATCATAGCAATGGAGCTTTTATGTTATCGTAAGAGTTGTCATTTTTCCTAATGAAAAGTAGGTCTCATCATTTTTGTGAATACATTTTAAGAGAAAACTCTTATCAACTTTTAGTGTGAAGTCCTCTCAATGCTAAGATAAAATTCTTTGTGAATATGGGCCCAGAACTGTTTTACTGAAGCATTATTGACACATATTGTGCCCCTCCCCACCACGTTGATGTGAAATTGGCACCTATGGCAAGTAGCTAAGCTTGTGCATGCTTTTGCTCTGTTTTGCAGAAGCAGCCTAACATTTCTCACCAAAATCGTTACAAACAAATGCATGCTGCACATCTTTGTTATAGTCAAAGAACTCTTCTAAAGTTGTTACATTTCTAAATATTTTTCACTGATGTCATATAAAATAAAATGAAAATAAAATCTCCACTATTGATTTCTACTAGCACATTTACTTAACAGATATCGGAATCGGTATTGGAATCAATAGGCACTTTTTGGCTATTTAGAGATGGTCAACATACCATAGGTGTCGAAATGTCATGGGTTGCGGGACGGGAGATGCTAGGGCCCGTCATCGCCGCTTGCGGCTATTTTTTAAGTCTGTCCATGTGTAGCTGTCACGTTTTGCAAGTCCTGTCAGGTTTTCCACCTGATTATATTAAATTAAAGTGTGAGTGTAAGGGGAAGCCCGACTAAGATACATTGGTTTAGCGGCAATGAAATGTGTAAGCCACTAAATCTTATTGTCTGTGCGTGTCCAAAACATTACAATGGTCATGTTTGTGATTTTAAAAAATCCCTGTTATTTGTGAATATATCCAATCGGCTTTGCGTGAGCGTTTTAATTTGAGCGCGATCTGTGATTTTCCGAAGGGCTGGAAATAATCCTCAGAATTTTTTTTCATTGAACTGAGTTTAAAAATATATATGTCTTAGAGTAGCTACAGCGTCAAGTCCTTACTAGTTCACAGAACAACAGAAGTCGGTCGAGATCATAAACTCATTCAACCACGCCGTAAACCAGGTAAGTGAGTTGTGACTACTTTAGCAATCCACAACGCCAGGAAAAAACAAGATGCCCGTCATGAGGCAACCAACAGATTTTAACAATTCAATTAGGGACGTCTCGCAGTTGTGTACACTGATACAGACTCTGGATTGACATGTCAAATAAAACGAGAAATCAACCCTGACCACATCATATACGAATGGTGCGACCTGAGTCTTTATTCTGCTGTGTGACTTACCTTGAGACGCTGAAGCGATGATGCTGTGTTTTCAGATATAGCAGAAATGCCTGATGTCTCATAAAACCCCAACTGACATGGTTGTAGTTATAGAAAATATCGAGTGCTGTTAATCCTGCGTGTTGCACCGCCACAACACCTGAAAGACTTTGTCTGCACGGTGATCTAAAGTTCTCATTATAGTGGAAAAGAGAGCTAGCGAAAGTAACTCCCTCTGCCCGCCCCGCTAAGAGCAGAAACACTTCAGCAACCAAGTGCAAACGCCAAGGGCAGGACACGAAGCCATACAGAGTTGGCTTGCAAATACATGACTAAACGTGACAAGTTATAACATTGGTTGTGACATTAGTAGTCATGCCCTCTTGTGTAGACAAATTTCACTGCCAAGTCTTTGCTGCCTAATGGTTATAATGGCGATGTATTGAAATTCAACTCAGGAAAGAAGTGTAGGGTCACTCCACATACAAAAAGGTTTAAGTTCCCTGTTTATTATTCATAATTTATCATAGTTTTAAATGTGTGTTCTTGATTGTATCCCTTTGTCGAACCACAGCCTATGCAACTTTGTCCTCTTTCAAGGCATGTGCCAGTTCAAAGAGTGCCATGTTACTGAGTGCTGTAACACAGGGGCCTTCAGTGTTTGTCCCATACTCCTCCTTTGACAGCCACTCAGTGGACTGAGTAAACTCTGGTAGGTGTGACAAATCAACGGAAATCTCTTTCTCACTTCCACACAGAGGGGTAGGAGTTAACTCACCCCACCCCCACCACCATCCTTACCCAGACCACCATCTGCCCCCCTTACCCAGACCCCCCCACCACCATCCCCCTCTACAGTGAAACCTCATTATCACCCTGTGACACAGTCCACCCCGGCCTCACCAAACACCTGGGGCTACAATGATGGACCATAAAAAAGAACTGATGCTGTTATGTGTTGCACAGAGTAGACACAGGTGTACAGGGCAGCCGTCTCCCCACCCCCGATAGGAACTCAACAGAATTGGTGCACAGTGTAATGATTATGGCCCAGACAGAATGGGCACTGAGTTTATCAGCAAAGATTGTCTTGGGGGTGGTAAATGTTTCATTTTAGGCACTGATTATGAACTTGGTCTATAGATGCATTTTTAAGTAGCCAGTGAATAAACTGTACCTATTCTTAATACTTACTTTGCCGTAAGTAACTGACTTGAAAGCGAACCCTGTTTATTTGTAGTGTACTGTATACTGTTATGCTCACAATTTTCTAGTTGAATCTACTTCAGTTTGCATTTTCAGGAGGTTTGGAAAGGAATGCTGGGAACCAGAAGATATGATCAGAATGCCTTTTCAGGGATACTCATAGAAATGTGATGCAATGTAATAAAATGGAAAAAAACAGGCCAGAATAGAGTCATCCTCACAGGATGGCCGCTGGAAATGGGCATTAATATGGTTCTTGTCATCTGTTGGCTCAGCTGGGTGTTAAGTGCAGTTAAGGTACAGTTACAACACAGAGTTATTTTACTTACAACAGCAAGTGACAAGTCATTACACACAACACATAGTTCATACAAGTACACACACATTAAGCACTGTATCACTTCTTAAAAAAATACTGTTAGCGCTTACAGTCGATCAATTTCATACTCTACAAGCTCAGGTGTCATGGGAGTGGAAGCAGTGCTAATCTCCTGCCTGGTGGGTGGGTGGGTGTACTGATGGGGGCTCAGGAGCCTCGTGGGCAGGTCAGCATCCAGCAGTTGCCCCATGGCATACTTTGTCTCCCCCTGGTGGTAGTAGAACTGCCCTGTAGTGGCGGTGGGGATGGAGGCAGCAGTGGAAGTGGCAGCCTCAGCAGTAGCAGCAGCCTCCTTTGGCCGGAGGTGGTTGAAGCTGCACAGGCGGACCACGTCCTTGTTCTGGTGGGAGCACGGCAGCAAGGCACACACATCCTTGCGAAACTTAGACCTCATGCTGAAGTAGATGAGTGGGTTGTAGAAGCTGGCGGACTTGGCAAACATGCGGGTGAGGACACTGGCCACGTTTGGCACATGGTAGCCCCAGGCGGACCACATGGACATCACAGCATAGGGTGTCCAGGCCATGATGAAAGCAGTGCAAATGACGATTGAGACCTAAGAAAAAGTAGCAGAATTATAATGCTTTCTGTCAGTGACTGTCTGGCTTCAGAAGCTTCAATCCAATACCAAATATTTGCTTCAGCCATTCACTAAATCAGCTGACTCTAACCATCACAGCTCTTCAGCCAGGTATAGGACTAACTAGTGAAATCGTACATATTAACCACTCAGGCTGAACCAACGCATTTGGAATATGTGGTACTGGATTATAGCTTTTGAATCCAAGCTGTCCATCAATGCACTATGGAGTAATTTACAGATTAAACTTTAACACATTGGCTCCTTGATGACAGTGGTTAGGGAACAAACATTGTGTAATCGAAATGTTTACTTAAAATTTCAGATGTCCTTTGAGCAGACACCAACAAACACCAAAGCAATTTTCTCTGAGACATCTGATGCTGTTGTTGGATAACTGTTGGTACAATGGAACCCTTACAGTATTCAAATTCCACATGAGCATTGTGAGATCATTTTACCAGCATCCTGAGCTTAATATTTGGATTAGTGGGGTCTGTGTCTAGCTCTGTTCAGTGTTTCTCAGTTTATTTGTGGGTATGTTAAAACCGCCATGCCACCCCTGTCTGGTGTCTGCCATTTATAATGGTCTCCAGACAGAATCACAGGCTTTGGGGGTCAGTGTGTGTACATACTGATGAACTGCACAGCAAAAACTTTTGGGAAATCAATAAGCTGTGGATGCTGTAAATGCTTTACCTGCGACTTCTGTAATCAGATTAACATAAGCATGTTGTAAACCATAATCCCATAATAAGACCTTGTGGTAACATGAATTGGTACACAGACAGTCATAATGTCTAATGAAGATTTTGCACTTGTGGGCAACCTGACGTGTTTAATATAGTTACTGCAACAGTGGGCAGATGGTGCCTTGAACTCACTCTTGTGACTTCCCTTTCCATCTTTCTCTGCCGATCAGTGCAATAGCCACCAGCGGACATGGCACTGTTCGTCCTCACCATGTTAATTATGGACACATAGGAGAAAAGCATTATCAGCACTGGTATGAAGAAGCAGGAGAAGAGAACTGAGATGATGTAGGCCTTGTAGATGGTGGAGTAGTTGGCCTTGTTCCAGTCAATCTCGCAGGTGCCATATCCACGGTCTGTGGAAAACATTCCAGAATAGTGTAAATTCATCAATTGAAAAAAACAAAAAAAAAAACAAAACAAAAAAACGGGCAAACACTGAATGCCACTGTGTAAAATCTAGTACCACATAATTACTACAAATCACCGGGTTCTGCCTGTGTACTTAATACGGGTGATTTTAATACTTAATACTTTAATACTCTTTTATCCAGCTGAAAAGTTGCACTAATTAGAATCAATTAAATTAGCCAATTTAGTTAATGGTTGGAAAAAAACATGTCGTACTGTATTGTAGAATCTGAGCCAGGTTGCCTATGTTTGCTCAGAACTTTTGTTTTATTTGTCTAGAATGCTTTATGTTTTAATCCGTAGAGAACTAGTTCCACTTTATATAGAGTATCTGCTTCATTTACAGTAGACATCAAGCTTTAAATATGTAATTCCCAGAGAAGTACTTGCTCTTTTTGAAATATGATCGGTCAGTTGCATATGCATGCTGCATGTGAAAATAGCAAAATATAGGTACATAGGTGTGTTTGTTAAGAGCGTTTAGATCTATTTGGTGTGCTATGACTGAATAGGCTTTGAATGATGGTAGCCTGTGACTGGCATAACCAAGAACCTGTCATTCTCCCAGCTCCATCTCCTTCACCAAACTAGAACATCCTGGAACAGGAGCACTAAAGCATTTTTTTTCACCAAAACAGGTTCACAGGGCATTCAATAATAGTAGAGACCACCGCAAAATGTATGAAAAAACGACGCAGTGACACCTTTAAGGAGAATACAGTACTATCCTACTGAGAACTATACATTTTTGCAGATAACAGATTCACTGGTAAGAATGTAAACCCCTTATTGACATATCTAGCTACAAGTCAACCAAAAAAACAGAGCATACCTATGTAGCTACCCCAGCCAACAAGAGGGACCATTGCCCAGAAGAAGGCTCCTGCCCAGATACACATGAGTGAGATGTTAATGGTACTGGTCCTGATACAATACACTGCAAATGTAGAACAGAATCATGCAACACTTGGGTCAGTTCCACTTCCTCATTCCTGTTCCTGATATGTAGAAATTAGTTTTGCCAGTAAACATAGGTGGTACACTGTGCATGTATTTTCTTTGTTTGATTATCTACTATAAATGAAGTGTGTTGCATCTTGCAAAGCACAGATCATTTCCTTTGAAATAGGGCTTATATGACACATTCAGCAGTCATACAAAACACTTTAAATGTTCCTTAAGGGTTTCTTAAACACATCTTATATTCTGAAACATAAACTAGATCAGCAGTCATGAACTGAGCAGCAAATCAGAAGTGCCCTGAACTGCATTTGTCATCACACCCCAATGCTTTGCAAGTCTTCATTTGTGCCGTATTTGAGAGAAACATTGTGTGTGCTATTTCAGTGGGCTCTGCCAGGTGAATAGAGCTACTGTACTGTGTGTGATGTCACTCAACTGAACAGGGTGTTTAAGCAGAAATTGCTTAAGCGGCTTTCAGGCTTGCTTGGAGACACAGATCTCCGCAAACATTATCGTCTCATGCACGCAGCCCAAAACAAATGAGGGAAAAACCTTAAGTGTGCCATTTTGTCATTGGAGTTATGAATGTCAAATTGTGGCATTTCATGGAACAATGGCCTTCTTTTTCATCTGGGGCCTGCAAGCAGTGAATCAGTGAAAAGGCCCTCTGTTAACAGCGTGCACATACAAGTTTAGGCTTAGAATGAAGAAAAATTCACCCTCTGTAAGCACAGACACAGAACACATGATTTGTCACCTACTCAAGGTGTGGATGAAACTGTGTGTGCATTAGAAATAGTGGAATTCCTCACAGAGGTTATACTTATAAAAGTCAAATCCTATGTAAATGTAAATCATGTCATTATTGCTTCAGCATGCCTACAGTGGCTTTCAGTTACATGATTCCATGCATTTTTTGATGACTAAATGTTTGTCTTATGGCTTGTAGCATGTTTTTCCCTAACTACAATTAAATACAATTAGTCCTACTAAAGGAAGACAAATGTACAGCAGCGGAATTTAAACAGCAATCAGTCAAAGTCAATTTGCTTTGGAAAGAAACACAAACCCAAACACACACACACACACACAACTACACATACACTTTCAAACATGCATACATGCAAACACAGTGACACATTCATAGACAGACCCATTTAGCCTGGCCATGCCTCTGCATCATTTATTAATGCTATACTTTAGCAAACACATCTGTTATGAAGCTTTCCATGGAGCATTTCATTCATGCCTCCCTTGAGATATATAGTATCAGTCATTGAATGTGCCATTGTGCACCTGTAGATTCTACCTCTGTTTGGATGGCATCCTTTGATGTATCTGGTGACGCTGATGACTGTCAGGGTGTTGATGCTGGTTAGGCCAAACAGCAAAGTGAAGAAACCATCCACCTAAAAGAGAAGAGAGAGAATAGGGAAGGAGAAACATGTGAAGAAAGGGAGGACTCAAGGGAAAAGAGCAGAAGATGACATTGTGCAGGCGAGAGCAGAGGAGAAAGAGAAGAGATGAACAAAGAGAGGAAGAAAACAGAGAGGAAGAAGAGAAAGAGGGTAGATCAGCAGGAGTCTGGCACTGATATTGCATCTGCCAGTGCATCAACACTGCAATCTCTCTATCACCTGGGGCTAGATTACTGTCATATCAACCCAGTCAGCCATACTCTTTGATCTCATGGCGTTAGGTTAGTGAGCTTGTTGTTTGTTGTTGTCTGTGTCTCACTTTTGCCCTCGGGGACTCAGTACCCACTGGGCCCTTTGCTACATTCTTGTCAGTCACACATGGTTTTAATATATTTTTAAATAATGACAGGAGTAATTACACATTCATATAATTTGGATAGCAGCCCTGGTCAGAATAGCTTTCTGTTTACAAACTACGAGTTCTATTGCTCAGACTTAATTGCCTGATGTCAGCATAAGAAAAGTAATAAAATATACAAGCCCCAGCTGATATATTTTTGATATACAGCTATAAGGCCAGCATAATGGAACACCTTAATTATACACAATACTGTATATGCATGGACAGAGAGTTAAAAGAATAATGGACAAATAAAGGATAATTATAGAGCTGAATGTAGTTTGTGTGGTACAGCATGTAGAATAAAACAATTTAGTAACAACAGTAAAAGCAAAAGACAAAAGGGGAAATTATCAAAAAAGAACAGTGATTCAGCTTATTGATAACAGCTTCCTAATCCAATGAAAATTCACATGAAAGGTACAGTAAGCAGGGGAGAAAGATACAGGAATACAAGTAAACACTTCCAGCTCTAACAAATCAGTTTTCATGGCCTTTGACACAATTTTTCCATAATGTACTTTGATACCCCAGTGCTGTGCACACTGCACCTCTGTCCATGTGGATATTTTGTCATCAAGTTTCATTGGTCTTACCACTGGAGACCCAAACTCTCCTCAGTTAGAATGCATTTCAAAATTAAAACCCAGATAGCCAATGATATGTGGGAAAACATGGATCTAAAGTGGTTTGGACCACATCTCTTTAAGTTAATAACTGTCTCATTAAAGTGAGATTGAATGAGGTTGTCTAAATGTACATGAAAGAACACAATAGACACACAGATCATGTACTACTCTCAACCAGCCACGAGGCTACAACTGCTTTTCTTCACATTCCCAGGGCTCCGTTTCATCCTGTCCTGTCAGAAACCGTGGAGACGCGGGCAAAATTCCAGGGCGGCGCTAACAGCCTCGACCATCAACACGCCCCCACCCTCCCCACCCCTTGCCCCCAATGCGTACCTGTTCATGTCCCATCATGCTGATGCAATAATCTTGCAATGCTTCTCACATGCCTGCCTCACTCCTGCTTTCCTCTTCCCACCTCACTCATTTCATTTTGTATGCTCTTTGTCTCTTTTCTCTCTCTCTCTCTCTCTGCCTCTCTCTTTCTCTCTGTCTGTCTGTTCATCTATCTTTCTTTCTATCTGCTTTTTTCATCACTGTGAAACAAACCACAACAGAACCTTTAATCTCTCTGTACTGTTGTCACCCGTCTGCCAATCCTTGCCCTTCCCACACACCACACTCATCTGTCCCATGCATTTATTCCCAGAGTTCTGTGTCCTACCATCGGTACGCTCTCATCGTGTCCTTCCCTCTCCTTCATTCTTCCTCTCTCTCTATAGAACTTATTTCCCATCTAACACTCATTTTATTCTCTCTTTGAGGTGGGTGAATGGAAGGTCAACTATTGGCAAAAATCTCCATCTCTCCCTCACATTCCCTCACTCCCTCTCTCTACAGCAGAATCTGTCATGACTGAGAGATGAGTGCATGACACGTGCTCTGTCTGGAACAAAGATGCGTTCACGTTTTCTCGTTGTTCCCCTGTACCAGGCTTCAACTGATATAGCACTTCCTCAAATTCATGACTGAGAAGACTAGAACTATTACACCTACCAACCTCCTCCTGCAACCCATCTGCCATACTGACATTTTACACTGTAATGGTATAATTGGTTGTAAGCAAAATAATACATTATTTACAAATTCCAAGAGGAGTATGAGGTAAGTGCCAACAATGTCATTGCATCCCTATGCCCCTACCCTTTTTTTCTAGATTTTACTACATGCTGTTGTGTAAAGGGACATTTTGTGGTGGGTAAACAGTGGTCAGTGAAATAACAGTCGTTAGACTATTTCAACATGTACAGTATAACATACAGTATAACCAT
The DNA here is from genome assembly GCA_027475355.1 of Coilia nasus. Lineage (NCBI taxonomy): Eukaryota > Metazoa > Chordata > Actinopteri > Clupeiformes > Engraulidae > Coilia > Coilia nasus. Next base: position 5,005,767 of record CM050204.1, on the reverse strand, counting down.
GATGATCTATGAGAATTAAAAACATATGCAAAGCATTTTTTACTGCAGGAATTTGCACTGTATGTACAAGTGGTTTCATTTCATTCTTAGTAACCAAGACATCGTAAAGGTTCCAATAAAGGGACATCCAGCTCTGTTATTATCAGGTTAAAGTGAAGTTTTTCTCACTGCAGCTTTAATCCCCCCACCCCCACCCCCACCCCACATTTGTCACTTGTCTTAATAAAGAAATAGATAAAGAAATTTGTGCGAGTTACGGCAGATTTTTTATTACTTGCAGGCGTCCAAGGAGTTGCTTTTCAAATGCGGGAGACTCCCAGAGGTCGTGGGAGACTTGGGATGTCTGGGTTAACGTGGAGTATATCTTACTGCTGAGCAGAGTGCACATATTAGCAAATTGCCTGGAGCAACTACAGTGTAGTCCCACCATAACCTTTATCCTGGCAGGAAATTGCATTCAAAGCCCTGCCATGTCCAATCTTCCATTCCCTAAATATCTGATGTTAAAGAAAGCACATTGGTACTTACAACTGTAGCAAAGTTTTGCCTAAACTGCACGTTGACCATTCATACATCGCAAGATGACTCAAACAATCAGAATAGTTAGATCTGAGATTACCAGGAGAAATCTAAAAATAAGTAAGTAAAAGTATGTAAATTTAAATTATAAAACACATTTGAAAACAGTTTACACTGACCAAAGTGCTCTACAGAGTGTAGCTAAAAGAACAAAAATAAAATTATAAAAAGCATAAAAAATCAAATGCAAAACAAAACAATAAAAAGTAAATAATGAACAGGTAGCAATAAAAGAGTAAGCAGGAAAAACACAGAGATTAACGGCAGAAGGTAGGCCTACACAGAACAACAAAATACATGGCAACAAAGGACACATGTGGTTCCAAAGAGATAAGAAATGGACAGCTAAGAAGCAGCAATAGCTAAGGAGTAAAGGTCTGTTTTGAGCCTAGATTTAAAGGAGGAGATATAGGGGGCAAGTCTAATGTCTGGGGGCAGATCACTCCACAGACGTGGAGCTGATACCACAAAGGCTTTGTCACCTTTATGTTACCGGGCCACATGAAGAAGGTATTTGTTAGCAGATCTAAGGGACCTAGGTAGGATGACCACCGGCATGACTCTGAAAAGTGAGGACAAAGGCCCAAAAGTGAGGACACCCACAAAAACGCAAAAAACTTCACAAAAGATTTTCGCAAAAGAATATGACAAGATAACATTTATTGAGAAATCTGTGTCCATTCACTAAATGTACAGGAACTTGGATTAACAGGGCACTGCAGTAGTTTTCAAGTTTTAAAGGAAAGTATCAAACTGTCAGTCAAGAACAACTGCATAAGCATTATTATATTATATTATATTATATTATATTATATTATATTATATTATATTATATTATATTATATTATATTATATTATAGAGTGTATAGTACATAACTTATTTAATTCAAAGTTTCTGAGGAATTTGACATTATTACAGGCCCAGATGCAGAATGCAGTAGAATGCAGGCGATCCAGCAGTTGAGGAGCTAGCGAGATATGCTATTTTAAATAGCATAAGGAAGAACTGATCTAAGCCCACCAACCATGATGAAAATGTAGTGTCATTAAGTCTACAGTGCACAAGCACACATTACATGAGGACGAAATGTGTATTATTTTTCCATCACGCTGGAAGACGTGCTGCATTTGCCATTTGTTCCAACTTGTTAAACATACTTGCGAGCATTGCGGTAGATGTTTTACTACTTGCAGGCATTCATGAGTCACTTTTCACATGCGGGAGACTTGGGATGTCTGTAATGGTGTTTAATAGCGTAAAACAAAGTTTTTGTGCAACAGCATACTCTACTTAGCTCCATTCCATACACTCAGTAAGCTATCTACATTACAGGAGGGATATGGGGGGAGTTTTGTGATTCATGCATGTTACGGTTATTGGAGAGGGTCAGAAATGAGGACAAAAGGGCAAATGTGAGAACACGCAACAGAAGTCTGGACAGAAAGCTCAAAAACCAGACTGTCCGGACAAAATCCAGACAAATGCTCACCCTAGACCTAGGTACAGAATGGTGTTGTAACAGATCACAAATATAGGTAGTGGCCTAACTTAACTTATCAAGCATTTAAAGCACCAAACCTAGATTAGTTGTGAAGACAAAGGTAATACTCTCTTACCTGGCAGGTCCAAATCCATTTTATTATAAATCCATCATCTTGAAACACATTGAAGATCTCCACAATTCCTCTGGAATATCCAAACACTGAAATGCAGGCATCAGATATTGCCAGGTTTAAGGTCAGGTAGTCCGTTGGTTGTAGGGAAGCCTTCTGCTTGTATAAAATAAATATGACCACACTATTTCCAAACCAGGATAGCCAACCTTTAAATATATAAAAACACAATAGAAAATATATCAGCAGAAATTAGAGTGAAATTGGTGTAACACTATTGACTCCCCGGTTGGGAGTGAGGTTTAAGGGGGTGAGTGTAACGAATGGCAGCTAGCATAGCTTGGCAGTTCACCAATGGTACATCTCCCTCTGGACATCTCAAGAGAATACTAGTGATTTATCTTTAGCTCACTTGGTAGTGTGTCTTCCTCGCAATCCGGAGTTGCTGTGAAGTCGCAGGTTTGAGTCTGGGGCTGCACTGTGCAGCCTCAGTTACTGGCATTGTATCATTCATTATCTGCAATAGCCCTGCTTCGGTGTTAGGAGGATATTTGCTTCTTCTGCACATCCAAGGCTATAAGTGTAACGGATGCTAGCTAGCACACCTGGGCGTAGAGGGTTAGCAAACCTCCCTCCCAACACCTCAAAAAGATATGCTACTGACTGAGCTAATAACCTGGCTTTTAGCTCACTTGGTAGCGCATCTGTCTCCCATACCCGGAGTTGGTGTTAGGTCGCGGGTTCAAGACTGGGTCTGGACTGTGCAGGAAGACTTTGGTTATAGTGGTGCCATGACCTGGATGGGAGTGAGGTTTAGAGGTGACAGTGTAAGGGATGCCAGCTAGCACAGCTCGGTGTAGAACGTTACTAAACTTTCGTCTGACACCTCAAAAAGTTACTCTACTTACTGTTGGTTGGTTTGGACTGCACAGGAAGACTTTGGTTACATAAACAGGAGGACTTTCTCATCAAGAGCGAAAGTGGAAGTGCAGCTAGAGCAAAGCCATAGCTTCCTGGTCAGGTGCTCAGTTAACCATAAAAGCTGACTGACCTCATGTTCAATAATGTACATGGTAACAATTCTGTAAAGAGGGTTAATGCGGTATGCATGCTTGTAGTGCTCAGGACAATGCCAGGTATAAACTCATTTAATCTAAATTGGAATTGCATTATCAAAGTACACAAAAAACTGTAAATAGGGGTTACATTTACACACAAACACGCACGCACACACACACACATAAACACACAGACAAACAGGCACACTCGAGAAATGTATATGAAAGAAATGACGAATAAATATACCTATCACCAGCAGGTACAGTCCAATGACAAGCTCAGCTTGCTCTGACAGTGGAGACTCTGTCCCCAGAGCAGTGAGGTTGTTGTTTCTCCAGGGAATATTTATGATCTTCACCGGGATCTCCACCGACATGGCAAAGTCCGCGCCCTTGCGGGAAATGAATGAATTCATAGCTGGCCACAAGGATGTCTCTGACCTGTTCAGATATGATGCCGTCCCATCAGCACATACAAGATAATTGGCACCTCTTTAAAACCAGCAAACTCTAAGAGTTAAATGATGGTCAAAGCAACGGCTGGCCGATGGCAACGTGAGCACCTCTAATCCACTTTGGGTCTTACGGACGAACCAGATGGAGTCACTGAGATAGAGAAAGCTGGGGGCCGCGTGAAAGACACTTGGAAGGCAAGTCACACAACAATGTACATGTTTGGTGACTATGTAGTACATGTGAAAGCACTGAATGAAATTGAAATGCTACTTATGACACATTTCAAATACCTAAGGTATGCTAAAATTTGTGTTATGTGCAGAATTTGATTACACTGACTGTGATACTGAGAGACAAAACCAGGTCCCCAATGAAAAAGCATTATTGATGCAGTTTTCATGTCAGTGCTGAAGCTACTAATGGGCTGTTATTTACAGTTGCTCCATTCGTACTCAACTGTAACCCTGGAGCCTTAGATTTATTACACTGTGCCCTGTATGAAAAAGTGGGTTGGTCATCTTTAGAGGAGTAGTACAATGCACAGTTTCACAGGAATCACTTTCATTTTTACCTTTAATAATACACAATACACTAGTTTTCTTTGATGTACTTTAGAATTCATTCTATTTCATATTTATTTTTAAGTGTCATTGTTTTATTGCTATACGTCTGTTATAATTATCTATTTTATTGTGTAACATTTGTAATTCAATTTGTGGTCACCAACACCAACTACAGGTAAGAAATAGTAAAATCTTAGATATGTGAAACTCTACAACACACCGGTCTTTGCATATGGATTTCACTTGAGAGTTGTTGAGACCACAAGGTTTACATTGCGCTGGGGTCAGGGCTGAGATGGGATATGATGCAGATTCTACATTGTAGAATATAGGAGGCTGCAGTCCTTCTTTTTGTTTAGTTACTGCTACTACGCAGCTAAAGATTCACAGCATAGCATCTTTTTTTCTCAGATTTTTTCTCACATCTTTTTTTTCTCTAAATATCTCCAGACACCCTCCCATAACAACAAATGTAGAAGTGACCCTAATACGCTTACAGTAGACCGCCACGGACGCATCTGTGGACTGCTGTTGGTGAGAAGCCACTTTACACATTGTTGCACAACAGGACAGACACAGCGAGTATAACCAGGCTTTTACGATGCTCTTAGCAGTCTACAATTACTCTGGACCACATGTAGATCTACCAGTGATCTCACAATGTTCTTAAGCAACAGAGTTTTCGGGAAATGGTCCATAAACTCTAAGATGTTGCTATGTGTAAAGTTACGAATTACTTAGCCTATCCATCGCTGATCCTATTAGTTTCTCAAATCAAACTGTTGTGACCACAAAAAACTTATACCGTGGTGTGCTCTTGGATTCACATCTTACCTACCGAGAACACACCCATAAGTTACAAACAAACTTAACCACTATGTATGTTTATAAAATGATTAGACCGTATTTGTCACTTTCTGTTTCTAAAACATACTTGCATGCAATTATTCTGTCACAATTATCTTACTGTCTCAAAATTTAGTCTCTCACTACAAAAGAAATTACTGAACCAATCACCAGATTATATAATAGGGCATTCAAGATTCACCATAAACTTTCTAGTTTGACACATGACTGTACAGCACTTACCCACTCAAATGCCATGATCTTTCTGAATTATATTAATAACCATGCCATGACATTTTACTTTCAGATTCAAACTAACTGTCCCACACCAACTATTGCTGCATTTCTTCCAACACCAAACATCAGCAGCGCAGCACCATCCATTACACACTTTAAAAAAGCCTACAAATCCGTTTTGTTAAATAGTCACATCTGCAATCATTAAACTTCTTCATAAAAGGTACCGTTCACATTCTCAAAATGTTTTATGTTTATGTTATTGTATATACAATGTTGTTGTCTACCTTGTCTATACGTTTGTCAGTGTTCTAAGTTTTTGTTATTGATATTGTTATATTGTGGTGTCTGCATATATCTTGTGTTTATGTCTTATAAAGTCGATCACTGTTTATTATGCTGTAGAACAGGAACCTGCTGAAAAAACAGTTTAAGCTAAGTCAGGCCCATTTAACTGTAACTAACTTGTTACTTTTGAATTTTCTTGTATAATAAATGATTAATTGATTGGCTTACGAACTACTTATGATTGCTTACGATGCTTTTGGGAAACACAGCCCATGTTCATAATGTCATTAGTGTATTATCCTTGTCTGCCTCACACAGTGGAGATTAGTCCAGTCACCTCAACATACCTCCAGTCCATCTGCCAGTTAAAAAATACTGCCCATTCACTGTATTTGCTCAATATGAGGTGTTTCTCCCAGCTTTACACTTAAGGCAGTCACTTTAACAATATGAGGGTGGTCTAGGTACACACAGGGTTGTGGGTTGCATTGACTACAGGCACTTCCCTGGAATAATGCATCCAGTGTTTGATACTGAACTGTTGCCTACTGATAACAATTTGTGCAGGACTATTCAACTGAAGTAGTGCTGCCACAAAATGTCATTTTGCCCCAAAATGTGGATGAGAAAATAGGGATTTCTCCTGTACCTTACAGCTGCTGTATCTGCTGTTTTTGATCAAGTGTAAAGAAGAGAACAACTAATGTGTTGATAGCTGGTAAAAAAAAACAGTTTCCTGCTTTAAAGTTGCAGCTGGAAAACTTATAGGAGATATGAGATGCTTAGGCATATCCAACCATGCACCACCCCCCCACCCCATCACCCCTTGCTACTCCACCCCAGTCTAGCTCCCCCAGCCCTCGACACTCCCCTCCTCCGACATCCCCTTCCCCTGGTGCCTGACTGAGCCTCTCTGTGAAAGCTGCCCCAGTTGGGGTAACCCGAGTCCCAGGGCCAGCTCACACCTCACAGTGCACACCTTGTTTCGGGGGACTCAGCAGCCACTGTGAATCAGCCTTTCCCCTCCACCCCATGCTCCGGATGTGGTGGGCAGGGCTCCCAACAACTTGACCTAACCTCCCTCCCCTACCCACCCCCACCCTCACACTTCCGCCCTCCAACCTCAACCCTTGCTTTGAGTGGCAGAAAGAGCGGCCACTGTGGAGATGAACCCCTGACCCTCACTGTTGGCCACGTCTCCACAAACACACCTCTCACTAACAAACCTTTTAGCCACTCCACTCTTGCTATGCGTGAACAAGGCCAAGTTGCACCGATGCATATGGAGGCACATTTGAGGACTATTTTAACCTCTATTCAATGGAGGTGAAGGCAACTGTCAGTCATACTTGCTTCTGTGGTGGCACCTAGGCAAATTAAGCAGGAAAAGAAATGAAACAAAGTAAAAAACACAGCAAAATGAATGCATGAATTAAACTGTAATTTAAGGCAGATATACCCTAGGGTCTTATTTCGAAGTAAAATAAAGACATAAGCTGTGATTTTAGGTTTAAATTCCATTGCTTTTAATGTGTGTGTTCGTATGGCTGAGTATGGGCCTGTGAGCTAGGCAGCTGTGGGTGGAGTCTTGAGTCACAGGGCTAATCTGTTGAGGTCTGTCTCAAAGGAGACGTTCTGCGGGCCGTGTTTGCCCACTATATGAGGGCAGGTTGGACCGCACTATGCTAGGAAAGCACAGCAAGGATATCCATGCACCAGCTAATCATATGGTGTTTTTCTTGCCAGCACCACGGTGTCAGATGGCAAACGGGACTGTTTTCAAAGGCCTCGGTGGGGAGACCTCACACACAGCCAGACCAAAACTGGTGCGCCACTGCCTCAAACCCAACATGACTCACTCATAAGGCCTCAGCTGTAAAAAATGATGAAGCACATTTTGTTGTTGTTTTTGCACTTTGTCAAGGTATTGAATCTTCATTTTGTGTTACGTGGAGCTGGGACCAAGGATGAAACTTCGGACGAAAAGGAAAGTTCAAACAAGTTGAGAAAAAGGGATTAACATGGCAGGTGAGAGTGACATCTGTTTCTGGTGGCCACTGGGTCAGCTGCACGTGGGAGGCAGATTACGGAGTTCATGAGCGCAAAGGTTAAATACCTGTTGGTGTAACACTCACACTGACGAAGCTGTGCAGGAAGAAACCTTTGTCAGGAGGAGGAGACAGCTAATGAGAGGGGTAACTGACATTTTCCTATAACTTGCTTCCGAATAGGCATGGAAATATATGACCTCCTAGTGTTAGCTGTTTCAATCACTGATGGAGTACAATGCAAGGCAGGGCTTTTGGTTTCGAAGGAAGAAGAACACAAGTGTAGAGGTGGAGATCCTGGCTGCAGGAGTGCAATACCAACAGTCTTCGACATAAATAGACTGCATTTATAGTGGTGGGTCACTCAGTTGAGCAACCCATAGTGTTTTATAATTTAATGCCTCATAGCTGTAAGGCATGCAAGGAGTCAACCAGCACATTGGGAACAGTATTGGGTTCAGTATCTCACTGGTGCTTTAACCTAGTCAGGAGAACCTCGATTTGAACCAGCAACCCTCCAATTGTTAGTCAACTCCTTCACCCCCCAAATCACTGGAGCACACATACTGCCACGTTGTCCATCTGAGAGCCCTTGATCCCTTGCTGTAGGTCAGGCAGGTCAGACAGATTTGCATCTGTTCAGCTAAAACTCTGCACTGCTGAATAAATGCTGTATTAAACATCCTTGCACATGGAACAACATGTTGTATCCTGTTTGAGAATGCATGAAAAAAGCATGACATGGAAAACACAAGCTTGCGACTCACATTTCTCCTAATGCTTGTGTTTTGACCCCTGGTCTACACCCTCTTTAGCCCTCTCTAACCTCCCTGCTGCACTCTTGTTGGTGATGGGTCCTGACATCAGGAGATAAAAGACCCTTTCATTTGCTCCGTCTCTCTGTGTGCACCAACCCACTGCCCCCAGCGCCAAGATGCCATCGCACTGTGTCCTTGGCTCACGTTGGTGCCCCGGCAAACCAGAACACTGTGTCTTAGTTCTTTCCAAAAGGGCTGGACATGCTAATCACATTTTAAGCCTGAAAAATGTTAGTCTGGCGTGGGGGGGGGGTTGAGAGGGGGCGTAGGCAGGACCAGGAGGCTGTCGTGACTTGAGCCCACATCTCCCCAGGTTGACTTTGGCACCAGTTGCTCACAACAACAAAATCATGGTCCTGATTAAATACAAACTAAAATGGTGCTGGAGATGAAGCAGGCTAAAGTACCTACAGCATAAACAGATTACAGTAATGCAAAACACAGGCTACAGGCTAAGTAATTATGTTGTGCTTGCATAGAGGGCGAACAAAAAGTCACTTTATAAGTGATGTTGAGGCCAACAGATGTGTACCAGACACACACTCGAGGTCTTACTCTCATCATTCTTTCCTGTTGAATGGAGAGAGTAGTTGATGGCCCTTGTGATGGCCAGTGTGTGTGTGTGTGACCTGTTAGACAGTCAGGCAGTATCCAGACAAGTAATCGGTTAGTTAAAAAGGTGTATTATACTTCTGAAGCTGTCTGGCAGCCAAACAAAATTAGTTTTCTGAGAATTTCAAAGTTCAGGTAATAAATGGAGGGACATGATTTTCCATTTAGGAATGCCACAAATATAGTTGAAGAGAGCCTCTGTCCTATTACTTTGGAGTTTTCCCTAAGTAACAGTGAAGGAAAAAGAAAATAAATAGGCTGCCAAAATATGTAAAAACATTCACTTTTAAAGTGTTAACAGAATAAATTCAGAAGTGCACCCATGTTTTATCACGATGAATGCATATTGCGGCCTGTTTTACTCAATGTTTTCTACCTGTACTTTTTTGAGCCCAACCACCCAGTGCATATACATGCAGTGACAGGTGCACTTCCTCCATTGCCCACTCTTAATGTCCATGCTGTGGCTTGAGTCTATTTGAAGTGAGGCTATCGTGGCTAAGTATGGGCTGAGTTTCATTTCTTAAAAACCACAGCTCTCTCACCCTGTCCAAACCCAGCCACAAAAAACTAAGCGCCTTTTTAAACTCTGGACGGATGCCCATCCTTGACAAGTCTCTGCCGCAGCGCACCATACCTTTATGCTACTCTTGTAATTTTGGCATTCCGCAAAAAGAGAACTGCTTAGCCTGCTGTTTTGGGCTTAATGTGTTTTTTTGTGTTTGTTTTTTCCCCCTGTGAATGTGGGGATGATGGTGCCCAGTAATATTCCATTAACCTGATTTAAATGGGGCATCTGTGAGAGCGTACTGTCTGTGTGCTATGTACTATGTGAAGTGCAGAGAACGGCATAGATTAACTCGGAGCTCAATGTCTTTGGCTCCAAACCATGGGTAAATATTTATGTGGGCATTGCATTCAGGTGGCAATTTCTTCTTGAGAAATACTGTTTATTTTAGCAGGTAACTTCTGTAAGTAGGACCCATTTAAAGGTGAAATCTGGGCTTGTCCCAAAGGAAGCTAAAAATCAGTTTGTACATTAAAAGTATAGCGAAAAATAAACCAAAGGAAACTAAAATGTGAAAACTCAACTAAACATCCTGTGACCGTATAGATGGTATCATGTTTGCATGGAGACGACTTCACAAAATCTAATTTGTAGCTGACGTTACACCGATGAGAAGAGTCACATATAACTGAACAGCAAACGTTTTGTGTATGTGGACAACGGACTGAAGTGACATCGCACAGTTTGTCTGAGACTGATGTGTGAATACACTGCCCACTAATGCCCTGGGCATACAAAGATTTTAGAGTGAATGCATCAACGACCGGCTGGGAAAAGAAGCCCTCTGAGCCTCAGCAGAGCCATGGACAATAACAGGAGCCGTATTTTCTTGCAGGTAAGACTCCCATGGTGCCAGTAGACATTTGACCAGTGCTGACCCCTGTTCTATCTCATTCTTCAGATGGGAGCATGGTTGAAGGCAGGGATGGATAATCCCCCTTAAACCCTAGTCTTTGTAGGGCTTTGTGTGGTAAGGCCTGACCACAGGGACTGTGATTCGGCATCTCCTAGTTCTAACACACACACACACACACACACACACACACAAAACCCTCCTTCACATACCTCAAGGGAAGGAGGGAGTGACCATGCTGTGACTCCTCTGTTTAGACCTTAAGAGATCTCCTAAGGCAACATGTAAACCTTCTATACTTTTTCAAAAGGGTATCCTGTATCATGTGGGGTGCCGAGTGTGAGAGACCTTTCAGGCTAGTGTGTATTTTGTGTACAGGGCACATTATGTGCAACGAAATTCACTTTACTTTACTTTACTACGAATCCATGTCAATGGAAACACTGCCAGACCCCCTGTACAAAATGAAATGAAGTACGAGGGGCTGGTTTACCAGGATTAGGCTTGTCCCGATCCAATATCGGCATCGGATCGGCCGCCGATATTGGCAAAAAAATGCGTATCGGTATCGGCGCGGCGGCACGGAAAAAAATCCGATCCGTTAAAAAAAAAGTCCCGTCCGGGTTTTCCAGCGCTCAGATAATCCATTCCAGTTTTTTGCTATGGTTTCGCTAAAATCAATGGAGCAAAACGATGGAGCAAAACGTGTGGAGGAGATTGGGGAGTAGAGGGCATTTTTGTTTTTAAATAGTTAACGATATTATTTGCACTGGTTTTTAAAGCCTTGGTTTACACCTGCTCAAGAGCAGAGTACTGATGCTGAGTTAATAGACTATTTTACACAGAGGTTATTTGTGTGTTTTTCTTTTTTGTCCATACAGTTTACAGTCTGATTTGCACTTTTACTGACCACTGATGCCATCCCTGTTTGTTATTTTTAATGTTGTCTATTTTCTGTTTATCCCTGAATAAACAGGTCAGTTTCTTGTTACCAACCATTGTGTATTCAAACTCACTTAAGTCAGCTGGCTAGTTGTTATCAAGAGTACTAAAACCCTTTTCAATATGAGTCTAATAACTAAGTAAGAAGGCTAAATAACTTTAATACATGCTCGGTTGGATAGGCCGGTATCGGTATCGGTATCGGCCACCAGTATCGGTATCGGCTCGGAAGTGCAAATACAATATCGGTATCGGATCGGAAGTGCAAAAAGCTGGATCGGGACATCCCTAACCAGGATAATCATTCTGTACCATTAATTATAAAATTTGTTCACTTACTGGCTTTGTCATTTTGTCCATGGCAAAGCAAAAGTCTGTCCATTAAAGCAAAGCTATTTTCAACAGCATGTATGATTGTTTTTTTTTTCTGTGTGTGTATGGTAGTTCTATGGACCTGATATATTCAGTGAGTCAGTAGGGTACAGAATATGATTTTCATAATGTGATAAAATGCAGGCACTGAATAGTACTGAGATGTACTGGTTTTGTTTTTTCATACCATGTCACATTAGCTCTTACACTATTATCTGTCTCAAATGTATCTTTTTCCCACTGAGGTCACTCTGAATTTTAGCTATTTATTTGTCATTGTTTTTCAGTCTATTGAGGATAGTGATGAAGAGATGCCTGCTTTGGATTGCCTGCGTTGAATAACAGGCTACATACAGTACAGTACAGGTGGGCCAAAATATAGGATACTGCACTGCACCCTATGGCCCCTATAATGTCATTTCACAATATTTGGCATGTATGCTAAGAATGCTGAGTGGATTTAATATGTCAAGTTTTATGAAATATGGGCGATTAGAAACCAAGGTATTGATTGTCAATCTGTTTTATGCTAAGTGACAATATTGATTGTGGTGTAACTTTGAAATGGCTCATCTCAAGATATATCCTTCGGTAACTTTTTGTGGCATCGTCTGCAGATGACGTATACCAAATTTCATTTATTTTCACTTTTGTTGTTTTAAATGTATGGAAAACTAGATGTACCGCATAGTGGTACATGGTATGGCCGCCGCCGTGTGCTGAAATGTGGGAACTGATGGTATGAACAGTGTGCGGTAGAGCAGTGTTGTGAGGTGAGAATGAATGACATTGTGTGTGTTTGTGTAGTGTGCAAGAGTGATTTGTGAAAGGATTAGGCAAAATGAGATTTTGTACAACTACAGTGCCCCCTATGGGCCACATTTTATGGCATATGCCGTGCTTTTAGAGGTCTTTGTGCTGATTGTGCATGACATACTTCGTACAGTTCCCCCCTTCTTGGTCCAAGATTTTTTCATTTACCCATATCACTAGGTGGCACTATGCTTTAAGGGAGTGTTTATGGGCTGGGTCGATACACCTCTGTAACACCGGCATACTAACACAAAATCGTTGTCTTGGGTGAAATTGTTGAGTTATTTAACAAAAACTGTTTTTGGACACCTAGCTTCGACGAGAAACATCGCCCCCTATTACAAAATTTCACAAAATTTGGTGCACATGAAATGAAAGCTGTTTAGAGTTGGCAGGTCAACTTTGACCAAATCTGAGCAATTAGAAGCCAAGATATGGACTTTTGAAGAATTTTAAGCTACATGTTAAATTTTCATTGACATGTAACTTTCAAACGGTTCATCTCAAGATAAATCCTTTGATAACTTTTTGTCAGCATTGTCTGTAGATGACATATACCAAATTTGGTGAGATTCACTTGAAAGGCCTATGACAAGTTTGTTTGGATTCGCTTTCACAATGTTAAAATTTCACGGAAATTGTGGGCGTCAACCAGTATTTTCAATGCATGAGGGTCAATAGATTTCACGCAAAAAAAAAAAAATTGTTGTAAACGTTAGCATTCTCTAGAATAGATAATAGGCAAAATGGCAATTTATACAATTACAGCGCCCCTTATGGGCCACATTTTATGGCATGTTCTGTGCTTTTAGAGGTCTCTCTGCTGATCGTAAATGACATATTTTTTGCAGTTCCCACCTTCTCGGTCCAAAATATTGGCAACTCAAAATCCCAATATTGCATTTCACTATGGCGCTATACTTTAAGTGACTGTTTCTGGGCTGGGTCAATACGCCTCTGTAACACACAGATGTCATAAAAAAATCACAAAAAATTCATGTTGTTGGGTGAAACGTTCATTGAGTTATTCAGCAAAAACTTTTGCCCGTCTCATCCTCTTTGACGGACACTGGCACTGTGGGGAGGTGGACCTTGGATGCCAAAAGCTCCTATTCGCTCACATGCCTACAAACACTCATGTCCCCCAGAGTTCCAGTGTCCCGGCAATCGTTAACGTCGTTAACGTCCCGGTAATCGTTAACGTCGTTAACGTCCCGGTAATCGTTAAAATTAAATTAAAATTTAAATGTCACGGCAACACCACTATGACCGCTTTCACTAGCTGCTATAGCAGCAGTCATAATTATTTTTGTTTTACAGTGGGCGTGGATGGATGTTTTGTTTTCAATTCATGAGGTTCAATGGAATTTGAGTAAGAAAAACCTTAGCGTTCTCTAGATAATACATTAAATCAGACCAACCAGACAGCATGGCTCACAGGGGAGGTCTACAGGCTCTTGAGGGTGAGAAATGCTGCTGTCAAACTAGGGATGAGGTGGGCCTAAGGGCAGCAAGGGCAAACCTGTCACATGGCATCAGACACTCAGGGCCCTATCGGTGCACTGTGCATTCGTGACATGCGCATGCTGTCATTACTATTCTTTTCGAGCACATTATTTTTTCCTGCAGAAATTCACGTTGTCTAGATAGGAGATGACACTGCTGCCTCACCGGTGTGTTAGTGAAAAGAAGAGGTGTGGTCCAGCACTCACCAGATGCTAAAATAATCATGCAAAAAACAAGTGTGCCAATGACATAGAACAGGGATGTCAAACTCAAAAATCACAGTGGGCCAAAACTAAAACCTGGGACGAAGTCACGGGCCAAACTCAATATTTATTGAGAAATTGACTGCAGTTGTGCATGTTTTTACTTCTCTCCAGTAGGGAGGACTATTATTTTTTAAACAATTAATATAGCAATTATTTTTTTGATCAATCGACTAATCTAACGATTACTTTTTTCAATTAGTTATCTTCCTATTGCTTAATTATTAAAGGTGTACTTGCATCGTGTTTTCATTAATTTTGCAGTGGTCTCTAGTATTAATGAATTCCCTGTGAGCAGGTTTTGGTGAAAAAATTCTTTAGTGCTTCTGTTTCAGGCTTTTCTTGTTTGGTGAAGGAGATGGAGCAGGGAGAATGACAGGTTCTCAGCTATGCTAGTTACATGCTACAATCATTCAAAGCTCATTCAGTCCTAGAGAATAAAATAGAAGACTGAAACATTCTAAACAAACACACATGCGTACCTATACTTTGCTAAGTGAATGTATGCTGCAACGAGACTTCTCCAGTAATCAAAACTGTGGCATGGCCTTTTCTAATTTACAAACTTGCGTCAGTTTGTTGGCCTTTTTGTTATTCCCTTGTTTTTCCGCCTGCTTTCTTTCATTGACTAATGAAGGCAATCGGGTAGAAGAACATTTTCACATGCAGCATGCATGTGCAACTTGGGGTGACCTATCAAAAGTTTCTGAAACCTTAAAGGTGTACTTCCACGAGAAACCGTTTAGTACTTGCTCTTTTGAAATGTGATAGGTCACCCCATTGCACATGCATGCTGCATATCAAAATGTTTTTCTACCCCCATTTTCTATATCAGTCAAAAGAAGACAATAGGCGGGAAAAACGACCCAATGCGAAAAGGGCCTGCAGCGTGACGTAGACGTGTGCAAATGCGTATAAGAGAAACTGACCGAATGGACTTTAAATGATGTTAGCCTGTGACTGACTCGCATAAGATTAGCAGGCTAGTTGAATGACTGAACTGCATTTAGCCGGGCACTTGCACTGTTTTGTCCTGCAAATATTACCATTCTGAAACGTTCATTGACAAACGGTCAGGAAGCGACTGTGCTTCTGCCATCTCTCCTTCCTCTTCGGATTCAGGATCAAACACATAAGGCTTTATCTCCGAAGACATTCTGTGTGCAGTTTTAGCGCTGTCAAGTTGACTTTTCCCCTTTACCTTACTCTGCTATCAAGTTGACTGTGGGGCAAAGGAAGCTGCAGGGAGCGTGTCACGCCTCTGGTGAAATCGTGTCGTTCTCCCGGCCCCACCCCCTCCACCAAACTAAAACAGCCTGAAACAGAAGCACTAGAACATTTTTCATCATAACCAGCGCACAGGGCAATTATTAATACTAGAGAACACCGCAAAATTAATGAAAACACGATGGAAGTACACCTTTAAGTAAACAGAGCAAGTGCAAAAAGACTAGCTTGTATTTTTTAAACAGTAGTAGGATAAATAATCTTGCTAATGTTGTTTAACATTAAAGCTCTTTTCCTTTAATCATATAGTAAAAAAGTGCAATTTTAGCAACATGTGAAATCATATGTATCAAATAAATCCAACAATAAAACCTAACTAATAGGCTGGAGGGGTACACACTGGGCGGTCATGATGTAAATGCGATCAACATCAAGGAACACAACCACAGTAACCTACCTTGTCACAGCCATAGACAGTAGAAGAGAATGGACCGTGGGATTGCGTCGTTTTCAATGGGAGCAGTTGAAGCACAATTTTGAGATTTTTAATTGGTCACCAGGCAACTGTGCAAGCGCGGGGTGGCATACGGTCACGTCAGCCAGCGAACCCAAATACTATAAATTGAGTGGTAGATGCTCAATCACAAATCATACAGCGTACGATAATTTTCTTAATAAGTATTCTTCTACCGTTATAGCTGCAATCACTTAGTGGAATGGGAGGCTATTGTACGTGGGGGCTTGATTCTTCGTCAACTAACTTTGGTTCCAGGCAGTTAGGTAGTTAGCATGTAAACTACAAGCTATAGCATGTAGCTTAGCTTAGCCATCTTTCTCAATTCACTTGCATCTAATAGTAAAATCCATAAAGATAGCGATTCTGCTTACAAACAAATACCAAGTTCTAAGCTTATTTTTCAGGAAATAGTGATGTAAATGTTTTCCCAACATGAATAGAAAAGTAAACGGGCATGACTGTGGCTACAGCTTATTATCCAACCAGTACAGTAAATTTTCTCTTGTGCGACAGAAACTCACTAGCCCTCGCATGATTTATGGCGTGATTTTTAGCATAATTTCAGATAAACTTTTCTTACAAGGCAATAACATGACAGATTTCCGATCGAAGCAAATATGTTTTGCTGTGTCCTCTCCGGTTTACAACAATGCCAATATCAAGGTACGGATGGCTTCTCATGTAAAGTTGTTTGATTTCAAAGTGACGCTAAAATGAATGGAAGTTAATGGAATGCTACATGCTATTGGGCCCTTTCCGGGTTAGAATTTCCCCAGGGGTGCTTCAGCTTCCACCTATGCTCCTATCCCCTTGGTTCCCCCCAGCAACGAAAAAGGAGGGGCGAGGTCTCGACCAAAGATTCTACCGACGCACCAACACACTAACAAAGCATTCTGGGATTAGTAGTATTAGTGGTGTATTAACGCTGACGGGCCAGCTCCAGTACACATTTGATATTTCCTTGCGGGCCAAATATAATTACGCCGCGGGCCAGATTTGGGCCACGGGCCTGTTTGCCCCTGACCTAGAAAGACCTGGTCATAGTCAGTCACGCATTGCTGAAAAGCTATTTTATGGGCGCATAACACTTTGGGATATGACGAGAGGTATCCCCCATTAATGAGCGTCTGTTAGGGAACGATGGCTATCCACTGAAGGCATGGTTCATCACACATACATTATGCCAACAACAGTGCATGAATTGCCGAGGTGAAACGTCTTTAAGCTCCAAAAAGATGTCCAGTTGCATGCAACTTAGTTTTTTTCAGTAGCCTAATCTAATGATTTACTAAGCGCAAAGACATAGACACTGGCAAATTTTTCACAATAATGGACATTTATTGAGCAATCTGTTTCTTTTTTAAAAATAAACATATACACATTGTTCATAACCAAAGGGAAAATACGTGTTTCACATAAGTAAAAAAACAGACCTAAAGTGAAAGTCAAAATGACGAATCCATGAGGGTTTCGGTGGGTTTCTTCCATCCCTTAATATTAACTGCTCACGCACAAGCAGATAGTCTTCAAAGCTTTTGATGCCCAGGCAAACCCACCATCGTAATAGCAACAGGTCATGGACAAAGTGCAGCTGGCTTTTAAAAGGAATGACAGTATAAACTCTAATTGTTTTTTTTTTCATTGGCATGTTACGCCCCGAACATGCCTATGAATAATTAGGTAACTTAAGACCAACCCTTTTGAACCATGCACCAGGTGCAATGTTCACTTTTCCAGTCATCAAAATAGCATATTGTCTGGGGACTGCCCCCAAAGCAACTTGCGTGACAGACTTCAGACAATGTGCATGTGATCATTAAAATAGAGCCCTCAGAGTCTGTTTCGGGGGATACAGACCATCACAGACTACAAGGCCTGCCAACAGCTTCACCTCTCTGCCAAACTAATTCTTTGGTCACTTTAAGGCACCCAACAGCACCCCTGCAGAGAAGACTCCACCTTGTCCTGGTCCCTCCACATGCTGACACTATGCCCAGACAGCGTGAGGACATCCCTCAGGATCAATGCACGCAAAGTCTTGGGTCCTGACAACATCCCTGGTCAAGTACTGAGATACTGTGTTGCGGAACTTACAGATGTCTTTACAGGCATCTTGAACACATTACTCATCCAGGCTGTCATCCCCACGTGCCTCAAAGCCTCCACCATCATTCCTGTGCCAAAGAAGTGGTCTCCCCTCTGCCTCAACAGGTACCATCTGGTTGCACTGCATGGTACAAAATCCTCGCCATTAGTTTTTTGTGCTTATAACAAAGTTTTGTATTTTGGAGTCTATAATTAGGCTTTACTGAGGCCCTGCTACTTTGGGGTGCATTTCTCGAACGCAAAGTTGCTAACTCCTTACCCACTGCCGTTTTTGCTTCCTATCTCAAAGCCTACTATGGTAGTACTTTACTTCGGAAGTACTAACTATAGTAGTGAGAACTTCGGTAGTGAGAAATTTTGTAAGTACCAACTACGGTAGTGGGAGCGTCGGTAGAAGAGAACCCCCTACGCGTTTCTCGCAACTTTTGTAGCAGATACTTCCGAAGTAAAGCCAAAACTTTTAATTAAAGTTGTGTAGTTCTCACTACAGCTTTTGAGGGGAAGAGCCTTACTACGAAGGTTGACCCTACCCATGCAAAAGTTGCAGTAGATCTTTGACTGTAAAGTGCCAATATCTCGTAATCCTGCAGTACAAACACAGTGAAATTCAATCAGTTTGTAGAGGACTGTAATACAGCTATTGAAACTGTTAAATGGCCAATTCATGATGTGTATTTTTTCTTGTTAAAACCGTATGGCATGACTTAAACATTTAATGGTTTGAACAGCAGTATTATGATCACCTGCACAAACCGACTGAGTTTCGCTGAGTTCGGACCGTAGGATTATGAGATATTTGCATTTAAAGTTGCCTTCAATTGGAAGGTTTGCCGATATCTACATAGTGTACATCAGGAAACTGTTATGAGCCTAATACACAAATTGATGTGATAATCAGTGGTGCAACTGGTGGTAAAGAAATGCGCAGGTTCGAAACTGACAAGAGTCATATTATAGAAATCTAAAATGTGCGTGGCCTCACAAGCACATTAGTGTGGATTTTAATTGCTCTACTCTGTAGTTTGAGTGTATATTAAACTGCTACGTGTAGAAGGAATGCATTCTATAGGTATAACAGGTCAGTGATCCGTGACTGAAAGTTCCGCCGTTACTCAGCTTAAAATGTTGTCGTGAGTGGTGATTGTGAAACATAGGCTAAATGTTACCACAGGTGTGCAAAGGATTTGAACTCGTGACTAAATGGAACAGTGTCAGGTGCACATCACTTTGCCACTGAGCTATACCTGGCAGTGGTAAATTAGTCTCGTGGTGGAGTTTATCAATAGTATTGATAGTATTGATACGACAGATGACGTCAAAACGCTGTTAAAAGTTATGGATTTATAAGAATATAATTTCCTCCACTACATGCATAGGCTTTGCCATATGGCCACGTTTTAACACAGTAATTGGTTTAACCAGGTGCTTGCCATGGCTTAATCATTATTATTACCATCGTATAATTTTAACAAGGATAGATAGCCTGCATCTCCGTCATGGCATGTCAACAAAAAAGATAGCCATTAGCCCTGTAACGATATGCGTATCGAAACCAAAATCGCAACACACAGAGCCACGAACCTGTCCCGTGGTGTAAGAAAGCAGAATTGCGTCTGCCCCTTTCATACTCCATCCTTCAGTAGAGATCCAGCCACATAATATGAGTTGATAGTGCTACCAAACCTTTAAAAATACTAGTATTTTTATTTGACATTAGTCGTCTAATTTAAAATACGTGGGCGCAAACCACAAAACTTTGATTTTTTTCGTCTACCTGCAAGCATCCTCCAACTGCGTGTCATTGACGACCTTTCAGTCATGTGACTGCAAAACAGCAAAAAAGCAGCAAACAATGGCTAGTTTAGGTAGTCCTGATTGTCCAGGTTGTCTTGAGAGTAGGAGAGGAGTACAACCTTTTCATTAAAGCTTATCATTGTTCATTTGTATTCACTTGTTTTCTGTTGTTTTATTGTAGTCTTGACATAATTATCTCTGGTAGTGTGAGTTGTTTGACACCTTTTCTGTTGTTTAGTTCCAATAGCTTGGTGGCTAGCTTAGCGGTAGTGCCCACTATGGAAACAACAATGATGGTACCGAAGTATGAGTGCTTCGAGACACAGTATATAAGAATAGAGTTGAAATAGATAAAAATTGGCTGGGTAGAGTTATAAATATACAATTTTCAAAAATTTGTCAAATTTGTCAGATTAGTGCCTAACTATCATTGGGCATATTCAGGATCTGACCTTAAATGAGGCTTTGGAGAACAGAATACTGCCTGAACATACCGTTACTCCCTAGCCAAAAGGTAAACAGATCATTTGTTGCCTCATCTTCGCCTCCCGAGTATGTCCTCTGCTGCCCCCGTACAGAGCCAGGTCACTGACCTGCCAGGAGACTTCCTGTCTAGTCAAGACTTGCATGAATTGGATGAGCAGCCCTTCAACTAATCCATGAGGACAGGATACCTCGTATTTGTCTTTCATCTACAAAGACAGACCTCAGATTGGGTCGCTTAGGTCAAGTTCTTGCACAGGGACTTTATTCTCGCCTGTAAAGCTACTACCAACATTAGGCCTACTTCTAATGAAACACATATTTCATTCCTGTGCCTTATGACTGTCATATTTCATATACCAGGTAACATGCCATATGTTTTACTATATTTTCACTTGATATTGTCCATATACTATAAACGTGAGAAAAAAAATGCAGAAAAAGCAGAATGTGGTGGTTGTGTGTGTAAATGTGAGGTGGCGTGGGGAAAATCTTTTTAATGTCATTGATATCAGGTGATGCATGTTGTATGTTAGTTGTAATACATGCAACACTTTTTATCTCTTTACTTACTGAGTGCTCTAAGTTTGGTTTCTGATTACCAACATTTATCAACTTTCATTATAGTTTTCTGCATTACTATCATATAAAAAATAATTGCAATTGTGTCCCTGTAGTATATGGGCAAATACATGTAATTGGTAGCCTAAATATGTATATCTACGTTTATTGGGTGACTGATTTATTTTATGCAAGGCTTTCTTTGACCTAAAAGTAAATAAATTACTTTTTAAGTTGAATTTGGAGACTCAGGAACAAGGTTTATTCTTAACAATAAGGAGACAAAAACTAACACAGAGACACAGAAAGACACTACATACAGGACGATGACGAAAGACTAGACAAGACAAGACTAAAACAGTGGTTATTCTGAACTTAAAAGTTGTAGACACCCAATGGGTGTAGCCAAGATTACCACCCCAAAATGAATATGCAATGGTCTTTTGTTAAGTACTACAGTATACAGTGTCTTCCTAATCAGATCAGAGAAGGTGCCAACCTTGTCTGTATGCTAAATAGACAGGGACAGTTCTTCAAAGGCCCACCAAATGGTTAAGGAAGCCAGCTGTTCACACCTCCTACCTCAGCCAGGCACAAATACACAGCCTTTGATCCTAATAACAAGAGTTCCAAAACCAACCAAGGGATTTGAAATAATAATAAAATGTTTCAACATTAAAATGCTATTTACAAGAATATTATTATTACTCAAATACCATCAGTCCCCCTTTTCAAGCCTAACTGACTTGACACTAAATCATACAACAAAAGGGATTTGAAATAATAATAAAAATGTTTTAACATTAAAATGTTATTTACAAGATTATTATTTTTACCCAAATACCATCACACCCAACTTGGTAGCAAGAAAATTACTATATATATATATATATATGAAATGCTGTCAACTAGGAATGCCTGGAAGTGTTAATCATTCATGTTCATCAATTAACAACATGTAGTGACTAACCAAAAGAGAAACCTAAATCAAATCAATATTTGGTGTGACCACCCTTTGCCTTCAAAAGAACATCAATTCTTCTAGGTCTACTACTTGTATAGTTGTTTTGCTGTTCCCTTCTTAATTGTTGTTCGTTGTGTTATTTTATTTGTAACAATATAGGCCGGGTTTCCCAGATGCAGTTAAGAACTTCTTAACGTTAAGAACTTGTTTAGACCCTTCTTTGGGCTCCCGTAAGAGGCGACCACTTTTCCCAAAATGCTTCTTAGCTGCTGTTAAGAAGGATCTCTAAGAAGGGTCTGGAGCGTTCTTAACACTCTTCTTAGCGACAAAACAGTGAAAACAGCATCCCCTCAGGCAGGTAAGGCAATGTGACACTAAGCAAGGAGATATTAATGCAGTAGGTGCATGTCTCCTGATCGTGTTTTCCCCCTTTTCCCTGTCGTTCATGACAAAGGGATGCCAATTTCTCCGTTTTTTAGATATTTTCTCCTCATATTGCAGATTTATATCAGACAAATAAGTATATACACATGAAATGAAATGTCATATTGATTTCATTTTGTGTTTCCATTTTTATTTCCCTGGTTTTTGTGTGTTTCTGTAATTATTATTTGTGCCAATTTGTTTTTGTGCACGTGTGATGACAAATGTCCTATACTTTTAGCTGTTATTTTATTGATGAGTTCAGTCGGACGCCACTTGTTATACCACAACTTTAGTTTTCTAGAATAGCACTCTAGAATCTTTGATTTTACTATGGTAACTGTTTGTTCCAGTCGGCCATTCTGGGATAAATTGCTCATTGCGCTCCAGTTAAGAAGACAGATAAGAAGGTTCTTAAGATGCTGGTAAGAAGGGCGTTAAGAAGGCGTCTGGGAAACACTCTTTATGTTAACGCTTCCTCTTAGCCGACCTCTTCTTAAAACCCTTCTTAACTCGTTAAGAAGGTTCTTAACTGGAAAACCGGGCCAATGTATATGTTAGTGTAGTCTTCCTGTTGTTTCTTAAAGGTCTCATTACATCGTTTTGTCATTAATTTTGCGCTGGTCTCTGGTATTAATGAATGCCCTGTGAGCTGGTTTTAGTAAAAAAATGCTGAAGTGTTCATGTTACAGGCTGTTCTAGTGTGATGGAGGAGATGAAGCAGGGAGAATGACAGGTTCTCGCGTATGCTAGTCACAGGCTGCAATCATTCAAAGCCCATTCAGTCATAGCACACCAAATAGAAGATTTAAACGTGCTAAACAAATACACATACTTACCTATATTTTGCTGAATGTGTGCTGCAGTGAGACTCCTCCGGCAATTACAACTGTTGCATGGCTTTTTTGGCATGGCTTCTCCGGTAATTACAACTGTGGCCCTCTGTACAAAATTAAATGAAATACAAGGGGCTGGTTTTCTTCGAAGCTAGAAGTCCGAAAACAGTTTTCACTAAATAACTTGCCAAAAAATTTACCCAAGACAATTACTTTTTTAAGCATGCTAGTGTTAAAGACTTGTATCAACCTAACCCATAAATAAACACTTGTAGTGTAGCACCACTTAGTGAAATAGGTAAATGTAAAGATTGGAATTATGAATTATGAATGACATTGCTGTCATCTGGAGAACGCTATGGTTTAAAAACATTTTTGTACTCAAATTCGATTGAATGTCATGCATTGAAAACACCCATCAATGACAACTTCCAACAAATTTTAAACGAAGAAAGTGAAAGTAAATGCATTTATCCAAATCCCACTAAATTTGGTATACATCATCTGCAGACAATTCCAACAAAAAAGTTATCAAAGAATGTATCTTGAAATGAGCCGTTTCAAAGTTACACACAATCAAAACTGAACAAATAGCTTAAAATAGCTTGAAATCTATATTTTGGCTTCTAATCTAATCATTTAATAAAACTTATTAAATCTACACAACTTAGCATGCACAACAAATTTTGTGAAATGTCGTCATAGGGGGCAGTGTTCTAGCCTGGTAAACCAGCCCCTCGTACTTCATTTCATTTTGTACAGAGGGTCTGGACCGGAATCTCTTGAGGGTCATTTAGTCGGCCCCAGCAAGACCGATCCAATCAGTGAACAGAGGGTGTGTTCGTTAGCCGTGACGTTGACCTTGTGTGCTACATTTGAATTGTAGTGCATAGGTAGGCTAATTGCATAAGTGACGACCAGGCATTAGCGATTGGGTAAAGGCAGAGGCACTTTTTTAAAACTTTAGCAGAGTCCACACCTCCAACAAATCGTTTCTGATAGTGTCTGGTCCAGACCCTCTGTACAAAATGAAATGAAGTACGAGGGGCTGGTTTACCAGGCTAGCAGTGTTCCCCCTCAAAGCTAGAAGTCTAGAAGGTTTTCACAGTGTCACAGAGGCATATCAACCCTGCCCATGAATACTCATTTGTAGCATAGCACCAGCTAGTGAAATGGGTAAATGTAAAAATGGGACTTTAAATTGCCAATCTCTTGGACCGAGAAGGCTGGAACTGCACAAAATGCACCTCTGGAAGCATGCCAAGTGTTGTGAAATTTCATGCATAGGAGGTGCTTTTATTTTGTAAGATCACATTTTGCCTATTATTTGTAGAACAAATCAAAATACTTTTTCTGTATATTCAGTGAAACCTCTTGCATGAAACTCACCTGTCCATGCACACTTTCAACGATGAAAATGTTGAAATACAAAAACACAATCAACTTGAATTGAGAAAAACAGCACAAACAGGATTCAAACCTGCTTGATTGGGGAAGAATCGCATGGAACACAATGGCACTAGCGGGTCACACCACGATTTTCAACTCAGGAGGTCCTCTAGTGGTCAAAGTCTACCAGTTAGCTTAAAAAACTGAATTTTTGAACGTGAGGCCCATCAAAATATTTTACTACACTTGGCCATTCCAACCTATTAGCATTTGCAT
The DNA here is from genome assembly GCA_027475355.1 of Coilia nasus. Taxonomy (NCBI): domain Eukaryota; kingdom Metazoa; phylum Chordata; class Actinopteri; order Clupeiformes; family Engraulidae; genus Coilia; species Coilia nasus. The sequence goes on along the minus strand of CM050204.1, from coordinate 4,980,755 downwards.
TTCATCCCAAAAATCAATACCATGTGGTCATACCATGTAGCACTACGATATCCTACTCAAGGCAGAACTTGGATGAGGAAGTGGTTATCGAGTTTCATCAGGTAAAATATTGTTATTTTCCGAGATAATATAAGTAATAATAAGTTTGATGAAGAACCTTGAACACTTGAGCACAATGCACAATTACCTGTAGATCTTAATTTTACTACATGTCAGATTCAAAGCCAACCATCAGTGATTAGTCCATCTGGAGCCCATTCAGATGTTCATTCTTCAAATTGTCCTGACGCCAGACTGCAGCTAGTCTGCTGTACATTAAGTTTAGGATGAATTAGGAAATCCTCTTTGCAAACTAAACTCTAACCTAAAGTTTTCGAACAATAGAGATTTGGAACTATAGTGCCAAAAAATAGAATACATAAAACCTTCTTGACATACAATAATGTTCAGTGTTGACTAAATGTTGAGGAGGTGTGCGTGGGGGGATCCTTGCTCAGAAGGGTGAAAAGGAACCCAGGTACCCAGGAACCATCCTCTAAATGAAGTGGTGTGTCCTGACACCTGTTCCCACTTCCAGTTGTCAGATATCTATTGAAAGCCTAATCTCTGCCTTCAGCTCCCAGATGGTACCCACCTGTGCTCCTGGCAGAGCCAACCCCTTACCAGGTACAGCTGAGGGGGGTAAGAGGTAATACATATGTTTTCTGAGTGGAACACTATTGATTGCTAACATTCTGCAGTGCTGACAGGCTCCCTGAGAGTTGCTGGCTTTGGAGAAGTTTCCGCTCTTAACTGCTCTGGGATTCGCAACTGATGATGGCCATATCTGTGCCATCCTTTATCTTTCCGTATTCACCTGCACCTGTTTCATATATCAGAGGAGGTTACCGGTCATAAAATTTCAAAATGGACCGTAAATCCATGGATGCTATGATGGCTGCACCAGGCAGTGGAAAATTTATAACTCCTCTCGGGAGCTTCCTTATACATTGCAAATTGGCACCTAGTCAAGCCATGAACTTAAATGTTAAGTGGATGCAGCGTTTCAATTGCCAAGAAATACGCATTAAATCACTATGGCTAAACAAAAAGTCAAAAGACCAAAGACAAAACTGACAGCAGTCATTCTAGTCTGCAGAAAGAGTAAATATGTTCCATGTTAAATGGATGTTATGTTTGCCACTAAAAAAAATCACTATTTTCACCACCAAGGCTTGTTTGCCTTTCCATGGTTGTAGCAAAATGCATGGATTGAATTTGCTAAGCATCACGGAACCCTATTAATTTTAAAATCTATTTTAATTCTTTCCAAATTCTTTCATCATCAGTTATGCATCCCTAGGCCTGGGACACATATGCTGGAAAGACAGTGTTTTGACTTATGGTGTGTAACCAGGTACACTTGAACCAGACGGGTCCGTTCAAGAGTCCTTGGAAAAAGACATGGGCCTCTGATCAAAACACATGCTGTCCAATGCAAAAAAAAAAAAAAAAACAACTTTTCACGACCTTAGAAAACGCCTCTGAGTCTGCTGTGAAGATAATCGTCCTAAGCTGGTGTTAAAAATGTATTTTAAGTGTGGTTCAGCGTTGAGCCCTTGGGTTACATCCGGATGTTTTCGCACCGTTGTTTGTACCACACTGTAATTATATGGTGATTTTCACAAGATGCCTTAAGGGCAATTCACACCTCACTTTAGGACTTGTTTAATATAGATGTATATTGGTGATTATGCATGTAGAATACTATTTATTCCATAAGTAAAAATGCCACAATGCACATTGGCTCTTACACTGAGTGTGAGCTTTTTAGGCTTCATAAGCACAAATATGTTACTGTCACCTTAGGGTCACCTAGTAGCCCCCCAAAAATCATTTAGGTATTTAACATATTTCCTGTTTTGCAAAAAAATGTGGGCCTCATTCCTGTTAAAACCATGTTTAGGGCTCATTTCAGCACTTATGTTTAAACAGGCTGTATTTCTACACCACATAACTCATGGTTTTTGCAGTATCTCTCTCTCTCTCTCATTTTCACAGACACACACACACACTACTCTTTCTCTTTTTCTTTCTCTGCCTCTGCCTCTCTCTCTTTCTCCCTCTCTCCCTCTCTCTTTCTTGCTCTCTCTCTTGCAGTATCCTGTACTTTCACGTGACCACTGAAGGGAAGCTCTGCTGGTCTTGTTACTAGGTCATGTTTCTAGCCATCCACATCCTATCAGTGGGAGCCAGGGCTGAGAAATAAGTCAAGGATATTAATTTGTCACATGCATAGACATACTGGGTAGAGTAGGACATGCAGTGAAGTCTTCAGCATCTTCATCAGAATTAGCACAAGAAAACAAAGAGGACCTGAGAGGCCCTCAGTTCCATTTTGTGCCCAAGGCCTAAAAAAGAATTTCCGTCCCTGGCAGGACCTGGGGCAGCTGAGAACCTGGCTGCCATATTTGTAGTAAGTGTAAGAGAGCTCATATGGGCACTGAAGGAAAGGGTGACTGTGAAAGAACAGGGGTGAGCACTAGAAATCATCACAGCTACCCTTCATAGTATGCAACATGATGAGACCACTGATACTGAAATTCACAGAGCATGTAATCAATACTGACAGAAAATTAAGACGATGAGTTTCCAGATGGGTTGAAAATGTCCCTAGGACAGATCCCTGTTTTGGTGCAGGTGAAATTAACTGTGAACTTACCCTTTGAAGGATGTTCGGGGCAAAAGTTGAAAGTGGGAAATTCGTTCCATCACAGTCTCTATCACCTACATTACTTTTGTCATTACTTTTTTTTCTGCAGCCACCCAAACTATGTGTATACGAAGACTTTGGGCTTCAGTATTGTATTATTATTGCTTTAAAAAGAAAATTGACTTTTTGCACACCTCTACAGGAGACAGGTGCGTCGGAGATGACCTCGGTCTAACTTAAAGAAAAAAGAACTACTGCACAATGTCCATTCCGCAAGCAAGATTTAATTCAACAAGGTTTCTGTCATAGACCTCCGTCAGGTTGCTTTACAAGTTACAAGAACAAACTTCACCTAACCTTTTAAAAGTATGATTGGTTGGACAGTACTAATCAAGTCCTACTACTGAGTAATGTCACTCATTCATGAAAACGTCTGTTTTACCCCGTACGCCGTGCAAAAGGTGCATGGGAGTCGGAGAGTCGATCAGGACACATTCCATAATCATTAAGAATCACATTACACAGACATAAGTTTTCATAAAATGACATTTAGAATATAATCATTTAGGGTCTTTGGATATAGTGTTTGTACAGTAAACATCTAAAAGGCCTCACATTTCTTTAGCAATAAGTCCTGAATACCCCCCCCCCCTTGTTTTTTATTTGTATAGATGAATATATTACTGTGTAAAAAAGATCCAGTACTAAAGATTTAGAAAAAAAAATATACAGCAATAATCTAATACAAAAAAATGTTGTTGCTTCTTTGTGCAAGCTTAGCTCATTAACATCCCTGTGTCGATCCTCTGGTGTTTTAATGGGTGTAAATGTCTTGGTTAAAGTATTGGTTGCTTTTTTCAACCTAATTCTGATAAAGTCCTTTAGGAAGGTGTCACATCTAAGCTAAAAACCTTGCCCACCAGAGGTGCAGGATAATTGCTCAAGAGTCACTTCAAGAGGTTAGTTCTCTTTAATCTTAGTCAAAGGTGAAAGGTCACAATTATGTCTGCTGTTACACCTAAAGAACTGTCTTTGTGGAGAGGGGTAGAAAATTAAATGTCACAAGAGAGAAAAAATAGAGGGTGGAGTGGCTGTGGGGGTAAATATTAGGTAGTATATTAGGTGATTCAGCTCAACATAAGATGCTAATATGACTTAGGAATTTTTGGCAAACTGAATGTGACGAAGTTACATAAGAACAGCCTGAAGGTAATGTTTACCAAATTTGGTGGGATTTGGATGAACGCCCCATGATGAGTTTGTTGACTTTCACTTTTGTAGTTTTAAAGCTTGTGGGAAATTATTTTTGTTGGAAATGGGTGTGCATGGGTGAAATCCTTCCCCAATCCCGCAGATCTAGACAGATTTTGTTAGGTGTTGGACGACCTAGCCAATGTCACATCCAGTACAAGGTTAAAATCCCCTCCTAGTACAGTTTTTTACACACCAAAATGAAAATTCTCTCACAGTTTGCAAATCTTCACATTCAAGCAAAACATCTGTCCAGAATTACACAACAATAAGCACAGACTCAGCTTCACACTTTTTGCAAAACATTACACATAATAATAATAATAATAACACATAAGGAGAGCAAAATGTTCCAGTAAGAGAAAAACAAACAAAAAAAGAAAGAAGATCTGGCAATAGAGAAATTTCAAATACCTATACTACTGTATGTACTTTATTCAGTCAGTGTACATAATAGGGCAATTGACTTTAGAATTCTGAATCACTGTGTGTTCCTTGTGAAAACAAGAGATTGATTTCTGTCATGAAAACTGTGCATAACGCAGAGAATTGTCTATAGTGTTTTGAAAAAAGTGTGTTTTAGAACTGCAATTTCAGTGCAAAGCAGGAATTGTGTTCGTAGTTTACCAGAATCGGTTAATGGGGTTGGTGCATGAGTTACATGTTGTGGTCATTGTGTCTGAAGTACAAGGAATTGTGTGTAAACAATTGAGAAAAACTGTAAGAAACTGGGCTCATTTTGTGAAAACACTACACACAGTTACCGTTTTTCTCAATCGTTTACACACAATTCCTTGTACCTCAGACACAATGACCACAACATGTAACTCATGCACCAACCTCAAAAACCAATTCTGCTAAACTACAAATGCAATTCCTTCTTTACACTCAAATTGCAGTTCTAAAACACACTTTTTTCAAAACACTATAGACAATTCTCTGCGTTTGGCACAATTTTTATGACAAAAATCTCTTGTTTTTACAAGGAACACACAGTGATTCAAAATTTGAAAGTCAATTTCCCTACTATGCACACTGACTCATCACATCGGCAAACACCTGTCACACAGCTTTACAATTAGCTATCAGCGCTTTGGAAGAGGCAGAGCCACAGCTAGAGGAGTGAGAGTAAGAGGAGGAGGACGGGGAGGACACGGATGAGGACGAGAAAGGACCGTAGTCTCTGATGAGATCAGAGCCATTTTGGTTGACCATTTGGTACAGTAGTTGTTTAGTCGTTTATGTATCTCTCTCCATATTCTACAATCCTCAACTCAATTGAGGATTTTTTTTGACTGGAGATGAAAGTGTATGACCAAAATCCACAAATGGGTGTACCCTTACCGGTAATTTCAGCCGAAATTAGTGGGTCGTCTGTTGCGTTCACACTGCCGACACGGGGTGGCATGTCCAATTGACACGCCAATTCGACCCACCTCGGATCCTACACTTTTTTGCAACCCGGGGCGTATGTGAACACGAGCCGAGGCAAGACGGGGCGTACGAGATGGTATGGTGACGTTTCATAAACTGCCACCACCCACCATCTGGACTTTTAGAAAAGGGGAAACAGCTGAGCAGAACTACAAAAACACCAACAAGGAGTTCAGAGGCAAACTACAAACTGTCTTTCGAAATATGCTGTTTATTTGGCCTAAATCATGTATAACTCACCCAACTTGAGTTCGGAATTTGTTTTTAATTTAAATGCTGTACATGACTGTTGGCCAACAGCTTTATCATGTAAATGTGCAAGGAATAACATCCCTCATTTCAGTGTTTGGAATGTGTTTTAACAGAAAGGCTTAGCAAAAGCGCATAATTTCGAATAAAAAAAATTGAGAGTTCCCGAAATATGTGACTGCAAATATCCCCACAAAGACCCCTTTCGCCCAGTACATCGTCACCCTAAGTGTTGTGGGCTTTTTCACCGTGGGCGAAAATGTGTGGATAGAGTAAATTATTTAATATTAGCGCTATAGTTCACCTGATGGTACCGTGTACAAATAGTTACAGTAATTCGGCATCAAATGTATTCTTTGCATATATTTGCAATCTCATGTAAGCATCCAGGTGCAGTACAGTACCATGTCATTTGCCCTTGAATGGTTGTGCAAAAAGCCAGAAACAAGTCTGTGTGTCCCGCCATGGTTGTTTTGAAAAACTGAATGAAAACTTTGCAGACAGGTGTATTTACTACCGATATGATGGGTCATTCACGTCATTGTACACGCCCAGCAATATGCATGGCATAATGTTACAGTGCCACTGGGCTACGCCTCCTCAACTCACCTTTGCATAAGAGGGGTCAAAAACACGCCGTGCTTTCACACTGCAGTCCCGGGTTAAATTAGTGTGTCGTACTGTGTCGCCACCCCGTGTCGTGCAGTGTGAAAGGGGCTTAAGACACGTGGAGATATAGCAATTGATGCTTTTCATGGATGGATTCGGTGCTAGGCCAGAAAAAAACACTGCATGTGATGTGGATGAGGTGCTGTGGCCAGACCAAAACAGAAGAAAGGATGCAGCATATATATGTGTAAAAGTGGTAGGCAGGGATGAGTGCCTTAAAAATGGAAAAGTTAATCATTTATGTTTATCAATTAACAAAATGCAGTGACAGAACAAAAGAGAAACCTAAATTAAATAAATATTTGACTTCAAAGGACCATCAATTCTTCTAGGTATACTTGCATAGAATTTTTGAGGGAACTTGGCTGGTAGCTTGTGCCAAACATCTTGAAGAACTAACCACAGATCTTCTGTGGGTGTAAGCTTCCTGACATATACAACCAATTTGGTGTCATTGGTTGATCATATACCTGACTATAATCCTGAAAAATCCCTGACTTTGTGTACTTTCTCTGTATAGCTTAAAGTAATTATCCCATAACCATACCCTCAAACAATATTTCTGAATAAAAAGAGTGCGTAATCATTAACAGATTGTGTTAGTCATAGAAAACAAAATAACATTTGTATTAATTTGTTTATGGTTTTGACTAAAATGTTTCATTTTGCAAACAAACTGGGGTGTTCTGCAACTCCAGTGTGGTGTTCGGTTTTGTGAGGTGTTCAGAAAAAAGAGCCCTGTTTTTAAATGTGTGTGTAAACAACTGGAAAAAAAAACTGTAACAGAAAAGTATTGTCCATCTTAAGTGAGGTACAGTACATATTTCATTAACTAAATAGTTTTCCACTGAACTATTAAAACAAATTTACATGTGACCAATAGTCATAATGCTATATGTAGGACTGTAGCCAAAACTGGTAATGCAGTCCAATTAAAAACACTGTGAAGCATTTTCCCTGTGGAGGTATGAGGCAAAACACAAGAACAGCAAATAGACTTTGTGAGCTGTAAACGAAGTTTTAAAATGTGAATATTCTGTAATATGGCTGAACTATTGTTATCGGTGAAATCAGTATTTCACTTTAATGTGTTTCCTTAATCCGTGGTGACATGCCAGGACCATTTAATAATCATTCTGTAGTACATGTCTGACACATAACACCTGTAATACCTCCGCCAATTACTTTAAGGTGAAATTTGGTGGAGGTAGGATCAGGTTGACTGGGAGACACTGATGTGCCTATCACCTTCCATCAGGGTTTCTGTCTTTTAGGCAGCAGGAATGCACCGCGAGGCAGCCTGCTGCTAACCCCTACAGCCTGGGCCAGCATCTCTCAGCCTACCCTCCGTGTCTCAACATGTTCCCACTGACATTGCCAATATCACCTGGGAAGAATCTTTTTGCCGTCCATTGGGGAAGGCAGGTTTTATACTGAACTTCCAGGCATGTTAGAGAGTTGTGAAAAAAAATCTTTAGGAGGGAAAATTACTTGCCTACTATAAAAACTAAACATGGAAAGTAGTTCCCATAGCCACAATTTTGCTCAGCTCAAGAACTAGTTTCCTGATGACATAGAAGGTACTGCAACTGTGGTCAGTTTGAAATCAAGAGTAACTACTTCTCTTCTCATTTTTGTGTCATTTTCTTTATAAACCATCTATAGCCTTTTCACATTATTATTTAGCAATTTCTGTTTTTAAATACTTTAAATGATCTGTGCATGAACTGTGTCATTCAGGTAAGCTCACTGTGCATGTGTAATCTTTGAATAAACTATACTATACCTATTCTGTCATGGTCTTTCAAAGTTAGTTGAGCGTATTCCTGAAAAAGTATGTTACAACGTGTTCAAAAAATAGCAGAAGCTTAAAATAAGAGATTTTTCCTTTACCAGTAGTCGTTAAAGGTATCTCTTAATGGGAGATGCCGGTCATACTTTGTGAACTTTAAATGGTGCTGCAAGCTCACAATAAAAGCACCACATGCTGTAACTTAACATCTCTTATATGTAACCGCCATTTTAGTGGCCACAAGATACCACATGCTTCCAAGGCAATATTGGCATCATGTGTTATTTAGAAACCACTTATGTGCTTCTGATCATACTGATGAAAAACAGCTGTCTACCCCTATATCCTCTGTCAAGTAACCCCAGGGAACCCCAAGTGTGTGTGTGTGTGTGTGTGGCTGTGTGTCTGTCATTTGTAATACTCTGAAACAGACATCTCTTGTTACCTGGTCCCCGGAGGGATTGACCAGGTATTGCAATGACCCTGTGTGTGAGTGTGTGTGTGTGTGTCTGTCTGTCTGTCTGCCCATATGGGGGACGAGGTTGCTATCTCTGATTGCACTCGTTGCATCTTGTGACAAAAAGGCTTCATACACTCTGTCATTCCTGCATGACTGCAGACTGATATGCACGTAAATGATATGCAAGTAAACATCTTCCCCCTCACTAATGTAAGGTGAAATCAGGTCATTTGGGACAAATGTGGGTTTACATCTTTACCTCTTTAAAGGGATACTATGGTGTAAAATGAACTTTGGGTCATAATGATTTGGTATGTTTGCTGAGGAGCAAAACTAGTGTAGCCCATTGCATTAATTTCTGTAGAACCTGCTCACAAGTGTTTGGGGGCATGACGGAAGCTTGAAAATATAGCTATTTTTAAACCATTAAAACAGCTCGAATTTGCTCCACACTTTCTGGGTCGTCTAGCAAAAGCCCTGGCATTTAAAATGAGGCATTGAGAACATTGTAAGTGTACAAATTGTTTATTAAAAAGATTGCTTTTGCAGGTAGTAGCCTACATTGCTCAAATGCCAGCTACTGAAGCACAGAGGCATGACAGCTTGAAGATATACCTATTTTTAAACTATTAAAAGAGCTTGAAATTGTGCCATGCTGTCTTGGCAATGTACAGTAACAAGGGCATTCAAAACAAGGCACTGAAAACTTCATACGGGTCATATAGATTTAGTCAGAGTTTTTTTTTTCTTTTTGCGATTTTGTGTCAAGGATTCTCAGAACACTGAAAAACTGGGGAACAATACAACTGTTGGGGATGTCGCCCCATTCAGAATATAAGGAATACGCTGTTTTGGTGCCTGGGGGCCACACCCTTCTGCGCTGGCCCCTCAAAAAGGCGGGGAGACTGAAATCATTTGTCGCAGAATAACTCGCTAACCGTCGCAACTAGGAAGACCAACATTTATTTGTACCTTGGGCTCGAAAAGGCGTACACACTCAGTCCATAAATAGTCATTTGTTGTGTAGTGCCACCTAGAGAACACTGTACATGTAAAAATTGAGGTTTTCAACCACCAGTGTCTTGGCCAGAGAAAGTAAGTCTTGCATCAAATTTGTAGGACCATCAAACATGTAGGACCACTACTCCAACCTCTTGAAGCACATTATGTTTTGTAAACTTTGTCCCATAGGGGCAAACATTTCCAAAAATTACATTTTGCCTGATAACTACAAAACAATGAGGCATATAAACATCTCCTTTCCCCCCGCATTCCCTGAGAAGACCAGCATCAAGCACAGTAGGCCACGCCCATTTCTGTTGGCTACATTTTACACAATTTCTTAAAATACTGAAAGTGAAAGTAAACAAACTGCCCTGAGTGCATTCACCCGATCGTCAAAAAAAATGGTGTACGTCATCTGCAAACAACGTACTGACAAGACAGGGTTTTGAACTTGTCACAGTTAACGAAGGGCAAGTTCATAAAGTAATTTGTTCCCTGAGAAACTGTAAGTGCAGAGAAGCATGTTGATAGTCTAACTCCTCCTGTTACTCACGTAATCTCTCAATTACTCATTTTCCCCTTCTGGCTAGAAACATGCCATTGTGACTCCTGTTTATAAATTTGGTGATCATTATGAAGCCAGTAACTAACTACAGACCTATAGGCATACTACCTGTGTTATCAAAGGTGGCTGAAAAAATTGTCATTGAACAGCTGACAACATTCCTTAACTCAAGCAACCCAAAGTTACACTGTATGCAGTTTGGCTTTAGAAAAAAACACTCCATTGAAACTGCTGTCTTGCACCTCATAGAACAAGTAAAAGCCAAGCGAGTTGTTGCTGCTTTCTAGATCTACGTAAGGCATTCAATTGTTAATCATGCTGTTCTCATTTCCAAACTTTATAAATTCAATTTCTCAACACTCGACATGGATGTCTTCATACTTATCCAATAGAATGCAATGTGTTAAAGTTAAGAAGGTTTCAGTTATTTGGAGTACAAATTGGGGGTGCCTCAAGCATCTGTGTCAGGACCATTACTCTTTAGCCTATAAGTAATTATAATCATTCTTTGGAAACTGTGTGTGGCCTCCCCTTTATGTTCACTGTTTTGAGCCAACTGTGTACCACTGTTGCATTTAGAACTTCACTATTTTCACTGTTTTGGCCCAGAAGGCTAACAATACAAGCGGTTTAGTCACACGTTCGTGCCACTTAGCAGATAAAACACACAGCCTGCAGTTCTTCATAGTGAAACGAAATGTCCAGGCACTGCTTGGCTTACCAGGCTGCCTTCACTTGGGCTTAAGTGAACCTGAGGCTCAAGCCCTTGCAATGGAAATTCTGACTTAAAGAAGTCTGTTATGTTGGACATATGTTCCCAATTACCTCTGCAAATTCATTCCCAATTTCAGTGAGATGTCAGCAAGAGCTGACATGCAAAGAGAGCTGACATGACATTTGATGTTTTAAAACAAAGCCTGTCCAGCCCACCTACTTTACGATACTATGATGTCCAAAAAACCATCAAACTGACCTGTGATGCCTCACAGTATGGCCCAAGGAACCAACTGAACTTAAGGAACATACTAAATTACACAGTCCTTCAAAAGCTAAGTACTGTCATATCAAACGTGTAGCCTCTCAAACAAACTTAGAGATTTGTCAGTATTTTCCTAGCAATCAATGATGCCGTTATCATGAAGGGCCCAAAGACAGTCATTCCAAAATCATTGCAAAAGGACTACATTACCACCCTCCACAGAGGACACCCAGGCATAGAATCCACTGAACACAGAGTGCATAGCATAGTGTTCTGGCCAACCATGACGGATGACTTCAAAAAAGAAACAGCTGTGTATCGCCTGTATAACAGCACAAAACCCAATCAACAGAAGGAGCCTCTCAAGCCATATCTATTGCCTGCCCTACCCTGGTCAACTGTGGCAACAGATCCCCTGTGTGTACTTTGTGTGCACCTGCCTAAAACTTGTCAAAAAACAACTTATGCCCATCAAGTCCTTTCAGCCATATCAGTGTTTTAACATTAAACATGTGGATGGTTAAAAAGATACAGTACTGTGCAAAGATTTAGGCAAGTGTCTTCAAACCAGCATCAATTCACACAAAGGGGTACACACAAACTCAGGGATTTTGCAGGATTATAGTCATGATCCACCAATTATAGTGTATAATCAACCAATTGCACCAAATTGGTTGTATATGTCAGAAAGCCTACATCCACAGAAGATCTGTGGTTAGTTCTTCAAGATGTTTGATGCAAGCTACAAGCCAAGTTCCTTCAAAAACTCTATGCAAGTATACCAAGAAGAATTGATGCTCTGTTGAAGGCAAAGGGTGGTCACACCAAATATTGATTTGATTTAGGTTTCTCTTTTGGTCAGTCAATGCATTTAGTTAACTGATGAACATAAATGATTAACACTTCTATTTCTGAAGGCATTCCTAGTTGACAGCATTTTTTCACACCTACCTAAAACTTTTGCACATACAAACACCTGCCACATACTTTTGCACACTGTATATATTGAACATGTTCATGTGATATTCATTTTCATAGCAGTACGCTAAGAAAGGGGGATGTAGAACATCTGTACCATGCGCACGCGTACAGTTTAATCTCTCTCTACCAGTGTGCGTAGTCAACTGTATGTATGTTTGTATCTCCATGCAAGCTTTAAGTAAAGTTCTGAATTAGGATTCCCGGTGTCCTATCGATATGCCCTATCTGTCGACCTGAGTTACCAAGCACTACTGCGCATGCGCATGCATGCGCACAACCCCTAAGTGCTGTTTCAGTTTAAATGCCTGTCAATTTGAACTACCCGAGGCAGAAGTGGAGTTGTTTTCAGCAAGTACCGTAAAATTGTTTAAGTTGTTTAAGCAAGTACCGTAACATACCAAATAATAGCCGAGTTCCAATTAACTGCCGGGTTCCCTTTAAATGCGTATATTTTGACAAATAAAGATCGGTTCCAAATAAATGCCGGGTCTAATTTATATAAATACAAATCAAGGAAAAAGAAGTGAACACTGACGCTGCACATTTTTATTCTTCACCTGTTTTGTTTAGTGTTCACGTAGCCATACTGTGCTTTCTTTCAGTAAGTATTCACTACACAATCAGGGGAGATATGTCAGAAGATGATCATTCATCCAGGTCATGTTATCAAAAGACTAGTTGTAAGGCATCATTTGCAATAACCTTTCAGTCATATAGCAATGTTACGAGGGGTGCAGGGAAAGGCCTACCGGCATTCCGAATCCAAATTAAGGATAAATTGTTTGATCTCACGTGTACAATGCACTTTTCAGAGTCGTAATCATTATCATCTCTCGTCTGTTTTAAGCACTTGTACTAGCAAGAAAAAAACCCATTATACACACACTGGATGTTTTAAACACCAAAGTTTATTGGGGGTTTTTTTTAGCATTTTCAAAGTACAACTGTATTTCTGTTCCACCACCATGCAAACTTTCCGAACTTCCTGGTTTCCATGGAGAAACTGAGGGACTGTACCACAGGCTGGATATGGGGGAGTTTCAACTATTATGATAGGGGTGCTTTTATGGTGAATGGTATTTCATTATGCACATGAGGCTTTTTGGTTAATGAAAATGATTTTGAATTATTGTGTATTTTGTATTTGTTTCTGTTAATTATTTTATGGTTACAATGTTGTTATTTAGTTAATTAATTTAAAACACTGAAAATTATAGCTGTATTGATTACAAGAATTTGAGTACCATATTTTCCCAGTTTTGTTGAGCAAGATTTTTGTGAGGAAGGAATAAATCGCCTGTCCCAAATAGCCGCCTGGTCTCAAATAAATGCCTGGTCTGTTAAGTAATTGAAAGAAATAATAGCCCCGGCTACTATTTGGTATTTTACGGTAAGTTACATTTGAAAGGGTATTGGTTTTACTGTATTTTTTGACAAATTAAGCATGTAAACAACGATATGTGCATATCAGCAGAATACCTACGTCAGATGATAATAGTTTGGATTTACATTTCACTGTATCATTATCATTACAACATATTTTCTTGTTCCATGTGTAGAAAACATTGTAACTTTCTTTAGAAGGGCGCTGTATAATTAGCCTATGATTAGAGTGACTAAATCTATGTTAACAATTCCTGTAGCCTAACTAGGTCTACAGTGGGAGCATTATTTGATGGGTCAATTGGCTTGTCAGAATGTGCTACCTTTAGTGGGAGCCTTATTTGATAAAGGATATAGGCCTGTCAAAATGAGCTAACTTTACCTATATTCATTTAGCCTAAATGAGTAAATGGTGGTGATTCCACAGTGGGAGCATTATTTGATGGGTCAAGTGAGCTGTCAGAATGTGCTACCTTTAGTGGGAGCCTTATTTGATAAAAGATACAGGCCTGTCTAAATGAGCTATCTTTACTTATATTCATATACATGAGGGAATGGTCGTGATTCTACAGTGGGAGCATTATTTGATGGGTCAATTGGCTTGTCAGAATGTGCTACCTTTAGTGGCTACATGTGAGCTACATTTACTTATATCCATATACATGAGTGAATGGTGGTGATTCTACAGTGGGAACATTATTTGATTGGTCAAGTGGCTTGTGCTACCTTTATTGGGAGCCTTATTTGATAAAAGATATAGGCCTGTCGAAATGAGCTACCTTTACCTTTATTCATATAAATGAGTGAATGGTTGTGATTCAACAGTGGGAGCATTATTTGATGGGTCAAATGGGCTGTCAGAATGTGCTACCTTTGAGCTACCTTCAGTAGGAGCCCTATTTGATAGCATAATACGACTGTCAAAATGAACTACCTACCCATATACATATAAGTTGAAATTTTACATGACTAAGGTATGATTACCGTATGCAAACAGCATAAAACTTTCTAACCCAAAAATTTCTAATACAAAGATATATCTTGTAAAACTGCGGAGGTTAGCTTTGGATCTATACAACTGTAAACGAAAAATGTAAGATGGCTTATTTCTACAGGGTAGCGTAAATGGATAGATGCCACAGTCGATTTAGGCTACTGGTAGCTCATTTTGACGCAGCAGCCCATTTCGACAGTACACCAAACCCAGTTGCCATATTTATTATTCAATACTTCCTTTGGACATTCAGCTTTTGCAGTGAATGCCACCACACAGCGGAATGGCATACTAGATAACTTGTCTAGTTCTTTTAGCATTTTTAAATCTCAGTTAAAATATCTATTGAAAGCCAATCAACACTGCACCCATTGGTTACTGACAAAACATATTTCATACACTTTATTTTTTACATATCCACAGTGGTGCTGTGTGAACAGTGGCGTTACTGTGTGTCTGTGTTATATTTTTATTATATGCTACAAAATGCTTAATGCCGCTATCTGGGGCAACCAGCAAGACAAGTGGAAACAGCTGCAATATAGCCCTACATTTGTTTCAGGGTACGATTACTAATCTTAGAAGATTAGATCTTTCAGTTAACCAAAGGAAGCACCAGAATGTTAGTACTGTTGTGTGTAGCATGTTAACTCTCAGAACGGCACCATGTAGGCTACTTGTAAAATAAATGTATATATCCTTGTGTCAATGTACATAGTACAGTATGTCACAAAAGTGAGTACACCCTTCACATTTTAGCAAAAAATTGCTATATCTTTTCAAGGGACAACACTACACAAATGAAACTTCGATATGTTTTTGAGTTGTCAATGTACAGCTTGTGTACCAGTATTAATTTGCTGTCCTCTGAAAACAACTTTACACACAGGCATTTTTGTATAAAGAGCAGGCCACAAAAGTGAGTACACCCTGAATAATAACTGTACATATCATTCAACCATAAAAACACACTTGTCCTGCTCAACTGGACATTACAAATTTGTGTGTCATGTATTAGAGCTATTCATTTTATTGTTTTGGCTATAATTCTCTCATACTATCCACTGGATGACCAACATGGCTCCTCATGGCAAAAAAGAAAATTCAGGATTTGAGAAATGAAGTTGTTGCTTTACGGAATGATGGCTTATGCTACAAAAAATCAGCAACACCATGAAACTGAGCTACACCATCATGGCTTGAGTCATTAGGTGGTTTTCCGAAATGGGTGCATTGTCAGAACAGGCATTGACAGGATCAGTCAAAGAAGTTGGGTCCACACACTCGGTGTCAGATGCAAAAGTTGGCTTCAAAAAATAAATGCATGAGTGCAGCCAGCATTGCTGTAGAGGTTTCAGAGGTTGAAGTCAGACTGACAGAGCTGAAATAATACGCCACACAGTGCAACAACTCGGTCTTCATGGTCGTCCTTCCAGATGAAAGCCTCTTTTAAAACATGATCACAAAACAGCCGGAAAACTGTTTGCTGAAGACATGCAGTCCAAAAGCATGAATTCCTGAAACCATATCCTGTGGTCTGACGAGATTTACATAAACTTTTTTTATATAAACTGTGCATCTCTGGTGAATTTCATATTAAGGCAGTGGTAGATAACAATGGTGCTCACTCAAAAAATGAACGATTTTGATACGATTTGGACATGTTCACTGTGGAGTGTACTCACTTTTGTGGCCTGTTATGTACACAAAAATGCCTGTGTGTAAAGTTGTTTTCATAGGACAGTAAATTAATGCTGCTACACAAGCTGCAAACGGACAAGTTTCTTTTCTGTAGTATTGTCCCTTGAAAAGATATGGTCAATATTTTGCTGAAATGTGAAGGGTGTACTCACTTTTGTGAGACACTATACAAGATGTCCATACAGTCATATTTGAAAGTTAATAAGGTCAGCCAGTTAGATATGTTGACAAGTTTTGTCTAATGTCCCTGTTAGCAAGCTAATCGGAATGTAAATATTAGCACCAAAAAGTTAGCCAAGCAGTAACAACTTACTTTTCCACTATATTAGTAAATAGTAAGTCCACAAATGTCCTTACCTGTGGAAGGACACATGATTCCCTTTCACTATTCTGTTTGTGCACTCATAACAAACGCAACTGTCTGGCATTATGTTTTAATGTTTTCTTCTGACAGAAGAAATATCGTAATGTCTTCATATCGTATGCTGTTATACCTTATTTTTAAATGCTATCATTACCTTTTTGTCTGTAAAGCACTTTGGGTCAACGTCTGTTGTGTTTAAATGTGCTATATAAATAAATTGACTTAACATTTTTTTGCCCGTTTTGGCGGCCATGATAACGTCACCATGGAATCACTCTAGTGTATGTATACCCTCTTTGATTTTTGCTAGTTGTAGCACCCCCTACTGGCAAAATTGCACCAAATTGTGTGTGTGTCCTTGGGATGTGGCTTAGGGGGGGGGGGGGGGGGGGGGGTTCAGACAGTCCAGTCAATTATGCTCAGCTCCTTCTGAGTGTTGTTGTTGCTGTATGGCCCTGGAGACAAAGGACCTCCCCAGCCTGTCTGTCCTGCAGGAGAGGGACCGGAGTCTGTAGCTAATCAAACTCCTGACTGATGAAGGTGCTGTGCAGGGGGTGGCAGCCATTGTCCAGTATAGAGTACAGCCTGCTCAGGGTCCTCCTCTCAGCCAGTATCTCTTCTCCTTGTGCTACCACCCCAGCATACCACAGCATAGAAGAGCACACTGGCCATAACTGACTGGTAGAACATCAGCAGAAGTCTGTTGCAGACATTGAAGGACCCCAGCCTCCTAAGAAGGTAGAGCCTGCTCTGCTCTTTCCTGTAGAGTGCGTCTAAATTGGCGGACCATTCCAGTTTATTGTCTAGGTGCACCCCCAAGTACTTGTAAGTGCACACTGTCTCTACATTCTTTCCATGAATCGTGACAGGCACTAGAGTTGGGGCGGTTCTTTTGAAGTCCACCACCATTTCCTTGGTTTTGGTGGTGTTCAGCTGCAGCTGATTAGCCCTGCACCATTTGACAAAGTTCTCCACAAGGCACCTGTACTCCCCCCTCCTGTCCATCCTTGATACACCCCACAATTTCAGTGTTGTCAGAGAACGTCTGCATGTGACAAGTCTCTGAGTTGTAGCTGAAATTGGTGGTGTACAGGGTAAACAGTACTAGGGATAGAGCACAGTTCCCTGTGGTGCACCTGTGCTGCTGACCACATCCTCTGATGTAAGGTCCCCCACTCTTACACACTGGCCGTCCAGTGAGATAGTCTGTGATCCAGGTCACCAGGCCAGGCTCCACTCCCATCTGCAGCAGTTTCTCTCTCAACAGGAGTGGCTGAATGGTGTTGAAAGCACTGGAGAAATCAAAAAACATGATTCTCACAGCACTGCTTCCTTTGTCCACATGAGAGTACACCCTGTGTAGAAGACAGAGGATAGCATCCTCTACTTCCACATTCTCTTGGTAGGCAAACTGCAAGGGGTCCAGTGAATGGCAAACCTGGAGTTTGAGTAGGTTGAGCAGCAGTACACATTCAAGGGTCTTCATTGGGTGTGAGGTGAAGGCAACTGGTCTGTAGTCATTGAGTTCTTTTGGGTGTGTCTTCTTGGGGACAGGTATCAGGCAAAAGGTTTTCCACAGTGTCGGGACCTTGCCAATCTCCAGACTCCTGTTGAAGATGTGACGGTATTTGAGTAATAGTAATAATCTCTTTATTATTATTTTACATTCTTTGGTTATTTTTATTTTGCTAAAATTCTTCAGAAATCAGAATCACAACTTCATACTTTGGTGGTTGGATATTTTCGGGAAACAGTCGGACGCCGGGTGCTCGAGTGCATTTCCCAAACAACGATGGATGTTAGCATTAAACCACCATTGTACAACGTAGGTTCAAACTACCCAGGGGTACGTTTCCCAAAAGTGTCGTTGCCAACTTCCTTAGCAACTTCAGTGGTTTGAACGATGGTCTTACTACACTACACAACAGCATCGTCCAATATCGTCCAGACATCGTCCAGGCAACTAACAATGTTTACAACTACGTTAGTCCGATGGATTATTCAACGACGCAAGTGTTTTCCAACAACAAAGTCTGGACAATCCATCGGAAGTTGCCTTGTAAAGTTGTGCGGTTGAAACAATTAGCATGGACCTGTCATTAGACCATCGTGTTAACTTCACATGACGTCTTGCTTGTCACCTTTGGCCTTTTTGGGGCGGATTAGGCAGGTGTCTATGCGTTACTGCCACAATCTGCATGAATGATGTTACTCCCAATTCCTTTAATTTTTGGTCTGGCATTGCCAGATCATGTAAAAAGAAGGTATATGAAGGTAATGGAATGATCCACAATGAATGCATCGGAATACTCTCTGAACACTTCCGAAACATCTGGGTACTTTGCATTTTGAACCATGGAAGTCCAAACTAACATAGTTCAGACTTTTATCGAACTTTGGTGGTTGGAGATTTTTCGGAAAACAGTCAGTATGTATGTCAGTCATATGTATAGTATGTCTATGGGTAAACCAACCTGCCGCATTTACCTTGACTCTGATTGCTGTTAATCTCCTGTATGTGCCTCTGCCTGTTGTAAGGAGGAGTTCACCTATCACGAGTTTTGTCCAGCGTTTGTCTCCCCGGGAGGATTTGTCTCTGCTTGGGTCTGCCTGGTCTGTGTCTGCCCCTGCCCATGCCTTCCCTGTTGGTGCTCTGCTCCAGCGCTGCTCAGTCTCCGGTGCCATGAATACACAGCTGCTTTTCGTAAGCAACAATAGCCCAAAATAACTCCAGGAAGTAAAACGAAATCGAGAATTCTTGTACCAAATTAAAAGTTGTCGCATGGAAAGGTAGAAGAGAACACAGGCAAGATAACAGATAACAGGCTGGATAATGGACTAAATATGACAAATTGTAATGTTTTCATCGAGGCGAATTGTACAAAGTGTAATTTTGTCAATTATCTACCGAATGCTAATATTTACAACCAATTTTTTTTGTCACGCATTGAAAACTCTGGTCAATGCCCACTTCCAACGAAAACAATTTACGTGAAATTTTAACACTGCGAAAATGAATCCAAACAAACTCATCATAGGCCGTTCATGTGAATCTTGCCAAATTTGGTATATGTCATCTACAGACAATGCTGACAAAAACTTATCAAAGGATTTATCTTGAGATAAATCGTTTCGAAGTTACATGTCAATGAACATTTACCACATAGCTTAAAATTCTTCAAAAGTCCATATCTTGGCTTCTAATAGCTCAAATTTGGTCAAAGTTGACATACCAACTCTAAACAGTTTTCTTTTCATGTGTACTAAATTTTGTGACATTTTGTCATAGGGGGCGATGTTTATCATCGAAGCTAGGTGTCAAAAAACAGTTTTTGTTAAATAACTCGTCAACAATTTTGCCCAAGACAACGATTTTGTGTTAGTATGTTGGTGTTACAGAGGCGTATTGACCCAGCCCGTAAACACTCACTTGAAGCCCAGCACCACCTAGTGATATGGGTAAATGTAAAAATTGGGATTTTGAGTTGCCAATATCTTGGACCGAGAAGGTGGGAACTGCACAAAATACGTCATGCACAATCAGCACAAAGACCTCTAAAAGCACAGCACATGCCATAGAATTTGGTCCACAGGGGGCGCTGTAATTGTCATTTTGCCTATTATCTAGCGAACGCTAATGTTTACAACCATTTTTTTTTGTCGTAAAATCTATTGACCCTCACGCATTGAAAACACTGGTCGACGCCCACTTCCAATGAAAACATTTTACGTGAAATTTTAACACTGCGAAAACTAATCCAAACGAACGCATCATAGGCCGGTCATGTGAATCTCACCAAATTTGGTATATGTCATCTACAGATTTTCAAAGGATTTATCTTGAGGTAAACCGTTTCGAAGTTACATGTCAATGAACATTTACCACATAGCTTAAAATTCTTCAAAACTCCATATCTTGGCTTCTAATTGTTCAAATTTGGTCATGCCAAACTCGTCATAGGCCGTTAATGTGGTCCATACGGGGCGCTGTAATTGTACAAAATCTTATTTTGCTTATTTCTTTCACAAATCACACCTACACACTACACAAACACACACAGTGTCATTCATTCAAAACCCACTTCTATCTATGCCCACTTCTAGGAAATCTTTTCCACACAATTTCTCACCTCACAACACTGTTCTACTACATATTCATCATACATCATACCAACAGTTCCCACATTTCAATACACTGCGGCGGTCATACCGCTATGTGGTACATCTAGTTCAGAAGTACAAACAATGAGGGCTTTGATCACAATCACACACACACACAAACACACACAGACAAATCACTGGGATCTTAGAGTGTATTTAGGCTACCCCACAAGACTAAACAAATAATAACAATGAGTGGGACTGTAATTTAGATTGCAGCAAAAAGGCCAGGTCTGGCTCAAAGATAGTGGTTTTGATGTGCAAGATGTCACGCAAGTGAGCTCCATCTGCAGGTTGTCTGGAGCGTCATCAGGGAGCGAATATAATTAATAGCCTTTAGCACTGGTTTCATAACATGCTCATATTTCAGGTGTTTGGCACAAAGAACTTCTTGGTGTATGATACAGTGAAGTTTTATAGCTTGGTCACCTTCTTCGTTGACTTTGTTACAGACTCTTAATACTGTCTGTCATATCGGATGAAATGTCTTCTCCTTGCCATAGTGTTACGTCACAGGCAAACATTCGCAAACTCTTGCTTGTTCTCAGGATAAATGTTCTCCACCATTTTCATCACGCAGTCTTTAACAAATTTACCATCAGTAAAAGGTTTGCAGTGCCTTGCTATCAACATTGCCATTCCGTAGCTCGTTTTTGTGGCATTTTCATTTGACTCACGAGTTCTTGTAAAAAAAACGCTACTGTGCCCTTAAAACACCTTCCAGTTGCTTCCATTTTTCGCACCTTTCATTCCCATGTCGTAGTTATTAGTGTCTTGTCTGGTAGTGCCTCTTGAGACTAAACTCCTTGAAAACTGCCACAGTGTCTTTGCATATTAGGCAGACATGGTTATTTCGTATTTTTCATCAGTGAAAAAATACTCATTTTTCCACTTGTCCCGGGAGCGGCGGCACTCGCTGTCAATTGTTCTCTTTATTTACAGTCGCCTGTACTCTGCGTGGCCAAGAAATTATAATAAAAGACGCACCTGCATTCCTCATCTTACCTATCGCTGTCAAGGCTGCTACCCCCAAGGTTGCTATACACGCAATTCAGCCAATCACAATCATCGAAGCATCGAACATGCAGTTTTTAAGGTGCTTCCACACTGCCCCAACAAACACCAACCAACACCAACCAACTCCAACAAACGCCAACAGTTGGGGCAGTGCGGACCACCAGTCTGTGTTAGTTTGTTCTTGTTGGATGGAGTTGGAAGAGTTCAACATGTTTGGTCTGGTCTGGTGGAGTTGTACAATGTCTGACCAATGTAGACCAAAAATTACTTTGGCCACATTCAGTACACTTTCAACTTTGCCCATGTTAAAAAAATGTTGAAGATCAAAAACAGATGGTGACAAAAGTTAGTCCTGTCAGTTTTTAGTCTGGGCAGTGTGGACTGGCAGTTGGTTTTCTGAACATTCTAAAGACTGCCAGCTGCCAGGTGCCAACAACTGCCAACTTTAGAATGTTGGAGTTGGTTGGCGTTTGTTGGGGCAGTGTGGAAGCACCTTTAGAATGTGTTGAGGGACGGCATATTATTGATTTTCTGAGAGGTGCCGTGGACCGGTGGATATATAGCTCACGGGCCGGACTTTGGACATGTCTGGGTGAAGCAGTAGAGGCCAGGGTCATGTTTGTGACGTGGCCCTCCCATTGAATTCAATGCAATTCACTTGGTTTCACATGGTTTAATCGGTTGAATTTAAATTCATGTGGAACATACAATGATGCAAATTCTGAGTAACAAGCCACTTTTTGTTAATGTTTTAGAGGTACTGAACATATTCCACCCATGTGGTCCTCCCATTGAATCCAATGAAATTCATCGATGTTTTCACCTAAGTGTTATGATAAATTTCCGTAACACTAATATCAATCATTTTTTTAGGTGTATTTAACATATCTCACTCCGCTTTTGTTAGGGTACAGCCTAAATGTGTATTTTTCTTCTTACCACTTTCTGATTTATCACCATATTCCTATTTCTGTGACCCTCTGCAAATATAACAATGCGTTTTGTCTCTTCTTCTTCTTTTAAAACTATGAAGGTTTAATACTCTGGTTCGTTTTTAAGTCGTATTGCCCTTAGGTTTCACTTTTAGAGTATCGCCGATGCCGCTTTTATTTTGAAAAATCTTGACGGGAAGTCGAGTGACCTAATTTGCCTATGGTTGCTCACGGAACTCTGCTCGCACTCACCCTCTCTCCTGCTCCCCTTCATCCCCAGTTTCCGATATCAATAAACTGTTGGTGTTTTGCAAAGTGTCACTCTTGGGTCGTCTGTACTAGACTGTTACACCTATTTTATTAAATTAATTTATGAATTTGGAGAAATGTGTCCACTCCTTAACTACACCTAAGCCACAGCTGCACCTTGGTACTAAAAGCTAGGGATTCACATATGCTACAAAATGAACAGTATTTCATCATCTGGAAATGTTGATGAGTAGCCTACATCTAATTTCTAATTCCAAAAATCCACTTTTTCAAAAAAATATATAGCTTATCTTTATGTAGCCATGCATTGGTAACCTACATGTGTATATCTACATGTGTTACAGTTTTTATGTTTGCTTACTCACTAAGATATAAAGTTTAACACACTTAATGAAACCTATAAGAAATAAGAAAATATTGGCTCAGGTTGGCACCACTCTACGCACATTTTTAGCTTCACAGTTTTTGCAAAACACTACACACAGTGATTTGCAAAACATTAAACACACTTATATGCATCACACATCACAAATTGTGATGTCACATTTTTTTCCATTTCAAAACACAAGCTATCGATTGACCACACCTTTGTAACCAGATGATTAAACACAATTGCCAGGTGCCAAAACACTGAGGGCTAAAATTCAAAACTCAGTAATCAAGCTCAAATACTGTAAAATAGCTAACAGGGGAATTACCCTGACTTGAATAAAAATGTAAGAGTGTTGTAGCAAGAGCAAGAAGAAGAGAAAGAGAGACAGTGAGGATCAAAGTGGGAGTGAGGGGTAACAAAAGGAAGAGGTAAATACTGTCATTGCAAGGTACAGTGGGAGGAGAGCATGGACAGAGAAGACGAGGACTACACTGTAAAATGTCAACTTATGCAGAACTCAATTTTATTGGTGCAACATTTTTACACCCATAAAAATTAAGTAGATCATAACACAGTGAAAGTAAGTACACTTGCTTCATAAATAAAGAAAAGTATATGTAAAAAAATGAAGTAGAAACCAAGGGATAATTTTTTGGGGGGGAATTATACCAGCCAGTACTTATAGTTACAATTTCTAAGCACATACATTTACATTCATTAGTGAAATCAGCCTAAGGTTTAAATATTTCTATACCTTTACATTAATATTGTCTAATAGCAATTTATGTTTGTAATATTTGAATTATGGTTGTGATTTAAGTTATTGAAGCCAATATAATATTTTATTAGGTGATAACATTAAGAATAAACTGCACTCTAATTTTTTATATGATGCACTCATTTTTATTGGTGCACCCTTTACACCAAAACAATTGAGTACTTTCTAACACTGATAATAGGTAAGTTAACTTTACTCATTCAATAATTGTTGGTGAAGAAGTTCAATCAGTGTCAGTACATGCAATGTTTTGTAACAGCTACCAAAATTCAGTGGTTGCATTTCTAATCTTTGAACACGTACGTATATTCTAAACATTATTTACATCTGCTTATGGTTTACAATTCCTCTAAAGCCAAACAGTAACTCAGCAAGACAAACAGTTTGGAATCAATTTATTTACGTGCTGCAAAACACTGCATGCAAGTACACAAATCAACAATTTCTTGACAGTCTTATTCTACATGAACTCACACACAAGTGACTGCATATGCATATGCATACTGTAACAACCTCCGCCTTTTGAAAATGTCAGAGTTAGTTTTTTTTCTTTTGTACTTCTGTTTAAAGATCTCCCAGTCAAAGCCCTCGGTTTTACTTGCTCATTAGATGTAATCCCTAGAAGGGCCACTTGGAAGTGTGGCGCTAGCTTTCTAATTGACCCCGTTTTGTATATATATCCGGATGTGGATACGAGTAAGATGGCGGAGCCCAGTACCCAGCTGGATGTCCCTGGAGATCTCTCCCCTGCGCGTTATTATTTTGCTTTCGCAAGTCGTTGCTTTTGTCGTCGTTTAACCCGAATGCATTCCATGGATTATTTGCAATACCAACAAGATTGCTACGGATAGCTGCTGTTGAAGCGAGTTCGCGGAAGAAAGTTTGTTGCTTGCTGCTCAAATCCCGGACTGGAGTTCGGATCTGGTAGGCTCCTTGACTGACGCACGACTAAGACGGAACACTTTTTTTGTTTGAATGAATGCTGACTGTTGTGTTTGAACATTTGATTCGCGGGTGTTGGGACTTGGTTTTCGTTTTGGAAAGACTGTACTGTACATCACGAATACGAACTGTTGGGTGAACAATATATTACAACATGAACTGTGTTTCGTTGCTGTGTGTTTTTTGAAAACTCTTATGTGTTGCATTTGAATTAGTGTGTTTGAAAAGGGTACATGTGGTATCTCCGTGAATTTAGGTGTATGCATTTATACATGTAATCTTGTGACGTTTTTTTCCGACTTGACGTGATTTACTCACTTCCCTAAAAAAACAAATATTGGCAGTTTAGGGCTGCCTGGCACCCTGGCATTTTTTTGGAAAAAAACTGTTACAATACATACACTTAAACAGACCTCTCTCTCTCCATCCACCCTCAACAACCCTATTCTAGGGTTGCCATACATACAAAAATACAGACGTTCCTAGATGATAACTTCATATCAGATAAAATTTTCACTCCCACAGTATCAATACAAGTGACACCTTTGCTTCTTTCTATATTAACACATCACATATGGCAACAGCAGAGGAGTACAGAGCTCACACACAGACCTGCCATCATAAGCAGCTGAATACATGAATGCAATATGTCAGACAACTTCTAAGTAATAGGGTTACAGACTGTGTTGGTATAATCTTCATTAGAAAGAAAATAAAATATATGGCTTTTTACCTTCCCCCCAAACTTTGCTATGGAATATAACATGGTAATGAGTATCAAGTATATTCAGGTATTGGTATGAAGTTGACATTTTAGCATCATAATCCATATTAGTGACTACAGATATGCTTACAGTACACATATACACACCCCCAAACTCATACAACACTCATACACCTATCTCTTTTTTTATCTCAAAAACTATGAATGTCTACAGAACACCCTCTATTATGTTCCCAATGTCTTGATTTTCATCATTGCAATGCAGTATACGTAGACGTACATCTCTGCAATTTGTTCCTCATCAGTGGCCGCCTGCAACACAGGACACAAAAGCAATTGATCAGAACTCACTTTAAACATGTCAAGACAAAACATTTAAACCATTCGATTTCACTCTTCAGCTCATTATGGCCAGCAGGCCTATTTGCACTTTGTTTTGTTTGCCTGAGATAAAGAACCGATCAAAAACTGTTTTTTACCCCTGATATGATGGAGGGAGGCTTAATCAAGAAACAACCAAGAGCTGCATTTTGATCTGCATACATTCATTTACCCCACTTCATAGAGATCGGTGTCCAAACCAAACTCAATCTCAGATTGAAGTAATCGGTTGCGGAGCCAAGCTAGTACAAAATACCTGCAGCTAGCGGGTAAATACTGATTTGTATTCAGAGTATCCAAACTAATGCATTACGCACGATACTAGTGGTCTCCAATTGGGGGCAGGATACAGGACTCATGTTGTATTACAGCTGGTCATTGGAACCATGGAGGTATTATAATAACTGGAGAAAATGAGGAAGTCCTATCCCCATTCATTTAAATAAGAAATGCCGGGCTAGTGACCTTAGCCAAACTTGAGAAAATTTTTTGAGGTTCAAAATGGAGTTTCTTGGGGCTCATTTCCACCCCCATTTTATTTAGCCAATTAGTTACAGTTATATTGAGGAAGGGCATTGGATGTTCAAAAATGGACGGTGACGTAGCTCAGGGACACCCTCAGAGTGGAGCACACACCAATCAGAATAGAGGAAATGGGGGCATGGATATAATGGAATTCCTGGAAAATGGCAACGAGGAAGTGCCTTGCTAATCAGCTGAAGCTAACCAGCCAAATCATGACCCCTGATCGGGACAGCTGTCTTGCCTGATGTCAATGATTGCCTCATGGCAATGTCGCT
The DNA here is from genome assembly GCA_027475355.1 of Coilia nasus. NCBI lineage: Eukaryota > Metazoa > Chordata > Actinopteri > Clupeiformes > Engraulidae > Coilia > Coilia nasus. The sequence goes on along the minus strand of CM050204.1, from coordinate 4,953,858 downwards.
GATTGGTCAGCCTAGTTGCCCTGCTTGATCTAGCGACAGCCTTGCACAGAATTGTTTTAGAATTGTCTAAAAAGGGTCTCAGTGGGTCAATTCCTAATGGCTATGTCGCCTGGATCAAATTTAAATTCTTTGCACAGGTAGCACCAGGCTGTTTTGGTCTGTTTTGAAAGCACCAGGCACATCAGATTCAGAGATATATGCCCATATATAAGAACTTAGAACATAAAAAAACTTTTCACTATACAACATCACAAATGACCACAATTCGACATTACACTTAACTGACGCTCTTATCCAGAGCGACTTGCAGATATTTACAGGGTTTCAGCTGTTGTTAACAGGGAGCAAGGACAGGATAGTCAGTGGTCTGGCTCCTAACCCGAGCAAAGGGAGAAAGTGGAAACCAAAGGTAGCAGTGCAGGAGGCAGAGGCAGCCCTTAGACATGGAGAGATAATGGGAAATGTCCAGATTGGGCGGGGAGGCTTGGGGCGTACATCAGGAAAGCCAATCTGGAGAAAGGCAGATCAGAAAGAGAAAAGGAGATTGGTTGTAGAGCAGATACGCAGGCAAGAAGAAGCTAGTAGACAGGTAAAAGCTGTGTCACTAGCAAAGCAGGGCCAGTGGTTGAATTGGGAGGGAGTAGAGAGAAAACAGGTTACTTGGAGGGATTTGTGGAGTATGGAGTCTAACAGGCTAAAGTTTTTATTGGGAGCGACGTACGATGTGCTCCCATCGCCAGATAACCTGAGAATCTGGACAGATGGGGATCCGTCATGCACACTCTGTTCAGGTGTAGCCACATTGAGACATATACTATCTGGCTGTAAAGTTAGCTTGGCACAGGGTCGCTATACGTGGCGTCACAACCAAGTATTAAAATGCTTAGCAGCAGGAATTGAGACGAGGAGGCAGCAGGTAAATGCAGAAGGTAGTTATAAAAAAGGTATCCAGTTTGTGCGGGAGGGTGAGAAAAGTAAGAGAGCCGTAAAGTCAAGGAGTACTACACAGGAAGCAAAGGTCTGGCAGATGCTGGTAGATGTGGGTGGAAAGTTGGTGGTCCCTCAAGAAATAGTTACCACTAACTTGAGGCCAGACATAGTCTATTGGTCGACCAGCCAACAGGTAGTGTATTTTATTGAACTCACTGTCCCATGGGAAAGCTCCCTAGAGGAAGCATATGAGAGGAAAAAGCTTAAGTATGAAGAGTTGAGATTGGAAGCAGAGCAGAAAGGATGGAAGGCAAGAGTATTTCCAGTAGAAGTGGGTTGTAGAGGGTTTGTAGGGAGGTCAGTCATTTCATTGCTAGGGGAGCTTGGGGTTGGTGGTAAGAATCTACGTAAAACTGTTAGGGAGATGTCAGAGGAAGCAGCTAGGACTAGTAATTGGATCTGGATGAGAAGGGCGGTCTCTGCCTGGGGCAAGCAGTAGGGTTGCCATGTTTGAAAGGGGCGGTGAAGGGTCATTACATCATTATAGTGTATAGTGATACTGCGTTGTTGCATCACGCAAGAGCCTGCATGCAACGGGGCATTGCGTGATTGCGTCATTATTATTATTATTATTATTATTATAGTGATACTGCGTTGTTGCATCACGCAAGAGCCTGCATGCAACGGGGCATTGCGTGATTGCGTCATTATTATTATTAGTATTATTATTTTATTGTATTAATGTAGCAGTGGAGGCTGGGAGTGGGTAGCGTGGGTACTGGTTCAGCACAGGACATTAGTAAAGTGGTGGAGATTAGTGCAACCTAGGGCTGTTTGTGCAGAGAAGGATGGGCACCCCAGACCAGCAGATGGCAGTAGTGTGTGTAGTGGGACAATAGAAACAATAGAAACACAGAAGAAGTATAAATGGCAGCCATTACACACATGGGCAGCTTAGAATCAGGCTCTCTGGGATCGTGCGGTGTATTGGGATACAGAGTGGCCAAGTTTCCCGGGGTTTTGCGGTGTATGGAACACGGGATAACTGAGCATTAGACACCATTAGATTCAAGAGGTGTATACATTTAATGTTAAGTCAGTGGGTAGAATCGTGAGCTCTCGCCACTTTAAGCCAGAGATACGGGTCAGTTCTCTGAGGTTCTCTCCTACTGGTAAGTGGCAACAGCCAGCTTATTAATATTATATAACAGTCACCCATAAAAGGATCAATATGTGATTATTACTGTATTACTATAACTGAGCATTAGTCACCATTAGATTCATGAGGTGTATACACTTAATGTTAAGTAAGTGGGTAGAATCGTCTTTAGAACTAGCATTGGCAGGGTTGTTTGTGTAATGGCATATGCGTTAGTGACTGCAAAGTGATAGTATTTGTGGTAAAATGGTGGTAAAGTGCAAAGTGATAGTATTTGTGGTAAAATGGTGGTAAAGTGCAAATATTCGATAATAAATCGTAATTAGTAAGTAAGCAGGTCATTTTGGAAGTAAATTGTGGTGGTAGTTTTGTAAGAAAAACTTTGGTTATAAGTGAATTGAGGAAGTACATTTTGGAAATTTGGGTAGCAGGTAGCTAAACTGTGGACACACACTAAAGGATTGATCACCTTTAGTGGGGCCGCCTCAGGGGAGGGTGTACAGTGAATAAAGGCCCGAAACACCCGTGGATCCTGAGGTACACTGCTGAGGATGTGTCCCACATAGTGTATAGATAATTGTAATGGCTGTAGTTAGGAAAGCCTGATGTGTGGTACAATGGGTGCTCTCCCCACATGTGCAAGTGTCTTGTATTTTTATGTATTTATCTAGTTATTTTAATTGTTAAGGAAATGTTGGAGGAAACTGCAAAGGCTTGCCAGTGGTCCTGGATGAGATGCATGCTGTTGGCATGGTGAAAGCCATGGGGGAAAGCGATAGGTAGGTGCTGCTGAGTGGATCATGTAAACGGCCCCAGCAGCCCCAGTCACTGTAACGGTAGCCGGCTGGTTCAGGTTAACCCTTGTTGAGCATCTGTCTGTACGGCTCCAGTTGGCCATCCCCTCAGCTGCTCTGTCCAGTACAGCTCACATGAGGTTGCGTGAATAGCTGTAGTCAGCGGCCAGTTGTGCGTGTTACACCCGGGAGTAGGGACTAACAGCCTGAACTATTTACTTGATTATAGATAGTGTAGGGGTAGGTGTAATAGCTATAGTTTCTCCCTAAGGTGCTCTTCCTACATGCACAAGTACTTTGTGTTCTTTGTAAAAAAATCAGTTACAGTCCCTGGAGCAGTGTGGGGTTAGATGCCTTGCTCAAGGCCATCTCAACCATGGGTAGGGTGGTATTCGAACCACCAGCCTCACGAATGCAAGACCGACTCTTTAACCACTAGGCCACAGCTGCCCAGTAATGTAATGTATGTAATGTATGTAATGTAATAATGTGTTGGGATTGGGAAATTTGCATATTGCTACCAAGCACACTTACAATGACTGGTTCTCTCAAAGTATTACATGATGTCATTTGGTCATAATGCCTTTAGTAGCAATGAAAGTAGTTTGATAATACATACATTAAAAGTGGTTTCAGCTGATCAAAGCATTGATGAAGTCGCCCTCTCTCCGTTTGCTTTCATGGTCTACCACTACTTGCAGGCTACATGCATAAGCAGTGCCTACGATGCTTGAAATAAACAATGTGCCTTAAATGTGTCTTCAAGCTAACGTTATGCTAAGATAATCCTTTGTCAACGCTAGGGTTACATAAACATAGGTAGCTACCTAATATGGAACAGGAAATTCAGAGTTCATGTAATAAATACAGTTTATTATGTCCCTGAGGAGAGTGAATAAGTGACTTGCAAGATTGGCTAGCTTACAGCTAGTTACCTACTCACCACAGTATGAGACTTCCTGTTGCTTGAGGCTTTCCAAAATTCCAATCAGCTGAGAACAGGTGCAGTTCTCATACCAGACGTAGGTGGCACAATCTCTCAGAATGGGACACTGTCCTTTTTTAGAAGTAGACCTACTCAATTTCTTTACAACTTGTGAAAGACAGTGAATACATTTAGAAACAGCGATACATGTAGTTACTGCAACAGTTGAGTTTAGGCGTAAGTGAAACAAACAATTTTGCTAAAGGTTACCAGAAATATTAGGAATATCTTTGAAATGTAATGTATTAGCCAAATACTTTTTCGTTTTTGTGGAATGAACTATAACTATACAACTAGATTTAAGAAAACATTAGTGTTGAAGCCATTTATTTTTGTATGTATGAGTGAAGAAGATGACTGAACCCATATGACTATGATTTTGAGGTAGTTTAATGTTGTGCTACTGTGATATTTACAGCGCCCCTGAATAACTTTTTACAGTGTATGGGTAATTTTGAGTATGTACCCAAAATTACCCAAGATTTTTTTATTACTTATAAAATGTATTACTTAATAAACGTATTACTTTATTAAAAGCAAAATGCCGTCACCATGCTGCTTTTAGTGACTTTCATATGATTTTCCTATTTTCTTATATCTGTAAGTTCAGACATTCCTCGACAGTTTATCAACACATTATTGAGAGTTGATATTATATTGAGGCAGAACTTGGATGAGGAAATGGTTATCAAGTTTTATCAGGTAAAATATTGCTATTTTCTGAGATATTATACAAGTTTGCGGCTATCAAGTGCTACAAATCCATCCAGTCAGAATAGTGTTTTAAGTATTTTTCTTACTAAATCTGTTTTATTATTATCAAAGGACAATAATTGGTTTACAGAAATGTGTAGTACAAAGAACATGTCTTTTTGAGCAAATATGCATCTCAAATGCTAAGTTACAAATTATATTAGGCCTACTTATTACTGCCACACTGCAGATTATTTAAATCACAACATTTTGTTGTAAAAATACAATCTGCATTATGTTTACATTTTCACAGTTAAAAACTGAACCAAACGTTGTATAAGTCCTTTACAGTTTTCCTCCCAGATGCAGTAAAAGGTAAAAGCATCTCTGTTTCAGTTAGTTCCACAGTAGGGAGGGGGAGGCCTACTATTATCTCACCGCACCACAAAACCAGCCTCCTCTCCACAGGAGTCACCTCTGAAAAGTCTTTCCAAAGGTGGATATTACCACAGCCACAGCTTGTTTCTGTGGTTCCTCTTTTTTGGGGCAGCACACCCACAAAATTTGTTGTGTAAAACTGTCTAACAAGTGTGTGAGAAGTGTTGCATACACAGAAATAACAGCAACACAAATAAACATTCAAAAGCCAAAGAAAGCCCAGCTGTGTTTACGTAAAAAGAGAAGAATACTGGGGTGCACCAAAGGAGTTTATATTGCACATATGCACTGAACCCTCTCATTCATGTAACCATGCCTTACACTAAGGCACCAGAACTATAAACATCATTTCTACTTTGAACTTTGTTTGCAATGAGTTTACACACTTTTTCAAAACAGTACACACATTTTCTTTGGAAGATACTTCTTTGGATGTTGATACTATAAGATTACGTGGCTAAATCACAAGGTGGAACTCATAATCATTTCATCCCATTCAGTAACAGCAAATTGGGGTTTTTGCTTAGAGTACATAAGATTGCCTTGTATTCTTTTTGTCATTCCAGTCAATAGAGTAGTTTACAGTGCAGTAAAATGTATTCATTACTATAACTATATTTTCTCTAAGTTTAAAGTTTTAAAACAATGAGACACATTTTGAAATTTGTGCATAAGCAATCATGTAAATGATACATGTCTACTATTTTCAGGAGAAAGTATCATTTTGAAAAATATGTTTTAAGTTTTGGTTGCAAAGTTTCATTTTGACACTGAGATGTTTCTCTCCAAGAGTGGTGATTTGTGTGTTCATTTTTATACCAATGAGCCAAATTTTGAAATACTCGTGTAAGCAATCATAAAAAACTGTAACTGCACTTTTTTTCTTCTTAGCAAAGTTGAGCTTCCTATATTAAAGCAAAGACTTTAACAGCCCATTGCAGATATGGTGTGCTAGAAACTAAATGACTACAGTGTCCGTTCTTTACACAAGGAGATTATAGTGTCACGTTAACTCCCCTGGAAATCCACGGAATTTCCCATTATTTCCTGTCCACTATTTCCCCACAGACCACCTATATTTGAAATGTAGGGCTCAAGCTTAGCCTATTTTTAATGAATGCAATTAAGCACATAGACCATTCTTGTTTTGGAGGCTTGTTTTATTTTTTACCTCAACATGAGTCCAGTTTCCCACCTCCCTCCAAAGTAGGGCTTTTTATTACACCCAGATCTACGTTAAATGGCTGCTTGTATCATACAATGCCAACATACGAATGAACTCAAACAGTATCTCACACTCCTACAGACAAGACCATGTTATTTGGGACAGTGGTCTACGTTCAAATCATGTAGAAAAAAATAAACAACACAGACAAGCTATCTGATATAGAATTCAATTTGACTTTGTGCCTCCCAAGAGAGGGAAAATAATCCCCCCATAGCTAATTAGGTTATAGTATGGCTCAGAGCTTATGGAAGAGGCCACAGTCAAGACCAGAAACATTTATCCCTTAAGGCTAGCTTCTGTGTGAGAACTATGAACTTAAGGTCTACCAGTGTGGAGTCTACACTATAGCACAGCCTCAATACACATATACTTTTATTTATACCACATTTTTCATATCTGTTCATAGCTGCTTTTTCCTGCTGCCAAAATGCCAACTACACAGACCCTTCTCTGTTTTCTCATTGTTTACTTTACTTAATCCTTCCTAATAAAGAGAATGAATCTGGAGTTGGATACTGAACCATCACTTGAGTTGAAATGGCAAACTGGATTTGCAATAAGTGAATGCAAAGGAAGGTAAGTTATTGTGCAAACAAAAAAAACCTGAAAGGATTGTGAGCAAGAAAACCATTCATGTCAACAGGATCTCACTGGAGCTATATTGGAAAATCATTGTAAAGTGTGTGTGTGTATCTTTCTCTCTCTCTCTCTTTCTCTGTGTGTATCATAGGTGTAGCCACAGGTGGGGTGGGCCTGTGCCCACCCACTTGTCAATCAAAAGGCTCCCTTTGTTTGACTGATTGTTTTATTAATAATGACCTATGTGTTTTGGGCAAAGCCCACTTCACTTTTTGCTAGGCCCACCCACTTTATGATTTCTGGCTATGCCCCTGGTGTCTGTCTGTGCGTGTGTGTTTGTGAGAGTGTTAGTAGGGAACAGACTGAAGGCCCTTCAGAAGACTGACATTTCCCTGTGTAAATTGTGGAGGCCTACAGGAGCAGCGAAAACAGACATCTGACATGCTGCACACCATGCTACTGAGGCTTGAAAGAGCCTCTTTAGGAACAGCACATACCACCCTCTGCCAAATAAAAGTATTAAAATTGAAGACCCCTGTTTCCCCTGGGGAAGGGGTGTGTGCATGTGTGTGTATGTGTATATGTATATGTGTGTTTGTATTTGCCTACATGAGTATGCATTTTTGTCCATGCATTGCATTTGTGTGTGTGTGTGTGTGTGTGTGTGTGTGTGTGTGTGTGTGGACACTGACTTTTTCAGTGTTTTTATACTGAAAGCACAGAGCTCGCTTTTCAACTTAACATAAAGACATAAACATGCCTCAGTTGAACATGAAGCATCAAAACACCCCTGGTCAGCATCCTTCTAGAGGACAATGGCAGCTGGAATGCCACAAAACAAAAGGGATTCAGACACATCTCCTTGAGGAAAAACACCAACGCATTTTATTGAAGACTCCTCAAGATTGCACTTCCTTAAGGAGGCTCAATAAAACAAATCACAGGCTATTGCACTTCCGAGGGGAAAAGACTGTGCAGCATGGCTTGAAAAACAGTGATGGGCCTCCTTGGGTAAAGGAGAAGAGAAAGAAAGGTGATTTACAGTTGTGCTCCACCTGTAGGTGGCAGGTATAGCCTCTCTGGAAATGTCTCAGGTGTGAGTAATGGCACCTGGGGTCAGTCATGTTCTGCCATGCTCAATAAAAAATACCATAACCTGCCTAGTGATGACATGTTCATGCATTATCATAGCCTCATGGCTGCTGAAGACCTGCATAATGTAATGTAATATATGTTCACTCTGTCACACCCTGGACATGCATTTACCACCTCTTTTCTAATCTGGGGCAGTGTTTGTGTTACCTGAAACTTACTAAACCAAACACAAGCATCATGAACAGAGGTTAAATTCCACTAGATAGCAAACTCCTCACATCAGCGATGCTTACAGCATGTTTATTGTCATCAATGTGACATACAGTTTACCTTTAATTACAAGAGCAAACAGAATGATTAATCAGTTAAGCCAGGGGGGAATCAGCCATACTGACTGGTCAAGGCCCGAAAACACAGGAAAGGTTAAATGCAGTTTCTTAATTACATTAGTTCACTTAAGAATAGACTTCAGATGTCTGCAGTTTTGTCATAGCGTAGCATAGAGAACTAGGCTAGGTGATAACAATGCATGGCTAAATAAAGGGATATTTGTGCTATTTAATATCAGGTAAGGAAAGTATAACTTGCAACTCTGTATTGCTCTTTTGGGGATTGGCCAAATATTTCTCTCAGTTTACTTCATGACCACAGAACTAACTGAATTGGGCACAGCAGATCTTACCTTCAAGCTGTTTTGCTCGTATTACTCTCTATGTCATTTGTGATATATTTAACAAAAACAAATCATGCACATCATTATTTAATACTTATCTTAATAGTGTTTTGATGAACTTAAAAGTTAAGACTACTCTTGTATGTATCCCTATACTACTATCCCTATACTACAATTACCCCACAGTTTGTTTGGACCGTGCTGCCCTCTGGTGGAATTTTTGGCACACACACTTTTCATGTATTCACCGAATAGATGAAAATGAAGGCCTTTAAAATACATGCTGAGACCACACCATGCATTGCTGTGATGTAGACGACTTCTAAGACTACTTTCTAAAAATATTTTTATTTAAAAATGTATAGGCCTATATTGCAATTATACATGGCATATCCTACTGTTTCTTAAATTAGGAGACAGCACAACAGTCAAAACAACTCCTGCATGCACGTATGAGAGGAAATACCATTCACTCAGCTTCATGTCTGTAAATCCAATATCTGCCAGCTTCCGTTCACAATGTACTTTGTACAGCAAGTTGCTTTGAGCAATTCGGTGTAAACTACACCCAGTTATCTATTTATTTATTTATTAAAATAATAATAACACCGTGAAATGACCAATCCCCTTCACCTTACGTAATTTCTTGAACGATTTGTACACACCTCGTACCTGTCTAAACATGACCAATCCGGACCAATCGGAGTAAGCTACGAGAAAAAAAAGAACCAATGGTGCGTCTCCAAATCCTAAAGCACGGCAGCCGAGTTACGCCAAAATGTACTAAGGTACGATTTCGGCAGCCCTCGGATGAACTGGTTCAAGCTTTTGTTCTTCCAAGACTGACTTTGTTTGCCGTGCTAATTGCTGCATTTCCAAGAATTTGTCGGGCTTTTGTATAAGTGTTGTGTTAAGCGCTTTATTTACTAGCATATATTGTTTGGCTATATTCGGCACACAGCTCCTCTTGTCGTTCACTAGCGTCTTTGTCATCATTTTGCCCATTTCCTCTGAAAACGGTTCTTGCTGAACAAGATTGGAGGCTCGAGTGCTAAGATGTCAAACCGAATGGTGTGCAGAGAAGCAAGTCATGCCGGCAGCTGGTACACGGCCTCAGGTAGAACCGAAGATGAGGGGTGTAGAAAGGTTTTCTGGGTCGAGGTCCGGTGATCAGCTGTGCATGTTTAAATGCCTGAAGGGGTTTCTTTGAAGAAAATAGGCCATGCTATTTCATTACCAATTTCTTGCAGTAGACGCCAGCTGGTTTAGCAATCCAGTTTTATATTACTTGTACTTAGGCGTTCAGTAGCAAGCAGACGTGGTTTCTCCGTGTCCCATTTTCTTTCTTCCTTTCTTTTTTCACTTTTAATAGAACAGGCTAATCGTCGTAGCAGCCTATGTAACCAATTGCATCGGTAGCGAGTCACAGAGCTAACGTTAGTTGAGTAGAAGAATTGGCAATTAGTCGGTACTTTAAAACTACCCTTGATTTTCTGTAAACTATTTGTAACTACTTAACCCTTGTGCTCTAGCGTTCAAGGCTGTGGCATGATGGGTATCATCTGTCATTGACTTTTTTGCCGCAACGGTTAAGGTTAAATTGCCTTTACGCCATATCTTGTTTATGCTAGCTAACTAGCTTCAAATTTTCTGTCTGTGAAGCAGACATGGTGAAAGGTCTACACAAGTTGTCAACAATGTTATGTTTAACATCCGTCCAAATTTAGTTTACGTGATTATAGTATCATTTTACTCGTCATAATTTCATGTTTAGATGTAGCCTATATTGTGGAATCGTCAGTCAAGATACATTTAGCCGAGCTGAAGCCATGCTAAGTTAGCCTGTCTAGTGAGTGAGCCACTAAAACAGTTTAAGTACAGAACGAAACATTGATATGGTTATGAGATTGTGTAGCTGATGTCACATGAATGATGGTTAATGTTGATCGTATACAATCTCGCTATAGCATGAGTGAAGAAGAGTAAATACAGCAGACGAAATAAGATATTTATCCTCTGGTATATAACCAGCTCACTGAATAGGGAAGCTATTTGGTCTTGACAAAATCAGCGAGTCACTGAATAACAAACGAACACTGGCTACCATTTATCGCTAGCACAGCTAGGCAGGTTTTTATAAGTTTGTTAACTTAGCCGTGGGAGTTCATAGCGATTTCCCAATGAAAAGAACTGACTGTTAGTTGCACTGTTTATTGATCCCTAAATTATCTGTCTTACGCGGCACATTTTAAAACTAGGTTGGAATGAAAAAATAGAAAATTGTACGTTGTACTGGATGTATAGACCTCCCATTAAGCTCATGTTAGCTACCCAGGTTCACCGTGCATTTCGTATGACCAGTGCTGCATCTTTTTCAAAACAATGACCGGTCTTGTGGAAACTAGTCCGCTAATAAAACACTGTTTGTTAACGTTTGTAAATCAATTAAGTTATGTTTTCAGATCAACTACTGAGCCGGCCACTATGCTAGCAAGCTAGCTAAATGAAAACACCCGTATGCATTAGCGTTGTCCTAGTTGATGTCTTTGTCTAGGAAAGCTGATTCAGCCAGACACCAAAAGTAATATCGGGGACATGGGTAAATCCCCAAACTGGTGAGCTTTGTTTTGCGGTGCATTCAACCCACTGACCTGTGCCTCAGCTAACCATTTTGTGAAAAGGGCGACATTAGGATAGCTAACGAGTGTGCGCTAAGAGTTCGTATGCTTTTTTTTTCAAACCACTTTTAAGACATCTAGCTAGTGAGTAAAGACATAACTTGAATACCATTTAGTAGACGCAATTTTGCAAAGGTTCCTGATTATCCGTAACAACGTTGATATCGTTGATTTGTGCCACAATAAAGCATTAAAGAAGAGTTGTTCGAGGTTTTTCCTCCCCTGTTAGCATGCTAAGCTATCATTAACAATTATGTGCCTTCCACGCTTTGCTTATTTATAAAAATGTTAAGGCAGTAAGCGAAAATATAGGTCATGCTGGTTTAACCACATGTAGCGGTCTGAAATGCCAAATGGCTTGCGACGCCTCCCAAAGACCAACAAATGGTTCAATCAAAAAACGGACTAGGTTGCATCAACTGATGGTGGAGGAACTATTGTTTTTAGGCGAAGAACCTGTTTTGGTTTCTTCTCAAACCAACATCGCTGAGGTTTGTCAGAGAGACTTTTTGGTGCAAATTCCAGAACAATCTAATAAATTGGTTTTGATTAGTCACATTGTGTGAGATCAGAGACCTGCAACAGTAGCACAGTAGATGTGCTTTCAAATAATGTTAGAGCCGCTGTCATTACAAGGCAGCATAGACAGTGATTGAGTCCTCTGTCCTAATCAAGCCGTCATCTCTTTCCCCTTTTTCTCTGAAGGATCCCAGCTGAACACACAACTAGAGGGATGGTTATCTCAAGCACAATGCACAGATAAGCCTGCTAGAGCCATCATTGCACCGTAAGCATTGTGAAAATGTCAAAACAGCTTTTCAGCTGCAGAAAAGAATCATCCAGCATGTTTTCTCCAATGTCATGCAGACATACTAAGGCTATATATGTTGAAAAGGGGTGTGCAAAAATGTTGATATCACAATACTTCTTTTCACAATATACTATATCGATTTCTGACCCCAAAATTAGATTTTTAATAAAATTAAAAACATTGCTGTAATATAGGAACATCGTTTTGGTCCTATATTACAGCTCTGTCCTCCAGTAGTTTTTTTTTTTTTTTTTTTCTAAATCCTTTGCACTGTATGTTTTTCACATCAGTGTGTATACTGGTTCAGTTTGTTCTGTTTGTGTAAGAGAGTAAATATTTCTGTTATACTGGCAGCTAACTTGAGATGTTTATTTTCAATATCATGTTAAAGTAGTTACTCTGAGTTATCTTGATTTAATTCAGTTTCTGTAAGATGTAAGACTATCTAGATGGTAAACAGCAACTGATAATTAAGCTCTATTTTTACATTTTCACTGAAGAATGTAGAATATAGCAATATACCCAGTATCACACACATTGTGATAAAATCGTATCGTGACAAATATATCGCGATGAGTATCGTATTGTGAACTCCTTGGCAAGTGCTGCCAAGTCACCACCTTGGTTTATACAGCTGTTGCTTTAGACCTGACTGACTTGTGTGTTCTTGTTGCAGACATGCTGGATATACCTACTGCGGCGCTTGTGCGGCACACGCTTACAAACAAGTGGACCCCTCTGTCACGTGAGTGCTGTTTCCACAAAGTACCCCTTAGACAGTGAAAGCCTGATTTAAGGAGTTAGTCAATGTTATCACTGTCAGTGTTGGCCTGGCTGTGCTGTAAGGGCAAAACAGTTTTGGTTAGCTGCAAACCTTGAAGATTCACACCCTAGTAGATTCTGGGAGATCGAACACCTCTAAATAAAAGAGGCTTTGGCAAAGAGAAACTGTATACTACCACTACGTTGGTCTCAGCTCTGTCAGAATCCCAGCTGGGCTGCTTTCTGCTACAAATGCAATTGAACAATATTGTTGAATTATGAAATGCCCTGTCTGCATTGACTGATAATGTGTTCCATTTTGGTCATGGTGTGGGGTGGTGGTTATTCCAAGATGCCTTGTCGAGGGATGGAAGCATTTCATCAAGCCTGCTTTAGCACTTAGTACAACAACTCTGAAAATGAGCACAAACAGCAAATCAGACAGACTATGACGTTGACATGAGTGCTAAAACTGTCATAATTGAACCACCTTCTCTGCCACGACCCTCTGATTGCAGCCGGAGGGTGTTCATCCTGGGACCCTCACACCATGTGCCGCTGTCCCGCTGCGCCCTCTCGCCTGCAGAGGTTTACAGAACTCCGCTGTATGACCTCAAGATCGACCAGAAGGGTAAATAATCATTCTTGTCCATTTTAGAGCCCATCTGGCCCTATATGAAAGAGCATCTTGGAGGGTGCTGTATAAATCTATTGAGTTTGCAAAAATTTGCTAGTTACGAACAGTTCCACCTGCAGTCTTCAAAGTATTCAAATTTGATGAATCTCTGCTGTATATGAACATTCTTTGCATTGTGTTATCTTAGCTTCATCCATCAATACAAGTGTCTTTTGTTTACGGGAAATCTGATAAACTTTGTTATTTGAAAATCGTCATCTTGTTACTCGCTTTTGGGCTCTGTAGTGCACACCTATATCTGTGGACTTGGGTGGAAAAGTATGCTTCAATATTTATTTTTATCAGATGTTGTTGTATAATGGGAACCCTCTTCAACCGGAAGATATGTACCCTAACTTCAAAAACAACTGTTCAGGAAGCCTTGGCTCTAGCATGGGTTTGTCTCATTTTAAGTGCCGCTAACTGTACGTGTACACCAGAAGCGACCAAAGCGACCAGGTCACCGAGGTCGCTGAAGAAGCTTCGCCGTTGAGTTCGCTTTGTTCGCTTTGTTCGCTCATGACGTTTCATTTGGAATGTTAGTCATTTAAAGGGCCGCAGCAAAAAAAACCTCCCCGACCAACAGTTGTGAAAGCGGCAATACATGTATATGCGTAGGGCAAAACATCGATGTACTTGAACGTTGACATGTTTGGTTAATAAAGGAATAAACGAGTATAAAATGTCTACATGCACTGACAGCTGAAAAATATTCATATTCATACAGTAATTCATGAATGATTTAAGCCGCTGACTGAGTACATCAATTTACTTTTTAGTTAGAATTGTTTGCATCCCTGTAGAAAAACAGGGCTGGGTCGTAGTGGGCCGAAGAGCCTGCCACTGCTGTGATGAGCTTCTCCGTTGCCATTTTTAATACAAAGTAGGAACTAGGTACTAAAGTTACACCGTTTGTTTCCTCGAACCCACCTGATTGTCGGACATTGGTAAATCAATGTATTCCTATTGGTATTCGCGGTATACCCCGAACCGCGTCATAGCTCATTACCATAAAGTTAACTGACTTTTAACTTCTCTTTTTCGCTCTGGTCGCCCAGTTCGCTTCGCTGCCGGCGAATTCGCTTTGTTCGCCCAATTCGCCGACCCTCCATAGAGAAATAATGACTTCCGTCGCTCTGGTCGCTTTGGTCGCTTCTGGTGTGAACGTACAGTAAGAATTCCACCGAGAGCCCAACATTCCGTTTGATGTACAACAACCCCTACTGCTTTAACCACAGAACCATACCACATATATAAACATAATAGAATACATATACAAATAAATAAAAACTACAATTCTAAAACAAAAACACACAGAACTTACAATAAGACATACATAGCATAGATATAACAATAATTTAAAAGTATACTGTTATCCAGAATTATATGTATAACAGCCTATTAGATAACTTAATGTTTATCACAAGATCAGTAAAGTAATGCATTACTCTGTATTTGCAGTAAGATAGCTTTCCTAATAGTGGCCAACTTGGCCTAATAGTGTAAGCACTACATACAGAATACTCCCATCAGTACTGGGTAGTGTAGCATAGTATGCAAACGGTTAACAACCAACCATTATACCCAGATCATGATACATAGACAATGGTAGACAAATCAATCACTTCTTCCAGTTAATGTCTAGTTAGGCCTGAATCCCCCCCATCGCCTCTTCCCCCCACACGTTGTGTGTGACAGCACAGCAGCAAGCAGGCACACCCAAATATAGGGCACCTACTAGCCCCCTGCTGCTGCAAATGGGCATTAGAAAACCGACTGGTGCGCTTATCAATAAAATGCCCTGGCAAAAAAAAAAAAAATAGAAAAATAAAAAAAAGTTGGGTGCCCATGCTGCGTCCTGCTGGGGTTGTTGTATTTTACCTCCTTGGTGGCTTGTACTTGTACACAGTTTATGGCGATCTCTGGAAAACGGGGATGTTCGAGCGGATGAGCCTGCAGACGGATGAGGACGAGCACAGCATTGAGATGCACCTGCCTTACACAGCTAAAGCCATGGAGAGGTAGGGTGAAAGGCCGTTCAGTACATTTTGTCTGCCAGCCTGTCAACACAGGTGCACCTATATCACTAAGGATCAGTGCTGCTACCTGGCCAGTTCAGTTCTCCCAAAAGCAGGAATGTAAAAAAGCAATTCCAGAAGATGATCTGACGTGATTCTTTGCAAATTTTCATAATGTTTATATTAGCAACACTGTAGTAGGTGTCTGAGAGTACTTCTGCTTAGCACTGAATGCATGTTTGGAACTGGTGCTGATATTGACCAGAAGCAGGCGTTTTTACTTGGGTACATTTGGTCACAACCACCAAAAAAGGAAATCAAAGAAATGTAATTACTTTTTAAAAACATCAGATTGTAGAACAGTATATTAATTATAATGAAATGAAGGCAAAAATGATTAGTGCAGTAATATTGTAGAGTAGAGTGTAGAGTAATATTCACTTTCCCAGGGGACATATTTTTATTCAAGTACAGTATGTGGCTGTGAGATTTTCTCATTGGTTCATGCAGCCCTTCAAGCCCACTGGGCATACAACAGAGCTAGGTTCAGCCCCGCTCTCATCTACATGCAGAGCAGCAGGCATTATTGAACCCCAGAACTAATTTACCACCTCCAGCTTCTGCCATTAGGGCAGTCAGAACTGTTTACAGTGCTTTGAGTGAACTTATTAACAGTTTTTTGTAGAGGGCTGTTCAGTAATGTATGGATCCAGCTGTTAATGCAAGGACTGTCAACCACTGTATCCCCTTCACTCTCATTTACACACACACTCCCACACACAAAGTACACACACAGATTTAAGTGTTGGCTCAGTACCTAGGGGTGAACTGTGTTCGTCCTCCTCTCCCCTCTCTGTCCTTCCTGGGTGGGGTGCAGCCATAAAGAGGAGTTCAGCATTGTGCCCGTGCTGGTGGGCGCCCTGAGCGAGTCCAAAGAACAGGAGTACGGAAAGCTTCTCAGCAAGTATCTGGCTGACCCCAGCAACCTCTTCATCATCTCCTCAGACTTTTGCCACTGGGGTAAATCTGTCTGGCGGTCTGTGTGTCTGTCTATTTCTTTCTTTCTCTTTTTCTACTTTTCTCCAACAAATCATTCTTTATTCCTCTTTCTCTATCTTTAATTGTCTTTGTTTTTACCATGTGTCTTTCTTCACCACGTAAGTCTCATTTCTACAATATTATGGAGACCACTGTGTTTACCATATGTCTTGCTAACATGCCTGTGTGGCTGTTTTTAAGGTCAACGGTTCCGGTACACTTACTACGACGAAAGCCAAGGAGAGATTTATAGATCTATCGAACATCTTGACAAAATGGTAAATAATTTTCAGTCTGTGGTCTTTTCAGTCACTTTTAATACTCAACTCACCAAAAGTAGTGAGATCAAGCTATGATGTAACACTGGCAAGCTACCTCCTGTAGACACAGCCCCCTGCACAGTAGGGGTGTTGAAATTAATCATAATCGATGCAGCGCGATGCAGACATGAACGATTAATAATCGTTTCAAAAGCAGATCATAATCGATTGTAACGTATTTTCTTGTCAATTTTTTTTCACCATAAGTATTAAAAATAGCATTCGGTAACCCGTGTTGTCTATGGCAACCTGTGTCTATGGTCTATGGTAGTCTCATCCAAAGATTCTAAAGCGGAGCCAGATATCTCTATTACGTCAGGGGTATGAAGTATGCCCTGAACCACCGTGGATGCCATTTTGATAAGCCCACCTAACATTCCATCAGCCCACTGCAAATCGCACCCTAGTTACAAGGCTAACTTACCAACATACGTAGCCTAAATCTTCATGTTTCCAAACAGTTGGCCTACCTAAGTAATGTAAACTAAAGGGTGACATCAATCGAACAGCTGATGTTAACACAATGTTTGCTAACAGAAATCATTTCTATAACAAACTAGACAAATTTCACCTTAACATGACGAGTTAGCCAAAGTAATAGTAACTGTCTTTGATCCTTGCCATGACTTCTCATAATCCATTATCTATTCACTATAGGTGCCAAAAATGGGTGCAAAACTCTCGTAGGCAAGACCTCATAAGCAGGACACCAAGCTACCTGCATGCTAACTGCCGCTTGTGTGCAGAAAATGTTGAGGCTTAATGAATCTTTAATGTCAATTTCAGATTTACAAAGATAAAATTATGGCATGGTTTTATGTTTGCACTTTCAGTGCATGGTTATGTTGCAGCAGATCATTGCTACAGCCGGCCCATCGCTGATGCTGATCTGGTCACACCCTCCACCTCTCCATGTGTGGCGTCACCCTCCTCCACTTGGCCTGAAGCACCTGAGACAAGGATAGACCGGAGCCACGCTGCTGTGGCTGCTAGACCAAACAAGCATCATCTCAGACTGTTAAAATAAGAGCGTCTTAGGATATTTAGATTACCAAAAAAGGTTGAACAGTTAAAACAGTGTCTGGCCAAGGTAAACAAAAACATGTGTATATCACTAGAGAGTGGAGGGAGTGCACTCTTTCTTTGCAGCACAGCTGCGTAACTCCAGCTGTCGCTGCAGAGTGAGGGGGAGAAGGTGGACTCACTGACAAAGTCATGGCACTATCACTGTATCACCAGGGGCCCCGTGCGTATAGATTCTGCCAGCACATATTTTCACTACCATCCATACCATCTCTGCGCAGGTGGCTGAGTGGGATGGAAATGAGAGGAGGATTTTCTCTCACTGTCTTAGACGTGTTGGGCAGTAGAGTCCGTGACATGACCCAGTTGGACAGACTGTGTGTCATAACATTTGATGAAATGAGCTTAAGATCATGCTTAACATATAACATCAGCACTGACAGTATGGAGGGCTTCGAAGTTTTTTGTTCACTGGGAAAGACTGTGCGTGTAGCAAACCACTCTTTGGCCTTCATGGTTAGGGGGTTGATTGGAAAGTGGAAAAAGCCCATTGGGTATGTCCTGTCTAAAGACGCTGCCCCAGCACACACTTAAGAATGTCTTTTAAAGGAGTGCATAGATGACATCAAGGCAATAGGCTTACTTCCCAAAGTTGTAGTCTGTGATCAAGGGGCCAACAATGTCTCACTGTTTAAGCAGTTAGGCATTACCCCAGAAAAGCCTTTTTTTTATGTATGCCGGTGAAAACATCTTTGCACTGCATGATCCACCACACCTGCTGAAAAACACACGGTCAAACTTGGAGAAGTACATATTTCACAGCAACACAGACAGAACATCTAAAATTATAAAGTGGACATACCTTCAAAGGTTTTTCAAATTAGACTTCCAACTACCAATCAGAAAAGCACCCAAGCTCACAAAAGGCCATTTCAAAGATGCGGGTAAACAAAGCAGCTCAAGTACTGAGCCACACGGTCTCAGCAGGTATTTATACCTATGTGGCATTAGGAAAACTGCCTGGAGAAGCAGTTCATACAGCAGAGTTTGTAGAGATCATAGACAGCTTGTTTGACTCCTTCAACAGTCGATTCTTTAGGGACCCAAAACCACTGAAGCGCCCTCTCTCTCAAAGTTCTGGTCGTCTTAAATTTTATGAAGCATGCATCCCAATTCTTAACACCTTAGAGGTAGTGGGGTCGAAAGGTGTTCTATTCAGAAGAGGGTGGTTACTTGCCATAGCCTGTGCCACTCAGCTGTGGGTCCACTTGCAGTCAACTTATGACTTGAAATATATGTTTACATCCAGACTTAACCAAGACATAGTCCAGTACTTGTTCGCAACAGTGAGGAGGAAAGGCGGATGTCGCAATAATCCCCCTCCAAAAGAATTCAGATGCACTCTGAGAATGGTGAGGGTGGGAGACCTGATAAGGCCTGCTGCTGGTGCCAACTGTGTGCCAGACACAGACAAATGCATCACAACCCTGCAGAACATAGGGAAAGCACCTCAGTCTAAATCAAGATCAGCACTTACCACCTTGCAGCAGACAAAAACACCATACACCAGTCTATACGTTGACATCCCCGAACAGAACACTCTAGCTTACATTGCAGGTTATCTGTGCCTGTTTAACTGCACATGACTGCGAAACATGCAGGTCTGTGCTCCTGTCCCAAGAGAAGAACATGATTGATCCAGCACATTTATTTATCCACCACAAAGCTTATGACACCACACATTCAATATTTGGCTCGCTTTTTGTACCATCTGATCTATTCCTGCAATTCTGCAGTGAATGTGAACAAGTATTTTGTGAACATTTCAGTGAAATTAATATGACGAGTGAACATCTGTTGGACCATTAATCAGGCCATTCACAATCAAACAATGTACAAAATACTAACACTCTGCAGTGATACTGTTAAATCAAGGCTAGTCTTCACATTTGTCAGTGTGCGTGTGCAGTATGCGCTTAAATTCAAAAACAGACAAGGCTGTGACGGGTGTTAAAAGGCAATGCAGAAAATTGAAGTTGTCACATAATTAATATTTCACTCGTAATAGACTAATTTATGTAAATATGTTTATATGTTTATGCCTCTACACAGACACCACGTTAAGGCAACACATTTGCCTGAACGAATTTTTTTTTTCACTTAATGACTTAATACTCCACACTGACCTCTGTTGTCCTTGCCTGTCTTGTCTATTAAGCTAACACAGATGAGGAAGGCTGTATGCTACTTGCTGTGTGGGTGGGTGTGTGTGTGTGTGTGGGGGGTGGTGGTGAGGGCTGTGTCTAGGGGGGGTGGCATGAGACAGGCTATGTACTGCGTACTGTGTGTGTGTCTGGGGGAGGATATGAGGGCTGTGTGTGTGTGGGAGGGGACTTTGCCCGAGGTGGGGTGGGGCATCCGAATGTGAGGAGAAGGGGTGAGGGGGGCATGAGGTGCTGTGGAGGCAGTGGAGGATGGAGAATGGCGGCGCTCCGATGACATTTGGTGTGTGTGTGTGTGTGATGTAAAGTTAGGTTGTGTGTGCTGAGTGGTGGATGTGTGCAAAGTTGGTTTGTGTAGTGTGTGTTCAGGGTTCTGATGGCCTGTGGATAGAAACGAGTCTTTCAGTCCTAGCCAAGTGGTTGCATAGGCGTCTTCCAGACCTCAGTGGTTTAAGCAGTCCATTTCCAGAATGAGAGGAGTCCTTTAAAATCTTTTGGGCCCTTGAAAGTACTCTTCTGGAATAGGTGTCTTGCAGAGCAGGGAGTGGAGTTGCGTTCAGCTGAACGTACAACTAGGGCTGGGCGATATGGCTGAAATCTGTATCACGATATAATTGTTTCATATCGGTCGATATTGATAATTATTGAAACATTGTGTGACCTATTTAAAATAAGTAACAGGAGGGAAAAAATCTAAATTTAAACATTTTTATTTTTAACTTAACCTTCCTCTGACAGGCAATAAGCATTCAGGCAAAATGACTGTCTACAAACGTTCAATGTTACGATCACAATGAAAACGGAACAAGTATCAGTAAGCTAATAAAGTGCTTAACAAAGCTGAAGTGTTATAAAGGCTACGTTTACATGATGACGGTCTGAACAGAAGACGCAAAAGTGGCGTTGCGTCTTCACTTTTTATTCCACGTTTAGACGAGCGTTTTCGGGAGGAATTCTGCGTGCATACGATGACGCAAAAGTGTGTGGAATTCGATGGGGGTATGCATGCCAGGCGGCTAGATAGACATTCTCCCAGGTCTCGTCCATAGCAGTCTGGCTCGCCTGCAACAAACCAGTGCATCCAGAATTTGACAGAGGTGGTTGCAGATCCTCCTCTGTTCAGTAATAGTATATATACAAATTCTGTACATTTGCTGGAATGCCTCTTGCAAGTTTATTAGAGCTGCTAGAGCAGCTTGAAGGTCCGACGGATGGAAATCGCATGGATCCATTATTTCCCTGTACTGCCTCATGTATGTGACGTAAACACATACACAGCGTGAGCTGATCTGACCAGAGTTTTGCGTCTTGGGCCGTTTAGACGGAAACGCTACGGCGGAGCGTATTCAACTTTTCCACTCTGGAGGGTGGTTTCAAATTGTTGCGTTTTTAGGTCCCGAAAACGCCGTCACCGTGTAAACGAAAGACACTTCCGATAAAATATTTTGTCGTTTTTACCCATAAGCGTTCTCGTGTAAACAGGCCCAAAGACATGTGCAAAGTGTTAAATGTAAACATAGCGAAACCTGATACCTGAGAAGAACTATCATATATGTATATAGTTTTACTGCATATTTTGCAGACAACATTTGTCTGACTACGATGAGATTTGTAAACTCTAAAAAAGCTCCCATACTGGTGAGCAGACCTTTCTGTTCTTAGGGCTCATTCACACCAAACACTCTGCGTATTCAGCGCGTGGCTGACTAAACTTACGCCGTTTTCTGAAAAAAAAAAAAAAAAACATTCTATCGAATGCATTTTCTATTGTTATCGAGTAGGTGTCTATCGAGATACATATCGTTATCGTTTTATCGCCCAGCCCTACGTACAACTCTGTGCAGAGTACTGCAATCTCTGACTGTGGAGTTCCCATACCAGGTGATAACAGGTGATGCCATAACAGTTAGCTTATAAGTAATTATTATTCACACTGTGTCAATTTTACTTATCATCAACTGTAATTCGCAAACATATACTTATCCACAAATTTAATGAATTTTATATCTGAGGCTGCAATCAAGATGAGACAATTTTGTAGTGTACTGCGCTACAGCAAACTACCTTACTTTGCATTATTATTGAGGAAAACTAAACAATCAGATCAGAAAAATATTGATTTGGTTTAGAATGTGATATTTTTTTCCCTCTTACTTGAAACACGAAATACATCTCTAAACAATAAATAGCATAATAATTTCATGATAGTGCCACATGCTTACCACGGTAGTAATCGCTAATTCTCTGTAACGGCCACAAGTGAACTTACCAAAATGGTGCCCTTGGAACAATACTTCCGTACTTCCTCATTGACAACGTATTTTCCGGCCAGTAATCTATCTTGCGCGTAGCGCTCTAGAATCTTTGGTCTCATCTACGTGACACATTTGTCATCGCATAGCATACGTCACAACACAACATGGCGACGCCATAAAATTAAATATGTTGGAAACACCACCAACTGAAGAAATCGCGTTAGCTGTTTCCACCCAGAGTTGTTAACAACGCCAGAGTTGTCCTACTTCCGCGAAATGTCCTACCGTAGGAAGAAATGACAGACATGTCTGCAGAGCTGTGCTACCTTGTCAGAAGGGCTTCCAGTTTAATTTTTTGTTGCTGTTTGCTTGCTGTTTTAATGTTTTTTTTTTTTTTTTTTCCTCTGCGAGAGTGTTCTCACCGGAAATAAAACATAGATGTATGCATGACGTTTTGACAATTACAGTTGCCAAATTAGAACAGGCTTCCACATTAGTAAGTGCAAGTAGGACCTTATGACAGTGAAATTTACCTCGTCAGAATATGCTTCCACAATTGTATAGCAGATAGAACATTTTGACACTTCAAATGACCCCGTCAGAATATGCTACAACATTCATATATGCAGGTAGGACGTTCTGACAATTCAAATGACCCCGTCAGAATAGGTTTCTACATTCATATATGCAGGTAGGCTGTTCTGACAATTAATAAATTATTTAATAAAAGAGGAAGGTCATATCTGACTGCTTGTGTTTGTTGATGAAATCCAGGCCATGTGAAGTAATATAGAAAATAGATGTGAAGAGTTGTGTTGCATCGAGATATCAAATCGAAAACTTAATAATTGTAATCGAATCGTGAGATGAGTGAGGGTTCACACCTCTACTGCACAGGGTGTTGTCATGCAAACATTGTCATAGCTGGGATTTTTTAATTCCTGCCTGTAAGGTCTATCTAGCATGAGATGTTTACTCCTGCATTGTCATTGGCTTTGCCAGATGAGCACAATTGAAATCTTTATGAAATTAAAATAATTTGAAATCTTTTTTGTTGATTCAGCATTTAACTTTGTTGTTTTAATCATGTTTTCTTGGCTTGCCTACATTGTAATTGGTAAGTGATGGGTTAAAGAGCTTGTGTGTTTACTTTCACAGGGAATGGGCATCATAGAACAGCTCGATCCTATATCTTTTAGCAACTACTTGAAGAAGTACCACAACACTATTTGTGGTCGTCATCCAATTGGAGTGCTGTTAAATGTAAGTTTTGTGTTTTTATCCAAAGATTATCCATAATATTTTAAGCATAACAGAAAAGCTTTTAAACTGCTTTGAATCATAGTTCATTTACTGTGCTGTGTATCTGACTTTCCACTGTGTGTGTGTGTGTGTGCGTGCGTGTGTGTGTGTGTGTGTGCGCGCACGCGCACGCATACCCGTATGTGTATGCGCGCACGCGCACGCATACCCGTATGTGTATGCTAATTTGCTTAGGCTGTGGCTGAACTGAAGAAGACTGGTATGGAAATGGACTTCTCTTTCCTGAACTATGCCCAGTCGAGCCAGTGCAGAAACTGGCAGGACAGCTCTGTGAGCTATGCTGCTGGGGCCCTCATTGTTCATTGAGGTCAACCTTTCCAGAAACCATTGCAGTTCCCAGAACCCCCCTCCTCACGTCCCACCATCTTTCTTATCTTGCCACCTAATGCCTGTCCCCCATTCCCACCCCTTGCATCAGGGTCAGATGGCTCCCCTCAATACACCCACCCGACCCCTTTGCCCTTTTTGTTAAAATGACCCAGAAGTTGAATGCCGTTCGGAATCCTTTTACATGCAGAGTTGATGTGTAATAAATTAGAAACTAACTCCTAGCCCCTTACACATGCACAGACAGATATGTATACTGTTGCTTTCAGTTAAAATGCTGAGAGGACAGGGTTAAGATGCCTGCTTGAAGTTGCCATCTGTAAAGGCATTTAGTGTTTGTTTGTCAGTGATGGGGTTGGGGGTTGCTGGATTGGGAAGTGGGTGGGGAAGATGAGAGAGGATGTTATTGTTCAAAAAAAAAGTGTGTGTGTGGGGGGTGGGTGTTCTACATTTGCACTCTTTGTAGGTATGTGCATATGTAATCTTGTCATAAAAATATGAAAACATGAAACAATAATATGAAATATAGAGTATGTCACTTAGCCATACTTGTCGAAAGAAAAAAGAGGACTGCTACTACAGCTATATCTATGTAAGCCCTTCAGAGTAGCAGTATAAGTAGCTACTGCCATATGTTTTCAGTGCAGGCCTGCTGTTTGTTGTCGCTTACAAAGGGCTACACACTACCAAGTTCACTAACCTGCAGCTGTATGACAGAAACATATATACATACACACCAAAAAAAATGTTTATGCTTTTACAGTAGTCTATTAAAATGTCACCCTTTGCATTCATATATTTTTGCTTCTTTACCTGTCATTAAAACGTTTTCGTAGAAGTGTTTTTCTTTAATATTATTACCTTAATTTGTTGTAGGCGGTGTGATGGTGAATTTGGACGCAAGAGGTGCCAACAAATTGTGCCCTCTGTTGGTAGTCTTTTAAGCACATCAACAGTTCCCACCAGCTCGAGGTAGCAGTGGGATTTAACTGGCAGATGTGCACCAAAAAAGACAGAGAATATATAGGTATCAATAGGATCCTGACACTGTAATAGTTATGCTCTGCTGTAGGCTAGTTATCTAACCCTCCTGTATTGTACTATTTCCATTACCCCCCTGAGCACAATGCAACAAGACACACCCTTTCTCTTATCCACACCACCTTTTGTGACCCCTGTCAATCACACGAAGCCCTCTCCACAACACTAAGTGAAGAATGGAAAATGGAGAATGATTTGGGGGGGGAAATTAGTGCTTTGAGCTGCTCTGTGGAAACGGGCAGTTCACACCATGCAGATGTGCCTTGGGTCACTGTTACATGTCCGTGTTGCTATTATTTTCGTTGTCATTGATATAATGTTGTGTTCTCCACCGAGCACCCCCATCCACACCACCACTCCTGGTTGATGGAGCAGGGGAAATGCATGTGTGCCCCCCCCCCCCCCCCCCCCCCCCTGTTTTCTGCAGTGCAGGACCAGCTGTTTGTTTTTTTTGAACATCACTGTCATTTTCCTCAGTGGAAGGATGGCATCCATGTCCAACACCTGCTATACTTAGCACAACCCACCCAAGTCTGGAGGATGTACCTCTTGTAACTATTTTCTTTTGTTTTTTGTTTCCATTATTGTCAGTGTTTTACTTCATAGTGAGAAATGTTCTTTTTGAATTTCAATGCGAAGTCACACATCAATGTCAAGAAGTGAACTGGCGCTCTGGATGGAGCTTGATTATTATTTTTATTTTAATCTCAGGTTACATTGATGAAGCATCATTGAATGCTTGCCAGATATGACACAAGGGTCAAACCCAATGTTACAAAGAAACAAAAAACAGAGTAAAATAAGTTTAAAGTGATCTGCCCCGATGTGTTTTTTTTAACATTCACTTGTCTGGTGTCTTTTATTGTGGTCTAGGAGGTTGCTGTGTAATTTTTTTAGGCTTTGCTAGCAGTCCATGACATCTGTAGATGCCTGAAGTGGGAATGTTTTCTTAAAGCGATACTATGCAACTTTTGGTTGGTTTTCTTACAAGGCTCCCCCTATGGGCCAGTATTAAATGTTTACTAGCCCCATGGCAATCAATCAACAGACCAAAAAGTCAAACAAATCCCTTTACAAACGACTAGCACAAACATGCACGGAAAGAGAGAAATCATTCCAGTGTTACTTACAATTGCTGTTTCCTCGCTGGCTCTGTCATCATGAAACTGCATGTCTACATGTGTAGTTGGCAACTAGCCTGCCATGCCGTCAAGCAAGCCTGAGCTCTCTCGCACATGCCCGAGACTTGTCAGCCCATGTGTGCTATGACGCATGGTTTTTCCCCTACAGACCACTGGGACTGTCTACTGCCTAATGAAGATAACCTCAAAAATGTTGTATAGTGTTGCTGTAAATGGACATTTGCATTCTTATGGACAATTGTCAGGGCCTATACTGAGAATGGGATTATTTAACTTACTCTGGTTTAACACAGGGTTAACTAGTGAGCCCTGGGTTGACCAAACCTGGTTTACTGAACTGAATGCTGTATGTCATCAAGTTACTCTGGAAGTAAGCCCGATAGGCCACTAATACCGTTTTGTATTACCGTGTACAAAAGACAAAGACTGCATGAATCTTGGAGAGATTTCTGCTGTATGTGTGGTGACAATGTTAGATGATCGTCAAAAATTATGTTTAGTGTGTGTGTGTACACTTTGTGTGCACCTGCCTAAAACTTGTCAAAAAACAAAGTATGCCCATCAAGTCCTTTCAGCTTTATGGGTATTTTAACATTAAACATGTGGATGGCTAAAACGATACAGTATTGTGCAAAGATTTAGGCAGGTTCCTTCAAACCAGCATGAATTCACACAAAGGGGCACACAGAAATTCAGGGATTTTGCAGGATTATAGTCAGGTGTATGATTAACCAACTACACCAAATTGGTTGTATATGTTAGGAAGCCTACATCCACAGAGGATCTGTGGTTAGTTCTTCAAGATGTTTGGCGCAAGCTACTTGCCAAGTTCCTTCAAAAACTAAAGCAATGCAAGTGTACCTAGAATAATTGATGTTCTTTTGAAGGCAAAGGCTGGTCACACCAAATACTGATTTGATTTAGGTTTCTCTTTTGTTCAGTCACTGACAAAGCCTCTTCATTCAGCCAATCAGTCTGTCAGTTGTCATCAACTTTGTCTCAAGCTAATTGTTTTTCTCTGCCTACAAGTTTTAAAATAAAACTACAACAACTTACAATTAAATAATTTAAAGTTTAAATGCCTATTTAAACTTTAAATAGTTAAAATGTTAAATGTTCAGCCATTCTAACTGTGAGTTGTCATCAACTGTCTCACACCAACTGTTTCAAAATAGAAGTCCTCACTGCAATAAATTCAGGCTTTTAACTGTCATTTGTCATCAACTATCTCTCCAGCCAACTGTTTGCTGCGCCCACAACTTTTTCAGATTACACTACAAAAATTCACTATTAAATAATCTTACAATTTAATGAGCTATTTAACTGTTCAGCCATTCAAACAAGCTGTAGTAAATTAAAAAATATTTTTTACCTTTCAACATACTTTTAAACATGAAGGCACTTGCCCTTGCCCATGACTTAGCTACTCTATTGCCCCAAAGTTGTCAAATACTGTATGTGCACTGAGAAAGAAAATATGGAAGAAAGATTTTTCTAATTTAAAATCTGCCTTTTTCTTTGGGACTTGAATGACTCAGGAGCAGAGAGACGTTTTGGAGATAACTTCAATCATCAAGTTGGACAATTTATAAAATTATTAAAAATAATTTCAAACAATAGAAAGAGAACGGTAACAGGGTGTTCTTTGCGTTTGTGCAACAATCCTAAATAGCCTCCATAGAAAATAAAACCCAGTCAACTCCAACCCTTCCTGTATAAGGGTGGAGGAGTATCTGTAAAGTTGGGTCTTTAAGCATCAGTTTGCAAGTCTAAGTGTGCCATTTTCTACACAGACAGTAAGAATAAAGTTAAGTAAAATGTATTACGGTATTGGCTGCAGTTATTACGTTGTTAAAGAATTTGTACTACTAGGTGAATAACATAATAACCAACCAATAATGTAATTATCTACGTTATCGGTAAAATGTTATTATATTATTGGCTCAAAAAGTGTATTATATTATTGGCAGTTATTACATTTTGGGTTGCTAATATCCATTTGAAATATTTCTAACTTTTACACGTGCTGCATGTTAATAATTTTAAGTGTTTACATTCTGAATAAAAAGACCCTCTGAGTATGTATAGAAATGAATCACTAATTTACCACTTTAAACTTTAACTAAATGTTTATCTCACAATTGCCTCAGTTTACATATGTAAAGTGAAGAGAAATGTTTGTTGCAGCAACAGTGTTTTAATACTTCGGTTTTTCTCATGTTCTGTATGTTCGATTCTTCTCATGTTCATATAAACTTCATCTGAGAACTATAACATTACATTACATTATTACACTTAGCTGACGCTCTTATCCAGAGCGACTTACAGATATTCACAGGGTTTCAGTTACAGTCCCTGGAGCAGTGTGGGGTTAGGGGCCTTGCTCAAGGGCATCTCAACCATGGGTAGGGTGGGATTTGAACCAGCAACCTTCCGATTGCAAGACCAGTTCCCTAACCACTAGGCCACAGCTGCCCCAACAAGCTTAGCCTGCTGCATTTTTTATCATTTGTCCCAGAAGGCTAACAATGAAAGTGGTAGGTGCCCTTAGATGAAGCATGACGACTTCGCTATTTTTAAACCATTAAAACAGCTCGAAGAAACTCCACACTCCATCGGTAGTACAACAAAGGCCCTGACATTAAAAACGAGGCACTGAGAACTTTGTAAGTGTACACAACATTTATTAATAAAACAGTTTTGACAGGCAGTACCTTGCTGTAGTTTCTCGTCGCCGCCATGATGAAAGTCCACACAAGTCGATTGACGAACATGAACCAGCAGGAAGAATAGGAGGAGAGGTAGTACAATCGACTTGTTTGGACTTTCATCATGGCGGCGACGAGAAACAACTGCAAACTACTGCATGTAAGAACAGTTTTTGAAATAAACGTGTACATTTACAATATTCTCATTGCTTCGTTTTGAATGCCAGAGCCTTTGTTGTACTACCGATGGAGTGTTACAGCGCCCTCTATGGTCCCAATTTTATGGCATGTACTGTGCTTTTAGAGGACTTTGTTATATAACTGCACAAAATACGTCATGCACGATCAGCACAAAGACATCTAAAAGCACAGCACATGCCATAAAATTTGGTCCATAGGGGGCGCTGTAATTGTACAAAATGTTATTTTGCCTATTATCTAGAGAATGCTAACGTTTACAACCAATTTGTTTTATCGTGAAATCTATTGACCCTCACCCATTGAAAACACTGGTCGACGCCCACTTCCAACAAAAAACTATTTCAACACTGCGAAAACGAATACAAATGAACTCGTCATAGGCCGTTTCATAGGTCGTTGTGAATCTCACCATAAACCGTTTCGAAGTTACATGTCAATGAACTTTTACCACGTAGCTTAAAATTCTTCAAAAGTCCAAATCTTGGCTTCTAATTGCTCAAAATTGGTCAAAGTTGACATGCTAACTCTAAACAGCTTTGTTTTCGTGTGTACTAAATGTTGTGACATTTTGTCACAGGGGGCGATGTTTATCGTCGAAGCTAGGTGTCGAAAAATAGTTTTTGTTAAATAACTCAACAATTTTACCAAATACAACAATTTTGTGTTAGTATGTCAGTGTTACAGAGGTGTTTCGACCCAGCTCGTAAACACTTACTTGAAGCATAGCAATATGAGTGATATGAGTAAATGCAAAAATTGGGATTTTAAGTTGCCAATATCTTGGACCGAGACGTCATGCACGATCAGCACAAAGACCTCTAAAAGCACAGCACATGCCATAAAATTGGGCCCATAGGGGGCGCTGTAATTGCACAAAATCTCATTTTGCCTATTTCTTTCACAAATCACGCCTACACACTACACAAACACACACAATGTCATTCATTCAAAACCTACATCCATGCCCACTTCCAAGAAATCATTTCCACACAAATTCTCACCTCACAACACTGCTCTACCACACACTCATCATACCAACAGTTCCCACATTTTAATACACTGCGGCGGTCATACCATGTACCGCTATGCGGTACATCTAGTTATGACTTTATGCAACATTTACTGTGAAATGTGGCGAAATAGTAAAATTCATCACCTTGCTATTTCAACATATTACAACGCATGAAACATTTCTTTGCAATTCAACATCAGCAACATCTCGGTGTCATGTATGCCAATTTTCACATGAATGTGAACAACTGCCTCGGAGTAGTATGTTAGAATTGATCATGTGTCCAAACACATATAATCCCTATTACCTAGAGTTGCCGCGACCATTTTTCCCTTTTTTTTTTTTTTTTTTCAGTGAATGTCCGTCAACGATTCCCGGGACACTGAAACTCGGGGGGACATGAATCTTTGTAGGCATGTAGCCCTGGAACATTTCGAGCGAATAGAAGCTTTTGGTCCCCCAGGCCCACCCCCCCGCTGTGCCAGCGTACGTCAAAGAGGGGGAGACCGGCAAAAGTTTTTGCTGAATAACTCAGTGAACGTTTCACCCAACAACATGAAATTTTTGTGATATGTCGGTGTTACAGAGACATATCGACCCAGCCAATAAACGCTCACTTGAAGCATAGCGCCACCTAGTGATATGGATAAATGCAAAAATTGGGATATTGAGTTGCCAATATCTTGGACCGAGAAGAAAGCAAAATACATCATGTACGATCACCACAAAGACCTCTATAACCACAGCACGTGCCATACAATTTGGTCAATAGGGGGCGCTGTAATTGTACAAAATGTCATTTTGCCTATTATCTAGAGAATGCTAATGTTTACAACAATTTTTTTTTTATCGTGAAATCTATTGACCCTCACGCATTGAAAACACTGGTCAACGCCCACTTCCAACAAGAACAATTTCCGTGAAATTTTAACATTGCTAAAACGAATCTGAACGAACTCGTCATAGGCCGTTCATGTGAATCTCACCAAATTTGGTATATGTCATCTACAGACAATGCTGACAAAAAGTTATCAAAGGATTTATCTTGAGATAAACCGTTCCGAAGTTACACGTCAATGAACAAATAACACGTAGCTTAAAATTCTTCAAATGTCCATATCTTGGCTTTTAATTGCTCAAATTTGGTCAAAGTTGACATGCCATCTCTAAACAGCTTTCTTTTCATGTGTACTAAACTTTTTGACATTTCGTCATAGGGGGCGATGTTTATTGGCGAAGCTAGGTGTCAAAAAACAGTTTTT
Source organism: Coilia nasus (assembly GCA_027475355.1). Classification (NCBI taxonomy): domain Eukaryota; kingdom Metazoa; phylum Chordata; class Actinopteri; order Clupeiformes; family Engraulidae; genus Coilia; species Coilia nasus. The sequence goes on along the minus strand of CM050204.1, from coordinate 4,922,465 downwards.
GTTAAATAACTCGTCAACAATTTTGCCCAAGACAACGATTTTGTGTTAGTATGTCGGTGTTACAGAGTCGTATCGACACAGCCCATAAACACTCACTTGAAGCATAGCGCCACCTAGTGATATGGGTAAATGCAAAAATTGGGATTTTGAGTTGCCAATACCTTCGACCGAGAAGGTGGAAACTGCGCAAAATACGTCATGCATGATCACCACAAAGACCTCTAACACCACAGCACGTGCCATAAAATTTGGTCAATAGGGGGCGCTGTAATTGTAGAAAATGTCATTTTGCCTATTATCTAGAGAATGCTAACGTTTACAACAATTTTTTTTTTATCGTGAAATCTATTGACCCTCACGCATTGAAAACACTGGTCGACGCCCACTTCCAATGAGAACAATTTCTGTGAAATTTTAACATTGCGAAAACGAATCTGAACGAACTCGTCATAGGCCGTTCATGTGAATCTCACCAAATTTGGTATATGTCATCTACAGACAACGCTGACAAAAAGTTATCAAAGGATTTATCTTTAGATAAACTGTTCCGAAGTTACACGTCAGTGAACAAATAACACGTAGCTAGATAAACTGTTCCGAAGTTACACGTCAATGAACAAATAACACGTAGCTTAAAATACTTCAAATGTCCATATCTTGGCTTTTAATTGCTCAAATTTGGTCAAAGTTGACATGCCATCTCTACACGTCTTTCTTTTCATGTGTACTAAACTTCTTGACATTGCGTCATAGGGGGCGATGTTTATTGGCGAAGCTAGGTGTCAAAAAACAGTTTTTGTAAAATAACTTGTCAACAATTTTGCCCAAGACAACAATTTTGTGTTAGTATGTCGGTGTTACAGAGTCGTATCGACCCAGCCCATAAACACTCACTTGAAGCATAGCGCCACCTAGTGATAAAGGTATATGCAAAAATTGAGATTTTGAGTTGCCAATATCTTGGACCGAGAAGGTGGGAACTGCACAAAATACGTCATGCACGATCAGCACAAAGACTTCTAAAACCACAGCATGTGCCATACAATTTGGTCCATAGGGGGCGCTGTAATTGTGGAAAATGTAATTTTGCCTATTATCTAGAGAATGCTAACGTTTACAACCAATTTTTTTTTTATCATGAAATCTATTGACCCTCACGCATTGAAAACACTGGTCGACGCCCACTTCCAACGAGAACAATTTCCGTGAAATTTTAATATTGCGAAAACGAATCTGAACGAACTCGTCATAGGCCGTTCATGTGAATCTCACCAAATTTGGTATATGTCATCTACAGACAATGCTGACAAAAAGTTATCAAAGGATTTATCTTGAGATAAACCGTTCTGAAGTTACACGTTAATGAATATTTAACACGTAGCTTAAAATTCTTCAAATGGCCGTATCTTGGCTTTTAATTGCTCAAATTTGGTCAAAGTTGACATGCCATCTCTAAACATCTTTCTTTTCATGTGTACTAAATTTTGTGACATTTCGTCATAGGGGGCGATGTTTATCGCCGAAGCTAGGTGTTGAAAAACAGTTTTTGTTAAATAACTCGTTAACAATTTTGCCCAAGACAACGATTTTGTGTTAGTATGTAGGTGTTACAGAGGCATATTGACCCAGCACATAAACTCTCACTTGAAGCATAGCGCCACCTAGTGATAAGGGTAAATGCAAAAATTGGGATTTTGAGTTGCCAATATCTTGGACCGAGAAGGTGGAAACTGCACAAAATACATCATGCATGATCACCACAAAGACCTCTAACACCACAGAACATGCCATAAAATTTGGTCCATAGGGGGCGCTGTAATTGTACAAAATCTCATTTTGCCAATTCCTTGCCTTCACAAATCACTCCTACACACTACACATTCAAAACCCACATCCATGCCCACTTCCAGGAAATCATTTCCACAGAAATTCTCACCTCACAACACTGCTCTACCACACTCATCACACCAACACTTCCCACATTTCAATATACTGCGGCGGTCATACCATGTACCGCTATGCGGTACATCTAGTTTCCTGTTGGGCCTGGCTAATACAATGTATATACAAAAGGCGCTCATCTCTTTGACATACACACACCTACCAAGTTTGGTAAGTGTACCTGAAAGTATATGCCAATCGTGACTACAAGCACTTCTTACTGCTACCACATGGCGGACAGCAGACTGCCATTTTACACCTCCGAGTGTGTTCATATTGATGATAAGCAGGGCTTAATTTGAGGGGGAGCAAGCCGGAGCGTGCTCCGGAACCTCCGACGTTGGCTACGGCAGCTATTTATACTGAATCCGGTGACCTGACACTGGCATTAGTTATATTGTCTTGCTTTGTTGACTAAATACGGCATTAAATATATGAATTTGAACTGAATTTGTCTTGATTTGATGTAACTAGTGTTATTACAATGCAGTTTAGTTTTGGTGTGCGCGCACAGCGTTGTTAGCAAGCGCACCTCATCCTCTGCGCTCCGGGACCTCCCACTTTACAAATTAAGCACTGATGATAAGCCATAACTTGTAAAGTTTCATTCATGTCAAGCAATGCATGATGAATTTATGAGTCATTTCCTGTTTACGTGTCGTGTAGTAAAATTTGTTGCAGCGCCATTTCCTTATTTTACAACATATCAAAAAACCCTTTGCAATTTAAGATAAGCACCATCTTCACATCATGTGCACCAAATGTCATGTAAATCTAATGTACGGTATAGCTGCAGTACATTTCAAAGCAGTTCATTCTGCTACTACATGGTGGCGCTATGGCAGAGTGCCATTTCACTCACATAGATATGTTTGTAGTCATGATACACAATAACCTGTGAAGTTTCACTCTTGTCAAACATTGCATAATGAATTGGTGACATTTCCTGTTTACCTGGCTACTTATAATTTAATACTTAAATTCATCAAGCCGCTATTTTGTGATCTTACAACATATCAAAAATCCCTTTACAATTTGACATCTACAATGTCTTGAGATTATGTACACCAACACTGACACAAATCTGATGTACGGTTTAGGAGGAGTGTGTTAAATTCCATTGTATGGCAAATCACACAAACATTCAAATATCTCACTTCCTGTTGGGCGTGGCCATGGCATTGCATGAACCTTTTTTGTTCGTCTTAGTGAGATACACACCCCTACCAAATTTCGTGCATGTAGCTGAAAGTGTATGCCAACCATGAGCCTCCTAACCAAAGGGGGTGCTCTTGTGTCCCTGGGCCCCATCAGGGCTGGGTCTTTGTGTCTAAATAGTAGGGGGAATTTCTGGCAACCACCTCAAAAAAGGCCCAACACCGCTGAAGGAGGAGAATAATAATAATAATAATACTACCAATAATAATAATAATAATAACAATAATAATAATAATAATAACCTTAGCAGAAACAATAGGGCTTCGCATCTCCAGTGCTCGGGCCCTAATAATAATAATAATACAGCAGAAACAGTAGGGCTTCGCACCTCCGGTGCTAAAGGCCCTAATAATAATAGTGATAATAACTTTAGCAGAAACAGTAGGGCTTCGCCCCTCAGGTGCAGGCCACAGCTTGCACCTCCGGTGCTCGGGCCCTAATAATAATAAACAAAGCAGAAACATCAGGGCTTCTCACCTCCGGTGCTTAGGCCCTAAATATAGCCGCAAGTGGCGAGGACGGGCCCTCTCACCTATGCTGCCCTCTAAAACGCACCCGCAATGTGACAAACGGATTTACTGTAAAGATCTGAAATGTGTATGCGAGTTTTATTTTGTAGACTACCCCAAATCCTGTAGATGCATCATTCCTTTCATCTATTTCCTCTTATTAAGGTCATAAATGATATACAGTGGTCCCTCGTTTATCGCGGGATTAAGTTCTAAAAATAACCCGCAGTACGCGAAATCTGAGAAGTAGTCAGTTTTATTTTTTACAATTATTATCGAAGTTTTAAGGCTGTAACACCCCTCACAACACACTTTATAGGCTACACTTTTCTCAGACAGGTATTGACATTTTCTCACATTTCTCTCTCTTCTACTCTCAAAGTTCAAACTTGCAAACATACAGCGCTTCAGAGTCACACGGCTAGCGATCGAAGATTTATGTAAATTTTACAAGGTGAACGCATTCTGTACTGTACAGGAGACACGGCACAGAGGAAATTGATTGGCAGTTAGAAAATCGGGGCGCAGAACACAATGCACTGTAAAATGAAAAGCATGCACTAAAAAAATTCCGCTAAACAGCAAGGCCGCGAAAGGTGAACCGCGTTTTAGTACGACGGAGCATTAGGGCCATTCATGACGGAGAAGATATTTTTGATATGACGAGATTAAAGTCAACATGTCGACATTAAAGTCGGCATGTCGACATTAAACTCAAAATTCCGAGAATAAAGTTGAAATTGGATGTCGATTTTAATCTTGATGGGTCGACTTTAAACTCGACATGTCGACATTAAACTTGGAAATGTCGAGAATAAAGTTGATGTAAGTCGACTTTAATCTCGACAAATACGTTAAATGTCGAGAAAAAAGGTGATTTTAGCTGTTTTAGCGCTGTTTTAGCGCAGAACCACGGTGTGGTAGTAAGTTTTAGGACGCTGAAAAGATTGTGCCGTTGGCTCTTTGTGCAGGCAACTATCAGGCAAATGCCATTTTATCAGACAGTGCTCATGTGCTGAATTGTGAATAGCCGTCCTCCTCAATTCAGGGAAAAGATACAGGCTTCCCCTGTGCAGACACAATCACTACAAACACTTTATCTATTAAACTCATTAACAACCAGAAAGGAATTGATTACCTGCATGCTCGCATGACTATATTTATGACAGGATGAATGTTGGTACATTTATTTATTATAGTGTGAATGGGCTTGGTATGGGGATGTGGAGATGTGAGGAGAAGAGTAGTGTTATGTGAATGTTGGGGCGGGAGTGGGTCTGGGTCTGGCCAACGGCACAATCTTTTCAGCGTCTAATAGCCTACTAATTACCACATCGTGGTTCTGCGCTAAAACAGCGAGTAGCCTATTTCTTTGTTGCTTAATCCAATAACAAAGTATAATTTCACCAAATTGTCCACGGGTGGCATGTTGAGTCCTTGGTCTGATTCAGTGTGGAGCAGCGCTCTCTCTGCATTCAAAACTGAGGAAAAAATCAACTTTTTTTCTCAACATTTAACGTATTGTCGAGATTAAAGTCGACTTGACATCAACTTTATTCTCGACATTTCCAAGTTTAATGTCGACATGTCGAGTTTAAAGTCGACCCATCAAGATTAAAGTCGACATCCAATTTCAACTTTATTCTCGGGATTTTGAGTTTAATGTCGACATGCCGACTTTAATGTCGACATGTTGACTTTAAACTCGTCATATCAAAAAATATCTTCTCCTTCATGAATGGCCCTAATGCTCCATCGTATTTTAGCGAGGTACCACTGTACGTCTTAATTTTGATGCTGGCAAAACATCAGTCGTGGTGTTACTGGACCTTAGTGCAGCTTTTGACACTGTTGATGACTGCATACTACTACATCGACTGGAACATTGGATTGGATTCACTGGTACAGTTATCCATAGGTTAAAATCATAGTTACAACAAAGGAGCTTTTTTGTTGCTATTGGAAACTGTACCTCAGCATCTATGTCCTTGACCTGTGGTGTCCCACAGGAGTCAATCTTTGGACCATTACTATTCAATCTTTATATGCTTCCGCATGGGCAAATCATTAAGAACAACTCAATCAATTACCATAGCTATGCTGACGACATCCAAGTTTACTTACCTCTGTCACCTAATGACTATACCCCCCTTAAGTTTCTCTATGGGTGTACTGACCAAATTAACAACTGGATGCCACAACATTTTTTTCAGCTGAACGCAGATAAAACAGAAGTAATTGTATTTGTGGAAAAGGAAGATTGAGTTAGGATCACGACTGCTCTTGAGACTGAGAGGCTTAAAGCAAAAGATGCTGTTAAAAATCTTGGTGTCTTTATTGACAGCGAACTAACATTCAACAGTCACATGAAAGCAGTCACTAAATCTGCATTCTATCACCTAAAAAACATTGCTAAACTTAGAGGTCTTAAGAGGTCTCTGTTAGAACAAAATGTGGTGAAACTATTCTGTAAAGCTCTGGAACCAACTTCCAGAAGACATTAAAAATGCTCCTACTGTTGGCAGTTTCAAATCTAGACTTAAGACCAAACTGTTTTCAGATGCTTTCTGTTAATGATTTATATTAATTTTATACTTATTTTATGCTTTTATATCTTTTATTTACCACATACCTATTTATCTTTTATGCTTTTACACTTACTTTATCTTTTATGCTTTTACATATTGTCCTTTGCTTTTATTTTTGTGAAGCACGTTGAATTGCCGTTGTGTATGAAATGCGCTACACAAATAAACTTGCCTTGCCTATTAGACACTGACATCTCTGGACTGTACCATCTCTCAGGAAGGAGAAGACTGGAGACGTTTTCAGGAACATGAAAACTTTTCAAATTTACTAGGACTTCAGCGGAATGCTTTTTTACATCATATTTCGTAGACACTTTCTTATTTACAGTGAAGAGCACATTAAAGCCAAGCATTGCCAAAAAACTCCTTTCATCATATTCTAATATGCACAGTCTGGTAAAATACTTTCTTTTATATTAAAAATATACTCAGAAGAAAAAAAAATGTGAGTGAGAATAAGTAATTAATTGGCATAATACCAATAAACATCTATGAGCATATGCAGGAAAAGTCAATGCTAATATACAAAATAATATTAAAATGTACAGTCAGGATAACTTATATAGTGTACATATCTTAATGTTCTTATTACAGAAGAAAGACCTATAGGTGGAGGTCACTGTTTGCTATATAACTGTGCTGTTCACAGTTCTGTTTCTGTAATAAAATAAGTATAAATTACTGGTATCTTAAATTATAATGTTATAAAATGTTGTGTTCAAAATTAGAGAGCCCCAATAATGGAATGAATTGCATGGCATCTCCATCACTTAATTCACATCCCTTATACTGTATTTTATCTCGAGGAGGAGGTTGGCCATCTCTATGGCCACATTCAGAGCATTGACTTTGGCCAGAAAAGAGTCTAACACACAAATGTGGGAGGCTGAGTTTGTTGGGGGTACTGGACAGAAATCAGGGTATCTTGTGTTGAGGTGGACCCACTGTGAGGCGGCACTATTTGAAATCAAACCACAGCCACAAGACTGGGGCGTGTCTGTATGCATGTCTTCAGCTGAGGGTGAGGTCCAGTGGTGGCCGTACATTAGGTCAATTAGAGAGTGTCCGCCATTGTGCTGAAGTGCCATTGCCACAGTTTCCAGTGACTGACAAAAAGCATCTGTCACCTGCAGGATGTCTGAGGGATTACAGCCTAATGCAGCTGAAGCACCCAGTGTCTTCTGACTCTATGAGGATAAACATAAAGCAAGTTGACAAAGCTCTGTTTTCACTGGACTTAGGTAGTGTAAAAAATCAATGTGCATATTCAATCACTGAATGTCTGCCATAACTCTCGCCATCCACCACAAACAATAAAATGACACCAAAACCTCAATGAAAATGTAATGCAACATGTAAACACTAAAATATATAATGTATAGAATACTGGCCTTTCCAATGATCAATTCATTTAACAGAGCAGCATGTCAGTTTATCAACATGTTAGATGATAAACTTCATCAAAATGATCACATTTCTCAGCCTAAATATGTTTAAATTGCCTGCACACCTAACAGTAAGGAAAAAAGCGAGTAATGGGTGAACAAACCATGTGGCGGACGTAAGCAGCAAGGTGAGCCTCTGTGCAGCCAGCCCCCAACAGTGCATAGGGCTCCTTCAGGGTGAGTCGCAGCACGTGCATTGCCCTCTCACAGGCCAGCTGTCATTTACAGACAAAACAAAACAACTTTTACTTACAGTTCCTAGGTCATTATAAAAAATATGTGGTTTGCATTAGCGCTGTGATCTAATTTGTGGAGGTAGGTAGCCTTTACTGTGATCAGTCTTCCATCTATTTGAGCCTATACACCACACAACTGGAGTTATACTATACAGGCCTGTTAATATCTTTGTACATTTGAGACGGGTTCGCAAATCGCAAGAAGCCCTTTCAGTGGTTGTGCAGTGTATACCTGTGTACCAAGTCGACCAGTTGTAGTTTGCTTTTTAATACACTTATTTTGTTACACATGGCTGAGGTTGACAATTTTATCTACAACCCCAATTCTGATGAAGTTGGGATGTTCTGATAAATGTAAATAAAAAAGAAATGCTATAATTCTTAAATCATACAAACAATGTATGTTTTTGAGAATAGTCCAAGGATAACATATCAATTATTGAAACCGGATTTTTTTGTTGTTGTATGTTATATTTATGGACATTTAAAATTTTAGGCCAGCAACGTGCCTCAAAAAAGTTGGGACAGTGTCAATAAAAGGCAGGAAAAGTTGAGTAGGACTAAAGAAAAAACAAAAAAGGACACTTTACAGTTAATTATGTTGACTGACAAGATGATTTTGTATAAAAACTGGCTTTCTTTCTTGTCCTTGACATGATTAAAATGTGACAGATCTGGACAGCACACTGGAAAGTTTAGCATCTGGTTGCCCTTATGATAGAGCCACACTGTTGGAATTTTGTATAGAATGCAGCTTGACCTCATTATCTGGTAATATTTAAGGTCTACCCTCAAAATATAATGTGTGAGTGCCAGTGCCATCTTGTGCTGTTCAAAACATATATATATATATCATTATTATATATGGGTCATTCCATGCCAAACCACTCAATTTTTTTCCGCCCCCCCTCCGATTTTGATGAAATTTGGCATGCTCATGGGTATCCTTGAGAAATGGCAACATACCAAATTTCAGCTCATTTGGACCATTTTTGAAGAATCTAGAGAGTTTTGAAAAATTCACCGTTTTTGCATCGATTAGTGACCATGAAACAGAAAAGTGGCTACATTTTGCAAACCCATCACTGGATTTCCATAAATTTGGTATCATTACAAAGGGGAGACATTCCCCTTTCAAATGATATATAACACAATGACCTTTCAAGGTCATTGCATTTTCAAGGTCATTTGATGTGCGCTTAACCTTTGACCTAATTTTTCAGACAATGAGTATCGATCAATTTTGACAACATTTCATTACCTGTTAGGCAAAGAAGTATCAATTATGCCCGCAAAGTTTCAGTTTGGAGAATCAAATGGTTTGGGAGATATTCAAGGAAGACTTTTTGATATACAGGGTGTTCCAGAAATAAATGCTGGCAAATAGACAATGTCGAGTAGTGACATTTATATTTACATTTAGGCTACACAAATTTGCTGTAAACAGTGCTATGGTAGATATTCAAGGAAGTCTGTTTGATATACAGGGTGTTCCAGAAATAAATACCGGCAAAATGCAATATCAAGTACCATTTTACACTCGCATACAAATTTATGGTAAACGGTGCCATAATGATCTTAAATACCTTGAACCTGCAGCTAAATGGCAAGGTTACTTGATTAGAGATGCTCAAGCCATACTAGATTCTGCACCAAGTTGTCTAGCAGCCAAGTACTATATGTAGAATACCACAGGTCTTAATCTCAGTTATAGTCACTTTCCCCAAACTGGTCAACATTGCCACAAATGGCTGGATGCAAAATGTCTGAAAGGCTGTTTAATGGAAATGAATTAATCTTTTTTCATGATATATATATATCATTCAGCATCACTAAAACAAGAAGGATGATTTTTCTCCTCTGTAGCTTGAAAGACGCAAGACGCAAGATTATTTCAAAATGAATGACAAATTTTCAACTGACATGGACCCAGAAGACATTTGAAACAGTCCTGTGTTACAAATTTGTTATTCATTTTGCATCTTGCATCTTCCAACAGAGGACAAAAATCATCCTTCTTGTTTTAGTGATGCTGAATGATTATACTGACTGTATATATATATTTTTTTTTTTGACATGGACCCAGAAGACATTTGAAAACAGTCCTGTGTTACAAATTTGATGATTATACTGACTGTATATATATATATATATATATATATATATATATATATATATATATATATATATATATATATATATATATATATTTATATATATATATATATACATACAGTACTGTGCAAAAGTCTTAGGCAGGTGTGAAAAAATGCTGTCAACTAAGAATGCCTTCAAAAATGGAAGTGTTAATCATTTATGTTCATCAATTAACAAAATGCAGTGAAGAACTACCACAGATCTTCTGAGGATGTATGCTTCCTGACATATACAACCAATTTGGTGTAATTGGTTGATCATACACCTGACTATAATCCTGCAAAATCCCTCACTTTGTGTGTACCCCTGTGTGTGAACTGATGCTGGTTTGAAGGCACCTGCCTAAATCTTTTGACAGTACTGTATCTTTTTAGCCATCTACATGTTTAATGTTAAAACACCCATAGGGCTGAAAGGACTTAAGGCATAAGATGGGCATAAGTTGTTTTTTGACAAGTGTTAGGCAGGTGCACACAAAGTGTACACACACAGGGGTACACACAATGTCAAGGATTTTGCAGAATTATAGTCAAGTGTATGATTACACCAAATTGGTTGTATATATCAGGAAGCATACATCCACAGAAGATCTGTGGTAGTTCTTCGATATGTTTGGCGCAAGCTACCAGTCAAGTTCCTTCAAAAACTCAAAAAAAAAACCTCTTCTAAATGCAAAGGGTGGTCACACCAAATATTGATTTGATTTAGGTTTCTCTTTTGTTCAGTCACTGCATTTTGTTAATTGATGAACATAAATGATTAACACTTCCATTTTTTAAGGCATTCCTAGTTGACAGCATTTTTTCACACCTGCCTATGGCCTGATTCACACCGACTTGAGCGTGTACAGCGTGTGTCTGTATACAATGTGTTTGTATAGGGATAGAATACGCACAGATCACGCTTGCGGTGTGAAGAATCTAATTTGTTCACATGCATTCTAAACGAATACGGACAGAAAACGGCCAAGCGCTGAATACACAGAGTGTTTGGTGTGAATGACTTTTGCACAGTACTGTATATATATATATGTTTTGAACAGCACAAGACGACACTCACACATTATATTTTGAAGGTAGACCTTAAATATTACCAGATAATGAGGTCAAACTGCTTATACAAATCATCTTGTCAGTCAACATAATTAACTGTGAAGTGTCATTCGTTGTTTTTTCTTTAGTCCTACTCAACTTTTCCTGCCTTTTATTGACACTATCCCAACTTTTTTGACACACGTTGCTGGCCTAAAATTTTAAATGACCATAAACATCCCATAAAACAAGAAAAAAAATCCAGTTTCAATAACTGATATGTTATCCTTGGACTATTCTCAAAAACATATTTTGCTCATATGATTTGAAAATTATAGCATTTCTTTTTTATTTACATTTAACAGAACACCCCAACTTCATCGGAATTGGGTTGTAGTTTGCTACAACAGTTTAGCCTGGTAAACCAGCCACTCATATTTCATTTTATTTTGTACAGAGAGTCTGGCAGTGCTTGTATTGAGAGACGATTTCTTCAAGTACTGCAAGTAGCCTGCCTACGCACCACAATTCAAATGTAGCACACAAAGTCAACGTCATCGCTCAGGAACACTCCCTCTGTTTGACAATTGGCTTGAATTGGCTGGTACCTAATACAGCGACGCCAATGGCAGCACGGCCAGACCCTCTGTACAAAATTAAATGAAGTACGAGGGGCTGTTTTACCAGGCTAGCAACAGTTTACCTTGAGTTCATTCAGCATGGTCTCATTCCTGTGGCAGAGGACCATGGTAGAGACCACAGGGCTCCCACAGGGTATTAGGTGAAGCATCGGTCTAGATCCAAAATGGTCTCTCCGCAGTGCAGCCACCTGTCCATAGGCCTCTGAAGGAACTGGAGTATGAAGCGTTGCCATGGCCTGAGCACCTGTCACAAAGATTCACTGCCAAGAATAAGGACATTTTTGCATTTTTCAGACACTGCACAGCCATAATATAATTGCCTAAAAATGAAATGTGTGTAGTGTTTTATGCTAACATGATTACAATAGGTTGATAAAGGAAACATTGATTGATTTGTACAAATGACTTGGAAATTAGACCTGTTACATATATGATTGGATCCAGGAGAGCAATGCCAAACCTCTCCACGACCATGATGCCATGTTCTCTCAGGTATTGCTGCAGGACAGGATGGATCACCCTTTGGCACATGACTAGCTTCACCCCATCCTTAGTCATCTGCTCACCCAGCTTCAAAAGCTTGTCTAAGATGTCCGCTTCTAGATCAGCCCCATGGTGAATCTCCAGGGAGGTCTTGCCAATCTCTGACAGGTCTCCAGACAGTGAGGCATTGAATACTGCTACTCTACAGGGGCTGGATTCAAATTTCTCCACTGCTTCAGATGGAAATATCTCAGGCATGTCTATGAGAACCCCTGGAAGGACTGCAGATTTCTCCACCGCCTCACCTTCCAAAGCAACCATTACTGTCCTGCCTAGTCGCACACTGTCTGAGGGATTAGTAGGAATTGTTTGCAGGAATGCCTTCATGACCAAAGTGCTAATGTGGAATGTTTCAGCAGGATTGAGGCCACAAGCTGGCTTACTTATTATAGTGCTCCGTGCTACAACCAAAAGTTCCTGGCAGCTGCTGAAATCTATTTTGATTTTACACTTGCACTCCTGTCCCATAAGATATGCATTGCATAGCTCCTGTAGATGTCTGTATACAGATACCACAACGCTGGTCCTACTATTAAGTTGTTTAGCGTTTTTTACAAGTCCAAGACAAAGAATAGCTGCAAACAGTCCACAGTCACTGTAACGCTGTATATGATTCTGTAAGGAAACAATCAATAGCTTCAGTAAAGGTTCAGACGTCTGAATAGCTCTAAGCAGCACTGCAGATGTCGAAGTGGTCTGAATTTGACTTCCTACGTTGTTGTGAACTTGCTTTAGTCTCCCGCGTGGACCATAACATGATGATACTATTTGCCGCAACAAAGTGATTTTTCTGTCTATTTCGCCATCAGACAGAGGTTCGTCCTTGCAAATAGACGGCGTTTTGTTGCAGAGACGCGACATGATGAAGGCAGTTTTGTAAGTAATTGTGAGTAACAATTATGTAAATAATTTCGGTGGTTAAATACAAATAAAAGAATATAGTTTTCCCAATCGATATACTTCGTTATAACTATATCACCAATAAACTATGGACAATGAAAAGACATGCGTCATGCGACTTCGGCGTCCTAATTCTACAAACCTGGGTTATTGCGGTTGCCAGTCAGTAATAATATAAGATCTTGCATTGTTTAGCATAGTAAAATGTCAATTTACAATGCCAGGTACATTTTAAATTGGGTACATCGTCATGTAGTGGCATTATCCCTGTGTATATGAAATGTTTTGTTGTATGTATGTTTAAAAAAGCACAGGCAGTAATTTAGCTTACCTCCGTGGTTTCCTTAGCAGCCGGGTCCTCACACACACGTGATAAAAACACACACGGCATGTTCTCGTACCCTTCCCTACGCCCACGCGTGGGTCTGAAGTGTTGGAATTTTTAAATTATTTTAATTCCTAGATGCGCATCTTTTTACGTACGGCTACTATAAAACATTGTATTAAATTTTTCACTGAAAATAAGAACAGTTACCAATTTGTAGGAAACTGGCTCATACGTTATGTTGTAATACATTTTAAACTTAACTTTTGCATTTTTGTTGCGTTGTTTGTCTGTTCATATTTTTTTCTTAACTGGTCAGCCTACAAAGTATTATTAAAGGTACGGTAATTAGATAAATTGTAGGTATCCGCAGTCTGCTGTCACAAGGGGGCGACGTACACCAATGATATGCAATATAACTGTTTTTGGGAACTTGCATAATGTTGACAATGACCAGTGTTTACATTTCCAGAAATTCAATTTCCATTCGCTTTGATTTCAAACAAAGCCAAATTTAAATTGTGAAAAGTTCTTCAAAGATTAATTAAAATACACAAAGTGCCCAAAGTGTAGGCTTACAAACCAACATAGACATGGGATGAGAAAGAGTAGCCTAAAGAAAAATGGGGCCATCTAGTCTCTTTATTGGGCAGCTGTCTGACTATGTTAGGAGTGCTTTTGATTTTTCTGGTATTTTAAATCAATTGTATGTATCATATATAACATACCTTGTGTAGGCCAATTGAAACTATTAACTTTGTTGCTGCTTTCTGATATTTATTAATTTAACAATGACTGCTAAAACTTGACCAAGGTACAGTTAACTTGGAAGAAGTGCATTTAAGCTCTATGTAGGCTCACGGGTAATTAAAGCTGTCATGTCAGTTACTTGTGTGGTGGTCTTATTTGTGCTTTTTGAGGATTTCCATGTACATATAATTCAGACACATGTAGTGGTCTATTTGTTATTAGAGGAACTTACTAACCCTCATTACCTGAGTAGTGGGTAGAGAAAGAGAAAGAGAGATTATTTGACCATGAAATTAACTTGCTTTTTATGATCCTATAAGTTAAATATAACACAGAAAACTATTGACGATGGTTGATTCTTTTGCACTGTTATTGAATGAAAAAAAAAAATTCAAGAGTAGAAAAGTGAGGAACAATTCATTCTTTGTTAGTGGAATATGACAGTTATTGGAGGCCTCAAAACAAACAGAAAAAACAACTCACAATGTGCCCCCCTCTTTTTTCAAACGGCGTACCACAGCAGTGAAGGGGACAGCTGGTGTCGGGTCCCTGTTCAGCCCATAGTTTTCTGGGAACCCCGCTATGGTTTGCTTTCCCATGTTCCTTCCCTGCTCTCCCTTTCCCCCCACTGGTCCCAGGGCTACCCAGCCCAGTGCGTCACTCTCTTGCTCTATCTCTCTCTCTTTCTCCCTCTGCCTGTTAGTATTTAACAGCAAAAACTCATGGAATATTTAAACTCATTACAAGACTCAAATGAAAAGCTGGCCTTGTTCAGGCAGCGGGGTGTAGAGGAGCGGCTGCAATGATGCCCCCCGTTGCCAGGTGGATAAAACCTTGGCAACAGCATTGAGGCAATGGACCATCTCATGCATATTTTAATGTGGAGCCTCATTAAAACAACAACAAAAAGTGGCCAAAGCACCTGCCTGACACCTGTCATCTGTTTACAGTAAAACTCAAATACTTCCAGTTTGTGTGTGTGTGTCTGCTTGCGTATGTGTTTGTTTGTGGTGGCCAGTTTGATTGCAGACTTGCTGCACTTGATGGCTACCTTTCATCGACGTTTCACCTGTCCAGGCTGCAATTGGGAATAGTTAGTTTGAAGGTGTCAGGTGCTTGCTGACGGGTGTGGTTTCTAGTCTTTCAACAAGAGACAAAAGACCTGCTGCCATCATCCACCCAGCTATACGAGGTCCCAGGTAGATAAACAAAGTCACTTTAGCTGCAGGACTGACTTTGGCTACAAGCATGACTTCAGTGTAGATGGAGGGAACATTTTTCAAAGCATTTTTTGTCTGATACATTTCTAAACAAAAACTCTCCTACACCATCCCTGGTCTGGATTAACAAAGCCACAGTCCTAGCCACAGCTTCAAATGACAGGATGTTTAATTTGCAAATGTTTGAAATTGGCGATGTGTGAATGACACAAGCAAAGTGAGAATACAGAAATTCTGGTAGATAGTGGACCATTTACTAACTTGCGACATCCGATGGCCTCCTTCATTTTGACAGATAGTTTAAAAATTGGAAAGGTGCACGCAAGGAGCTCTCAGTGTCGGGTTTGCAACAACACAAGGGGCTCTCCATGTCTCCGAGTCTACGGAGTCAGATTAACATAAACCAGGCTCAACACAATCCATTTGCTGTCCATTCCTCGAGCTAACTGGCTGCCAATAACATCACCCCTTAACACATCTCCCCCTGACCCCTCTGGTCCAGGCAGGGTGCTGTCAGTATCCTGGGGCTGGACATGGGGTGTTAGCCAGCAGCTGCTTGCAGTTAGCCCTGCATGGTCTTTGTGGAAGTAAAGCACAACACCAGCTGTACAGTCATGTGAACCCACCCCGCCCCACACCATGGTGGCTGACGCCCAACAGCTGCTTTGCCCAGTGCCGCCAGTTGCCGCAGATGTTTCTCTTCTTGTTGGGCGAGGTGGCACAGATGCTCCCATCAACAGCAGCCATACAACAGGGCAGTGTGTGTTGGGTTGGATGGCTTATGTTCAGGTGGTAAGGATGGTTTTGAGACTTCATTGGATTTCATTTGACATGGGCAAGGAAGATTTGTCATTACCCATAGAAGTGTGTCTGTTGCTTCAGTGCTCTAACCCAGAGTGTGTTTGAAAGGGACAGTGTAGCTGACATGAGGACAGAAGGCAAAACCCTTTTTTTCTTTTTCTGGGACATCCTGGGATGTGGGAGAGGGCTGACGTAATTGAAAGGCCCTTTGACCTTCGACACACACACACACCACTCACACACTGCCCAGCAGTACATACCCACACACACACACTGATAGATAGCCACACACAGTGGACACAGACACACATACACAAGGATTCATGCTACCACATAGACATGTTTTCAGTAACCTTCCCTGATCCTTGTTTGTCTTGTCTACGTTTTTGACATGCACACCCACACACACAGATAACATTTTAGTGAAAGATTAAAATGAACATGGTGTGTGTGTGTGTGTGTGTGTGTGTAAAAAGAAAGATTGTGTGGAGGGTTGTGAGTGTGACTGACAGTTGTTAGATGAAGAAGATGCTTGACAGACAGCAGCCTGTTAAGGTTTGCAGGGCCATTGCAATGCCTTTCAGCTCCTCTCTGACCTCATCCCTCTTCCCTGCTCTTTCTCTCCTTCTCTCTATGTCCTTTTTTTCTTGCCACACATTCCAAAATGGCAAACGATCTCTGGCCAGGTTTTATGCGTGAGGGCCTTGCTGCCTTGTACTGGCTGTGTGACTGAAGACAACATATGGACGATGCCCTCCTTTCCTGTTTCAGGGGAATGTTGTTCTGGCTGGGTGGACCCCTTGGGAAGGGGAACATGACCTTTGACCTTCTAGAGAGCTCATTTACCGCTGGCCGGCGGGGAGGAGGTGATGGGATCTCCAGGAAGGGATGCAGCTAGCCAGCTGTCACCCCCTCCTAGCAGCAGCAGGCCAGGCCTCTCTTACTCATCCTGGGCCCAGGCACTCGCTATTCTATGGAGGAATGTCCATGTCTTCTTTGGCACCTCCTTGAAACTTTAAAAGATGATTTATATTCCAGGTGACAAGTGTGGATCAACAAAAAAACAGAATAGTTGTCGACTCATGGTGCTAGAAGGATTCATAGTGGCGACAAGAATTGTTTTTCAAACCCATCCGAAGGCATGTAGTGCACAACACTCGAAAAGAATTTTGCCATCACAGTTTGTGACAACTCTCAGAAAACTTGCAGAATTACCAAGCAAATATGAGAACACACGTGGCAACTTTTTTCATGGGGAGTTATTATTCATTACCTATTGTGGTCATTCTTTTTCAATGCCATACACCATGATATCACTGGAAAGATAAATGAATGGGCTTTAAGTGGCATGGTTTTGTAGCCTTAATTAAAAAAGTGGTCAATTTTGATTTTGGTCCACCCTGTATACACTACATATACAATATCTTTTGGCGTATACAGCGTTATGAGAGTAAACAACACTACCTATAAGAAAAAGTGAAATTGTAGATAATATTTTAAAGTCCTGTAGAAAAGTTATGTAATAGATATATTTGGTACTCTATGCCATTTTCATAATCCAAGATACTAGCATTTCAAATGTGTCCTGTCATTGATGGCTGAAGAGGGCATCCACATAGCCTGAAGGGTTGGAAGTTTTAAAATTATTGTTTAGATTCCAGGTGCAGGATTAGCAACGAATTACAGGTCTGCTAATAATGATGTTTAGGAGGATGGGACTTTGCATCGACTGTAGAGTCTTCATTATTTTGTTCCTGAAAAGAGGAGGCGAAAGGGGATGATGTCACCCCAGCTTCATGGCCGGCTTCTCTTGTGTCTTTCATGCTGCCTGGTCAGGTCTGGATGGCTAGTAACTGGTCATTTCTGGTCCAAGTCTAGTCATACAGTGCAGTGTGTTGCTTTCTGTTTGTTTTTTTGTTGCATCTGCATTATTTACTTTGGACAATTTACTTTTATGGAGATAAAATCATCCCAAATGATTTATACATAACAAATAAATACACAAATACACACACATATAAAGACTAACATACCAATAAATAAACTACATTTTATACAATTTATTTAAAGTGTATTTAAACAGTTCAGACGCAAAACCCTCTTCGTCCATCTGTGATGTATTTAAAGACATATTTAGCAATATAACATGAGTGGGAGTGGGGTTGTTAGCGGATTTTTCCACAGCTGTGGTTCAGCAAAAGGCTGAGTGCCGTAGGTAACCACAGCCATGGTGATATCGGCTAACCAACCCCACAACCATGATTTTTATATTGCTTTTATGCAACAGTTCTATTGCCAACAAAATTAGTTAATAGACATTTTTTAATTAGTTTTAAAGTTTTATTCAATTGTATTTTAGTTTGCTCCAGTCTCTGCTCCACGTGTCTATACACGTTTGATTTGGACATTCCCCAGTATTGTGCAGCCGCTGAGATATGGTTGTTGTCCTTCTTCACAGTTCTAACTAGGCCCAATGCACAGCTGCTTGTTCTGCAGTCACGGGTGTCTTGCTGCCATAGCAGCTATAGCGATGTTGTTATTTCGCTTTTCTCTCTCACTTGGTTATGAACTACATGGAATGGAATGTTGGTGTAACGTTGTAATGGTTACGTTGTATCTTTGGCGTAGTGATTACTAGCTGTGAAGAGGTATGTCTGGCGGGGGGGGGGGGGGGGGGGGGGGGGGGGGGGCGCATGTGTCTCGTCCAATCAGATTTTCATAAATACAGACCTAACTGTTGTATAAATTTATATAACTTTGATAAACTGTATTATCAGTCTGTGCTTGAAAGTTTATGAACCCCTTAGGACTGTGCATCCATATGACCTAAAACATCATCAGATTTCCACACACGTCTGCAAAGTAGACAAAGACAATCCAATTACACAAAAGAGACAAATATATTATACTCCATCATTTATTTACATAGGAAAATGATGCAGTATTACGAATGTGGGTGTAGGAAAAGTATGTAAACCCCTAAGAATAGCACATAATTTGAAGGTCCAGTCAACTGAATAGCAATCAGGTGTGAATCGGTGCCCTGTTTTTTTTTGTTTTTTTAAGAACAGAGATCTATCACTGTCTGATCTTCACAACACATGTGTTTAAGGATGTATCATGACTTGGAAAAAAGAGATATCTGAGGACCTTAGAAAAAGAATTGTTACTGCTCATCAGGCTGGAAAAGGTTACAAAACTATCTCTAAAGAGTTTGAGCTTCATCAGTCCACAGTCAGACAGATTGTGTACAAATGGAAGACCACAATCACCCTCCCCAGGAGTGGCAGACTGAATGAAAGTGGTGTGCAATGCAGGGTGGTCAGGAGGAAGCCACTGCTCTCAAAAAAGAACATTGTTGCGAATCTGCAGTATGCTCAAGATCACCTGGCCAACCTGAAGAATACTGGAACAGATGAAGCAAAAATAGAACATTTTGGTTTAAATGACAGACATGGTGGCGGTAGTGTCATGGTTTGGGCCTGTTTTGCTGCATCTGGGCCAGGGCGGCTTGCAATCATTGATGAAACAATAAATTCTGATTTATGCCAGCAAATTCTGAATGAAAAATGTCCATGAACTGAAACTTGAAGGAAAGTGGATCATGCAGCAAGACAATGACCCTATGTATACTTAAGAAATACTTAAGAAAATTACCCTACGCTCACATGTTGAAAAGTAATTTTTTTTCACAGCAAAAATAAACATATTTACAGCCTGATTCAAAAAAAGGTTTTAGTGTCAATAGTTTTGGAGTCCATGACAACTCTGAGGTGGGTGAATTCTTTTTGCTTTAGGCACAGCCAATTATTAGTAGTTATGAATAATTAGGGGTGTGGTCAGTTTGATTGACATCATCCAGCTACCTTAAGTGACATTACACTCACCGCTGTTTATCTGTCATTACTAATAGCACTGCAGCCATGAATCACCTCGGAAATGTTAGCATGTTAACTCTGTTTCCAAACTGTTCCTGAGTAATTCTAGTGCAGGTCTGCAACATAATGTTATTTGTCCTGCAATTATCATGCTTATTTGACTGCTAATATCTACAGTGCTATTTGCCCAAGTCTGTAGAACAGCGTTGAGGAAGAGGTAATGTTAAATCACTGCGTGCACATGGACGAGTTGAATCCAATTGGAAAGGGATTGGGATTGTATCGAATTCATGTGCACAGGCTAAAGATCGTATAGGGATTGGTTTCGCGAATCCGATTGCAACCCCTGGCTTAAGCCAATGTTAAGCCTCTCGGTCCCCCCTTGTGCACGGCATCGGATTGGATTCACGTACTGCGCATGCGCTGGAATGCACTGCTTGTAATATCAAACGCCGACGGCACAGTTTGTGTCGTATCAAGGAAACCAAAAACGCTGTTTGTTCGTTCATACGGACTTCCAAACAAAGGAGAATGCACAACATGTATGCAAATGCTGCTCTGTCAACCTCCTCGAACACCATCTTTGTTTGTATGCCGCCAGATAGTTTGTTTATTTTCTTTTTAGCAGCCGTCAACCAGAAGTAGTTCTAACACCACTTGTTGAAAGGAATACATCGCCACCTAGCGTAGCGGAAACGGCCAGATCTCTGACCATTATCCGATTACACGAACTCCATGTGCACTTGGATTTTGGGACAGACCACCTGTTGGGTAGCAACACCCAATCCAATCCCAATCCAATCCGATCCTACCATGTGCACGTAGTGACTGTTATTCGATTTTTTGTCGTGGCTGTCTGGGTAGTGTTTGAAGTTCCATACAGTCCATGCTAAGATCACTGCAAGCTACACTACAGCCTGCTATGGTTCGTGAACTAATAATGAAGTTAACTTTAGGTAAACTCCTGGCTGCCTACATCGTGTCATTTCTTCCCATGTAAATACTCTGAGCAATGCACTAATTAACCTTGGTTTACCATTCCCATGTAAGTTGCAGTGCCTCGTTTTTAATGTCAGGGCCTTTGTTGTACTACCAATGGAGTGTGGAGTTTCTTTGAGCTGTTTTAATGATTTAAAAATAGCGTAGTCGTCATGGTTCGTCTAAGGGCACCTACCACTTCCATTGTTCGCCTTCTGGGACAAACGATAAAAAAATTGTTAAACTCTGAATGCAGCAGGCTAAATCAATTTTGCTCCTCAGTACACATACCAACTCAGTATGATGTTTTAACATGCCAATTTTCATTTTACACTAAAGTTCTCCTTTAAATGTTCTTTCTCATTTATTTTTTGTCAAACCAGAAAGCACAACACTCAACCGCCCTTTAGCAAGAGAAAGATGAAAATCGGCATTTAGGAGCTGTATTGCTTGATCCATTGGAAACTGTACTCCAGTTAAGTCTGTAATTATATCAATTACCATATTCCATAAACTTCACACCCTTCACATTCCCACATCATGTGCATAAAGGAGCCAATGGCACCATGGGGGCAAAAAGAGCAAAATGGATCAGACACTAACCCCATGCGGTGTCTTATTCTTGTTACATAAGCCCTATGACAGAACTTTAGATGTATGTAGCTATGATTTGGGTTTTTGGAAGCATGGACTACATTATCCTAAATGGCTTCCCAGTTTAATTCTTGTCCTGAGTCTGATACTTCTCTCTCCCATGCCATCATTCCTGATGTGGGTGTATATTTTTGGGAGTTTAAGTTTTCGTACAAATATGATTTTGTACAATATCCTACTGGAGGTGCAAGGGGAATCATTGAATTTGTGTTAATTCTAATAGCCGATACACAAGCTGGTACTGAGCTTGGAAGATGTTTCCATCTACTGTATTCACATCCTCTTCTATTACTACTATTAACTACTGAAAACAGGGAGGTGTTTATTTTAACACCCAAGTATAGGGCCTCTTATGTAATAATAATCTGAGGTGGCAGAGATATCTTACTTTGATCTGTATTAATGAGCATAATTGACATATTAATCTTATATCCTGAGATTTGACATATTAATCTTATATCCTGAGAGGTGACCAAATTGTTCTAGTGTTGTTAGGACATATGGGAGTCCTGAATATTTGCCATATATACCAGCATGTCATCTGCATAAAGAGATATTGATTAGTGATGATGTGTCAATTATGATAGGAGAAATATTAGGGGAATTTCTGATTAAATGAGCTATGGGTTCAATGGATATAGTGAACAGTAGAGGAGATAGTGGATCGCCCTGACGTGTGCCCCGTCCAATGTCAAACAGCCCAGACAAGCGCTGGTTTTCTATTTTAATATCATACTTTCCCTTAAGATTGTGTTCAAACAGTTTACATTCTGCTTCTAGAGTGGAAATCTTTTGTAATCTGCTTTTCGATATGAACCCTTTAATAGCTGCCCAAATAACAGTCATGTCTGAGACACTGTTCTTGTTCAAGTTTACCAGCTCTGATTTTAATTGTGTAAGAAAGTCCTCTTTCTTTAGAAGTGATGAATTGAATCTCCATCTGGTAAACCTACTTTTTATTTTCCTATAATTAAAAGATGACATAACTGGATTATGGTCTGAAATGTGTTGTGGCAAAAATTCAACTGATGTTAAGTGAGACAGACCAGGTGACAAGAATATAATCCATTCAGGAGAAAGTTTTGTGTCTGGAGGAAAAGAATGTATAATCTCTGACAGATGGGTTATGTGCCCTCCACACATCAACTAAATCTAAATCTGAGATAAACTGGTTAAGTCCATTAGAGGCAGCTATTTGGGAGCTTGAAACAATTGGGCATGATTTGTTCATTTTATGATCTACAAAGGCATTCATGTCTGAACCTACATAGAATTAATATTCATTTAGCTTTAACAACGTGAGTTTGGGCATACAAGATTATAAAGGCTACTTTTTCCCACTGATCGACGTACAGCAAAAGGCTATTCGTCCTTGGCTGTCAGAACGAGTTTTCTCAATGGAAAGGTTGATACAGCGTATCATAGTGCCCTTAGTGCCAGTGCCATCAACTGCAGCTTATAGAAACAATTTTGAACTCTACGCACATCATCAGGTCTCATGGCCATCCCCCTCCTACTTCCCTTAAAACCCCCACCCCCTTTCCCCCTTATGCTAAACCGTCTCGAATGCGTCCATGAGACTCACTCAGCAATGTCTAACACTGAACACCTAACATCCCCCTCCAACTGTAAGAACTGAAAGTTCAGGGTTTTACCCCTTCACAGTTTAGTAATCATACTATAGTCGTATATCAGACCAAAACTAAAACTATTTTGCTATAGTAAAACGTAATTGTCACACCATTAAACTTTTTACCTGCCTATAGCAGTTAAATGAACATTCCCTCATATCTACATTTGCCCACATAAAGAACAGAAACCCATGACATACACAGCAAGCGCACCACTGTTCTGCAGGCCCTTCCTGTATATCTGGGAGAGGACACATCTAGGTTTTTCATAACCTGCAGTGAGTCTCCTGTGTATAGTGTTCCAATTTAAGTTTAGTCTCCTCATAGTTCTGTTTTTTTTCTATTCACTACAGATGACCTGTTAGATTTAGTTTACCATTATTGCCATCATATCATTTTGCTATGTGTTGAGATGAGTGTATATCCTGATTGTTTAAAAACAAAAAAAAACCTTGGCCTTGTTGCGAAGGGGAGAAGTCACCCCACCCGGCTTCAAACCCAGGTCTCCGGGGTACCAAACGGGCTCTGACCGCAACGCCAAAGAGCCAGGCTTGTTGGGATGGCAGTCAGAGCACACCACAACCCCTAGTGATGGTCACTCCATCACACTGCCTTTCCCTTCGGGAGGCGCACCTGTGCACTTCACACACTCAGGTGTCCCTCACGCATCTCCCACCATACTTCTCCCATCCAGGGTGCCCCACATACTGATGCTTCACCCATCACTGGGGTCCCTCACACCGGGGTCAACCTAAGCTGGGGGTCCCTCATATGGCTCACACAGTGGCTGCACCTCCGATGACCTCACGGCAAGCCACCCCACTTCTGACACCATTTGTAGCGAAGGGGAGAAGTCACCCCATCCGGCTTTGAACCCGGGTCTCCGGGGTACCAAACGGGCTCTGACCGCAACGCCAAAGAGCCAGGCTCGTTGGGATGGCAGTCAGAGCACACCACAACCCCTAGTGATGGTCACTCCATCACAGGCCTCAAGTGGGGGTCGACAAGCAGGGTTTCTGCGAAGTCTTAAAAAGTCTAAAAATGTCTACAATTGGATGATTTCAATTTAAGGCCTTAAGAAGTCTTAAATATGGGCATATTATGTACTGTTGGTCTTAAATTACATTTAAGTCTAAAATCCTTGTATATCTATCGTCCGTCCACTTCATTTCGTTTTTTGGGAAAAAGCGGAGCATAAGTGCAATCCACAAAGTGTCATCAGTCAGTATTGTTCATCGTGAGGTCAGGTGTAACCGTAGTCTAACTATCAGCAACTTAATTTTTGAGGCCGTTTGGCACTTTGGTCAAAAGGACTGAAAGTAATTTGTCTTATTTTTTGTACTTTGTGAAAGGCTTAAATTTAACATATGATGGTCATAAAAAGGTCTAAAGTATAAAATCTCACTTTTTAAAACCTGCAGAAACCCTTGCCTTTTTTGTCAAATGCCATGTCCCATTTTACTTAGCTCTCTTTAACATTGGACACGATTGAAAAACTGCCAATGACCAACGGCACAATGACTTACCTTTCTTTTGACTCCCCTTCGCTATTTTTCGATCTTGAGCCCCATGGACCGCAGAGTGGACTTTTAGTTATTGAAATATGTTCTGAGGGCAGCATTGCATGCCAGTGGTTCTCTCGCTCGCCCAATCAGAGCCAGCAGGAGGCGGGACATGGAGTATTTTGAATTTTAGGAGGCGGGACTTGGATTATTCAGATTTCTACTCAGGACAGCGTAACACTTCTCAGGAGATCGTTGCAGTCAAGGTAAAATTAATAAAACAATGTAATTTTACATGTTTTATGTTGAACTATGTTGTAAAATATCAAGATATTCAAGTGTATTAAAGTAAGGTTTGTTATTTAACTAGCTATCTAGGCCCTAGCCTAACTAATGTAAGTAACTTCAAATGTTAGCTAGCTAGCTCTTGGCTACAAACCTTTCTAAACATTAGGAGATTGTTGCAGATTTAGTACTATGTGTTATAGTATATATGCTATATACTATATAAGATTATATCAAAATATGAATGAATGAAATGCTGCTTGTTTCTATTTAGTCCCTCTTATTTAATTAGATTAGGGTTCATTAGGCTTTAATTTAACAGTTTTGTATATGCGATCGCTGTAATTTGGGCAGCTTGATGTGGTGTTGGGTGGAAACCGGGACATTTTTGCATCCCGACGGGCTTCTGTCGGGACTCGGGACACGCGACTAAAAATGCAAATTTTATGCAGTTCCTACCTTCTTAGTCCAAGATATTGGCAATTCAAAATCCCAATTTTTGCATTTACCCTTATCACTGGGTTGCCCTATGCTTTAAGTGAGTGTTTATGGGCTGGGTCGATACGCCTCTGTAACACCGACATACTAACACAAAATCGTTGTCTTGGGCAAAATTGTTGACGAGTTATTTAACAAAAACTGTTTTTTGACACATAGCTTCACAAATAAACATCGCCCCCTATGACGAAATATCACAAAATTTAGTACACATGAAAAGAAAGCTGGTTAGAGATGGCATGTCAACTTTGACCAAAGTTGAGCAATTAAAAGCCAAGATATGGACTTTTGAAGAATTTTAAGCTACGTTTTAAATGTTCATTGACGTGTAACTTCGAAACGATTTATCTCAAAATAAATCTTTTGATAAATTTTTGTCAGCATCGTCTGTAGATGACATATACCAATTTTGGTTCACATGAACGGCCTATGACGAGTTCGTTCAGATTCATTTTCGCAATGTTAAAATTTCCCGGAAATTGTTCTCGTTGGAAGAGGGCGTCGACCAGTGTTTTCAATGCGTGAGGGTCAATAGATTTCACGATAAAAAAAATGTTGTTAACGTAAGCATTCTCTAGATAATAGGCAAAATGACATTTTCTACAATTACAGCGCCCCCTATGGACCAAATTTTATGGCATGTGCTCTTGTGATAGAAGTCTTTGTGGTGATCGTGCATGACATATTTTGCGCAGTTTCCACCTTCTCGGTCCAAGATATTGGCAACTCAAAATCCCAATTTTTGCATTTACCCATATCACTAGGTGGCGCTATGCTTCAAGTGAGCGTTTATGGGTTGGGTTGATGCATCTCTGTAACACCGACATATCACAAAAATTTCATGTTGTTGGGTGAAACGTTCATTGAGTTATTCAGCAAAAACTTTTGCCGGTCTCCCCCTCTTTACCGGACACTGACACAGCGGGGAGGTGGCCCTTGGGGCCCTATTCGCTCACAAACTTCTAGGGCTACATGCCTACAAACATTCATGTTCCCCCGAGTTTCAGTGTCCCGGGAGTCGTTGACGAAAAATCGGTGAAAAAAAAAAATGGAAACATTTCGCGGCTACTCCAATAATTGCAGCTCGTATAGGCATTATGATTTTAACCAAAACCTACTGAACTACAAGCATGTCTTTACATATTTGGTCGAAATTCCCTCTGTTGGAGCTGACATGATGACCCATTATTTAACTGGCTAGCATAGTTAATTCAGAAGGTTAGATAGCTCTTTTGCAATAACAGAATTACAGATACCATTAGCCAATTGTCAACAACATGTATCTTCTCCAAAATGCTCCTCCATTCATACATCCAATGAATCAGAGATAGCTGTTGTAGCATCTGCCAGCTGTCTGATGTTATCATGAAGGAGTGGCAGAGGGTTACAGTAGAAACCAGTGCATCTCTGGTGAATTTCAAGACCATAGGGCTTAAAGCAGTGCATAATAATGGTGCTCACACAAAATATTGACAGGACAAAACTAGGACATGTTCATTGTGGGGTGTACTCACTTTTGTTAACAGCTGTTTCAACATTAATGGTGGTGTGTTGAGAAATTTTCAGAGGAGAAAAAAATTCTGCGAAGGGTGTACTCACTTTTATAATATATACTGTATTTGTTTTCAGACTAGCCTACTCACTTTTTGGAATTACAACAAGAACTTTGGATTAACGTTTACCGCTGTAGAATGTGTCATCGCGGAGGGATTTATTATTACCTGTGAAAAGTCAGAGTTGGGATGTCCTGGGATATTTTATATTTTTTGTTAATCCATTATTTATACAACCAATGCTACATTAATACATTAATTATGTTAATGCCTGTTTTAATCATTGCCTCCTTTTGTGTCACAAAGGAGTGCCAAGGCCTTGCCAACGACCTAGGCTACTTGCCAAAGAAATCCCCTTCAGCCTCATTGGCCAACAGCTGGACGAGCAAGGCTCTGGAGAAGAGGATGACATGAGGTAATCTATGTATGCAGATATTCTTTTCTTTCCATTTTTTAGTCTGTCTACTTCTGACTTCATATTGTTATGCTTTCATAGTGTAGTGTGTTCACTTAATTCCAAATTGTATTGTACATTATGTAATGTGACTCAAAGACGACTTTGTTTTTTGTTTTTTTCAGGTCCTCACTTGATCTCTTAGAGGGGGATCTTCGTCAAAACCTGGAGAGATACTCCTTGGTAACACACACCCTTGGGCCAGAAGTGTGTCGTGCTACTTTTGATATAATCAGACAGTGCCTTCATGCCAGAACCTTGGCTAAAGAAAAATAAAAAAACATTGTTTTTGTTAAATCTGTTTATTGCATTATTTCATTTTTCAGTGCTTGAATTGTCTTATTTTGCGCTTTTTGTAAAGCTCTTGCTTGACTTGCTCTATCTGCTGGCGATATCACAATTTCCTTTCTCAGTGAAGAGGGCCCACACATTGGCCTTCAGCCGTTTCGGCACTGTGTTGAGGAAAAGAAAAGATATTAAAAGATATTAAAATACATACAGTACATGTAGCCAGGTAATGGAAAGTGCCTCTGAGGAGGAATAGAGGTGTAATGTTTGCCTGTACAATGTTCTGGATGAAGCGCATTGGTCCCTTTAAGAAACTGGCGCACCGCGTGACATCATCAGAAAGAGCAAGATTGGAAAGAAAAACGTTGCAGCAAGGTTCACGGTTCAAGTTTAAGGTTCACGTCTAAAAGCCTGAAATTTCCTTCGGATAAGCTGAGTAAGTGTGCAATTGTACTAAAATATGACAGTTTACTGGTTAATGAGTTGATGTATGAACGATGAGTTTATGTGTTGATGTGTAAACCAGAGATGTTGGTGGATTAGCCTGCCGTGCGTGACACAGTTGAGGACTGCTGGTGAAAGGCGCAGGCTAGTTGTGACCTAAGAGTAAGTGTGTACATAGTTTATCTTTCCCATGGACTATTATTTCCAAATGCATTTAATTCTGGATAAGGATGTACTAAGTGGATTCTTTCTTTTATCAGTTTTGCCACTGCCGTATGTTCCCGTGTAAATTACTTGCACTGTACCTTATTGCTCCTGTGTTTGTGTTTCAGTGTGGACAGTTCTTTATTCAGTTTGTAATACACAGTAGCCTGGAGCCAGTCTTAGCGTATGATTTGTGAACAACACTTTTCTTTGTTTTCTTTTCTTTTTGACTTGAAGTTAAGACTGTGAACATTTTATAAATATCAGAATAAACCCAACTTTCTTATATTTGTTGTGCTGTGCGTATTTCTCCCGGCCACATATATGCAGAAAAGTTGCCCTAAGAGCAGCCAATGAATAGCCTGGGTGTGCCCATACTGCCTATGACGCTGCATTTTCATTTCGCGAGCAAGTCAGTCTGGCCAAGCTGCCTGTCTACACCGTTTCTGCTCCGGCAAGAATATGGGGCCAATGAAAATACAGCATTTCAAAATGGCAATGACGCGGTAGTTTGGCGACCGGAAATCTATCTCAGTCACTGTCAACATGGCGAACGTGGAGCGAACGCAAGATTTCAATGCAGCTGTAGCTGCTGTTTTGGACGAATTCAAAGGGAAGTTCTCTCTGAAAATACAGCAAAGGGCATCCCTTGAAGCATTTGTTGCGGAAAAGGACGCTTTCGCAATGCTACCGACCGGCTTCGGTAAAAGTTTAATTTAGCAGTTAGCCCCGCTGGTAGCCAAGTTGATTGGGCTTTGCGAGAATGCTGTTGTTGTGGTCATTTCGCCTTTGATCGCACTGATTCGTTTTTCGAATATCAATATTAAATGACCAACACCAGCCACTTTCATGTTCACCTCACAAGTCCGACAAAAATCATTTAACGCCATTTCTATATGACTACAGGCTACTACTACTTTTTGTTTGGATCAAGCAGTTTCTTTCGCTGGGTATACGTCAGAGGGCAGAGGGGTGTGATTGGTTGAAGCTTCGTCCAGTAGCAAACAGAGGCATTTAAAAAAGGCGGGAATAATCCAAGTCCCGCCTCCTAAAATTCAAAATACTCCATGTCCCGCCTCCTGCTGGCTCTGATTGGGCGATCGAGAGAACCAATGGCATGCAATGCTGCCCTCAGAAAGTATTTCAATAACTGAAAGTCCACTCTGCCCCATGGACCCGGAAAGAAGGGAACAGGAAGGAGCATAGCTCTTTATTCACACCTTGCACATCTGGAGTCTGGTGTAATGCAATTTCAAATCCTCTGTGTAATTGTCAATTGTATAGGGAATTTGACAAACTTGACTTGACATGTTACCCTTACCATGCAAAAAGGTGTGGTCTACTGGTCCACTCTCCAGAGATATAACTTTTGATTGGTGGTGGTTTGTAGCAGGCTAACCCTCAAAACACCACCCATGCAGGCAATTTGTTACATCAGAATTTTCCCACATAACAACTTCCACACTCTATGTCCATACGAGCTTATTTTTAACAAATGATATACCCAATTTGCCTGTTAGTAAGATAACCGGAGCTAATGCTGCGTTCAGACCAAAACCTACTAAAGCTGTAAAATCACTTTTGTAGGTAATATACAGCTGCTATAAAATTCTGTTCACAACTCGCTCATGACGTGAAAGATTTAAACGTTCAACTTCGCTTATCTAACTAAAGGGACCGTCAGCTTGTATCAGTGCCGGACCGGTGTTGCTTGTGGGTAGTGCTTCGGCAGCAAGTTGCTGTGCTGTGCTGTGCTGTGTGACCCCCCCCCCCAAAATAAAAAACACCCACTGAAATATATGAGTCTGTACATTATCAAATGTAATTCAAACTAAAAAGAGTGCAGAGTATTATTTTCAGATCACAGGTTGCACATAAGAGCTTTTTATATCGATCTTGAAAAGCAAATACAAAAATACAAATACAAAACTGGATGGCCAGCGATTGCTGTGATCAGCTTCTCTTTCATTTTCATAGGAACTAAAAACAGTAGGAACCAAAGTTTCAAAGTTTGTTTTTGTAACATCCACACAAGTGAAGAACGTCTGCATTACGATTGGTTACCAGTGTTTTACAGCCGAAACGCATCATAGTTCATTTGCATCAAGTTAAACGTTACTTTTTTTAGTTGCTCAAGTCGCTCAAGTTTTGTCGCTCGTTGCTTTTGTAGCTTTAGTAGCTTTTGTCACTCGCCTCCATTCAAAGTGAATTACTTTCGGCGATTTTAAAGAATTAGTAGCTTTTAGTCTGAACCCAGCATAACACTAACAGTAAATGTGTGTAGATGTTCTAAGCATCAATCAGAAATGTGAAAGCAGGTCTTTAAAACTGTTATGTTTATCAAATCAAATGCCCTCCATACAGCCCCTATACACACATATCAATAAGCACATACACCTATACACAAACACACCACACACACATAAATAAGCACATATGTTTACACACGCACACGTGCTCACACAGAAACACACACACTTCCCCATTGTGACACTTCTCTAGTGTGACAGCTGTGGGCCTGACATCACTTCCCAGACCATGCTATGTTGATGCAGTAATTCAAGTAGCCAGTATTTACAGACTCTAAGCCATCTTCCTGCTGTTGCTCATCACCTCAACACAGCACAGGGCACTGCTGCACCAGCACCATCGGCTCACAGTGTGTGTGTGTGTGTGTGTGTGTGTGTGTTTGTGTGCATCTGTGTGTTCATGTGTTTGTGTATGCGAGTAAGCAAGTGAGTGGGCTGAAATCTAACCCCTCCATGACACACTGCTCAGAAAAAGGATACCAGAGAACATCACACCCAAATGGTGGTCTTGGCTGTATGGCTACCTTGTCTTGTCTTGATGCGACAGACAGAGTTGTTTGGACAAGCACTATTGAAAGTGAGAGTTCAAGTGTCTCATATTGTCTTACAGTGAGCATAGAGAAATATGTTTCTTTTGACTATGGCAGAACATCAAATTATTCATAAAAAAAACACTGTCAAGCCTTGCTGAAGACAATTATCTGTTCTCTGTGCTATTTTTTTATTTATCCATGTTTGCTAATTTTCTGTAATTAAGTTCAATCTGAGGCCTACCACTTTTATTTTTTCAGGTTGTTCAAGCACTCACTGTTTGATATTTGAAAATGATTAAATAAACACATAACTCAGCAGGGACAAAAATACTCAGCTGGAACCCAAAGCAAACAAACACACAAACCCAGTAGCTCCAGCCCTATCTTTCATCATCCACCAGAAGAGGAACCCAAAAAAACCTGCTGCATGTGTGGAACTATCAAGTACACAAATGCATCCTTCCTTCCTTTCCTTTCAGTATGCTTTACTTTTCTACACTCACATAAGACCGACACTGCACTGTTAAAAAAAAAAAAAACATTGCTGTTTCAACTGATATATTTTCTTTTATTCCAATAGCCTATACTTTTTAGACTGCTAAGTAAATTTATTTTATGTTTATGTTAAAATTATGCATTTGATCAAAGTACTTTTATTTGATTAAGCATGATTTGTGTGTGTGCACACATGAAAACTGGGGAGAAAGTTCTGGAAGAATTGACCACAATTTAAAAAAAAATGCTACATCTGCGTTATCCTTAGTGGAGTGGCGTGGGGGAATTTTGTAGGGAAGCCAGGCGAGATAGATAAGATGATTACTAATTAGGCTAACTAACTACCTCGCGTGTGTGTTAAAAACTTCTAAGTTTTTTTTTGTTTGCCGTTTTTTTGTTTGATTGTTTTGTTAAAAAAACATACGTGGAATAAAACAATGGGCTGTGCGGCAAGCAATGCAAGTGAGACACAAGCGCTGCCTCTCTCCCTACACAAACCAACATACTGCTAAATTGTATTCCGTATTAAACTATGTCAGACATTTAAATGGCTGCCCTAACAACCTTCTTGTAGACTATTTTTGAAAACATCTGCAGCAAAATAGTTAAATTCAGGCCAAAACATATTGCAGATAGAACACAGGAATTGCGCATACATAGGCAGTTCACGTAACGCAGACAGAACTGTCACCGTCTTTTCATCCTTGCAAAGCGGTCAAAACCGCATCATTTCTCACTGGCCTTTAGGTTATCCACAACAACATAGTTGATAGATATTTTGACTAGGTTGACAAGCCAGTCCTGTCTACATGTCTGTTTCAAATACGTTTTAATCATTCTAAGACAGGAAAAAAAGTTCGGTCCAGCTGCCTCTGAATGAACTCCCAGAACCTATTTCCAATTTGAAGTGAGCGCCAATTCAGTACCAGGGGTTCTGGAATTAGGCACATGATCTGTTCACCTTCGCACTAGTTGACATCATCTCTAGGGCTTGGCCAGAAGAACATATTGATTCCATTGCAATGCATGCACTTCACTTGAACATTGTTTTCCTCCACCCGCAGAATGATGCCCGGGTAGGGGGCGTTATCATATCGTACAACAGACCACTGACCACAGTGATGAGGTTCTATGACATTGGGTCTAAACTCTTTCCCTGGATGTCTGATTTCCTCCAAAAGTGCAAGGGTAACAGTGTAGCATGGACAATCAAACACCAAAGCAGCCTGACAGAAACAGCTAATATCTGTATTTGAGATTGGAGAAACACTGAAGACCTCTTAATGGTGAACAGGCGCACTTGTTTTAAAATTTTCTCCTTCTTGTCAACTTGCTCTTTACTCATATAATACAGTTTCACTTTGCTCGTATTGTTCAGCATCTGGAAAAAGCTCTGCACGTTAGGGATATCTTTCTCTTAACGAACCAATGTGTCGTCTCTTCTTTTTAGTGCAGCCCCCACCCCATCTGGCGCACCCTTACCATGGGTGGCTTCCAAGAAGCTCCATGTGACTGTTGTGAAACCTCAGTGTGGCTCAGTAGATAGCATGTAAAACTTTGAGCGATTTTTGTACTGTGTGGCAGGTCCATCACTGAAAAAGTGAAGATGTTTGACATCAGAGTGTTTTTTTGCCAGGAACTTAAGAAAAGAATCCAAATTAGCCCATATAGCAGGTGGGTCATGCCCTCTGCTGGGGGAAACTGTGCAGAAAAGGCATGGGGGCTTGGCCCGCCAGATAAAGCACTCCAGTGTGGGTCACCTGCTGATGTGACCCCCCAAAGTGGACAGACTGAATTGCATTACAAGTTCATCCTCTTGTACTGAGACATCTTTCTTGACCGTGATTGCACTTTGGCGTGACTCTTCACCCTGATCTTTGATGATCACCTTCGTATGACACCATTGGGTCAGAGTCACCACCCTAATTGAAGACGTGTTTAAGGGATAAGAAGACAATTTACACTCCAAACAATCACCATAAGCACATGTCTTGAAGCTGCTACAGACAGTGCTGTCAGACATTTCCTCTAGGTTTCTGGAATTTGAAATGCCAAGCCTAAACAACTTGTCAACCATGAACTGCAAGTTTTCATCAGTCTTACACTGACACGTTTTTCTGTCTGTCTCATTTGGGAGAACAACCCAAAATGGTTGTTGATGACAGAAGAAAGCATAAGAGACGTGTTGGTGCTCTGAAACTGATTTTCATGACCGCCGCTAGCGAAGCTAGCGAAAGCGGTCATATTGGAGTTGCTGCAAAAAAAATTCTCTCTTTTTTTTTTTTTTTTTCACCGATTTTTCGTCAACGATTCCCGGGACACTGAAACTCGGGAGACATGAATGTTTGTAGGCATGTAGCCCAAGAACTTTGTGACCGAATAACGCCTTTTAGTCCCCCAGGACCACCCCACCCGCTGTGCCAGTGTCCGTTAAAGAGGGGGAGACCGGCAAAAGTTTTTGCTGAATAACTCAATGAACGTTTCACCCAACAACATGAAATTTTTGTGATATGTCGGTGTTACAGAGACGTATCGACCCAGCCCATAAACTCTCACTTGAAGCATAGCGCCACCTAATGATATGGGTAAATGCAAAAATTGGGATTTTGAGTTGCCAATATCTTGGACCGAGAAGATGGGAACTGCGCAAAATACGTCATGCACGATCACCACAAAGACCTCTAACACCACAGAACATGCCATAAAAAATGGTCCATAGGGGGGCTGTAATTGTAGAAAATGTCATTTTGCCTATTATCTAGACAATGCTTACGTTTTCAACAATTTTTTTTTATCGTGAAATCTATTGAACCTCACACATTGAAAACACTGGTCGACGCCCACTTCCAACGAAAAAAAATTCAGTGAAATTTTAATATTGTGAAAACGAATCTGAACGAACTCGTCATAGGCCGTTCATGTGAATCTCACCAAATTTGGTATATGTCATCTACAGACAATGCTGACAAAAAGTTATCAAAGGATTTATCTTGAGATAAACCGTTCCGAAGTTACACGTCAATGAACATTTAATACGTAGCTTAAAATTCTTCAAATGGACGTATCTTGGCTTTTAATTGCTCAAATTTGGTCAAAGTTGACATGCCATCTCTAAACAGCTTTCTTTTCTTGTTTACTAAATTTTGTGACATTTCGTCATAGGGGGCGATGTTTATTGGCGAAGCTAGGTGTCAAAAAACAGTTTTTGTTAAATAACTCGGCAACAATTTTGCCCAAGACAACGATTTTTTGTTAGTATGTAGGTGTTACAGAGGCATATTGACCCAGCCCATAAACTGTCACTTGAAGCATAGCGCCACCTAGTGATAAGGGTAAATGCAAAAATTGGGATATTGAGTTGCCAATATCTTGGACCGAGAAGGTGGGAACTGCACAAAATACATCATGCACGATCACCACAAAGACCTCTAACACCACAGAACATGCCATAAATTTTGCGTCATGCACGATCAGCACAAAGACCTTCTATTGGGGGTCCATAAGGGGCGCTGTAATTGTACAAAATCTCATTTTGCCTATTCCTTGCCTTGACAAATCACTCCTTCACACTACACAAACACACACAATGTCATTCATTCAAAACCCACATCCATGCCCACTTCCAGGAAATCATTATGACCGCCGCTAGCGAAGCTAGCGAAAGCGGTCATTATAGAGTTGCCGCGACCATTTTTCCCTTTTTTTTTTTTTCTTTTTTTTCAGTGAATGTCCGTCAACGATTCCCGGGACACTGAAACTCGGGGGGACATGAATCTTTGTAGGCATGTAGCCTTAGAACATTTCGAGCGACTAGAAGCTTTTGGTCCCCCGGGGCCACCCCCCTGCTGTGCCAGCGTACGTCAAAGAGGGGGAGACCGGCAAAAGTTATTGCTGAATAGCTCAGTGAACGTTTCACCCAACAACATAAAATTTTTGGGATATGTCGGTGTTACAGAGATGTATCGACCCAGCCAATAAACGCTCACTTGAAGCATAGCGCCACCTAGTGATATGGGTAAATGCAAAAATTGGGATATTGAGTTGCCAATATCTTGGACCGTGAAGGTGGGAACTGCGCAAAATACGTCATGCACGATCAGCACAAAGACCTCTATAACCACAGCATGTGCCATACAATTTGGTCAATAGGGGGCGCTGTAATTGTACAAAATGTCATTTTGCCTATTATCTAGAGAATGCTTACGTTTACAACATTTTTTTTTTTATCATGAAATCTGTTGACCCTCACGCATTGAAAACACTGGTCGATGCCCACTTCCAACCAGAACAATTTCCGTGAAATTTTAATATTGCGAAAACGAATCTGAACGAACTCGTCATAGGCCGTTCATGTGAATCTCACCAAATTTGGTATGTCATCTACAGACAATGCTGACAAAAAGTTATCAAAGGATTTATCTTGAGATAAAACGTTCCGAAGTTACACGTCAATGGACATTTAACACGTAGCTTAAAATTCTTCAAATGGCTGTATCTTGGCTTTTAATTGCTCAAATTTGGTCAAAGTTGACATGCCATCTCTAAGCAGTTTCCTTTTCATGTGTACAAAATTGTGTGACATTTCGTCATAGGGGGCGATGTTTATTGGCGAA
The DNA here is from genome assembly GCA_027475355.1 of Coilia nasus. Taxonomy (NCBI): domain Eukaryota; kingdom Metazoa; phylum Chordata; class Actinopteri; order Clupeiformes; family Engraulidae; genus Coilia; species Coilia nasus. The sequence goes on along the minus strand of CM050204.1, from coordinate 4,885,841 downwards.
TCTAGGTGTCAAAAAACAGTTTTTGTTAAATAAATCGTCAACAATTTTGCCCAAGACAACGATTTTGTGTTAGTATGTTGGTGTTACAGAGATGTATCGACCCAGCCCATGAACTCTCACTTGAAGCATAGCGCCACCTAGTGATATGGGTAAATGTAAAAATTGGGATTTTGAGTTGCCAATATCTTGGACTGAGAAGGTGGGAACTGCACAAAATACGTCATGCACGATCACAACAAAGACCTCTAACACCACAGAACATGCTATAAAATGTAGTCCATAGGGGGCGCTGTAATTGTAGAAAATTTCATTTTGCCTGTTATCTAGAGAATGCTTACGTTTACAACATTTTTTTTTATCATGAAATCTGTTGACCCTCACGCATTGAAAACACTGGTCGACGCCCACTTCCAACGAGAACAATTTCCGTGAAATTTTAATATTGCGAAAACGAATCTGAACGAACTCGTCATAGGCCGTTCATGTGAATCTTACCAAAGTTGGTATATGCCATGTACAGACAATGCTGACAAAAAGTTATCAAAGGATTTATCTTGACATAAACCGCTTCGAAGTTACACGTCAATGAATATTTAACACGTAGCTTAAATTCTTCAAAAGTCCATATCTTGGCTTTTAATTGCTCAAATTTGGTCAAAGTTGACATGTCATCTCTAAACAGCTTTCATTTCATATGTACAAAATTTTGTAACATTTCGTCATAGGGAGCGATGTTTATCGCTGAAGCTAGGTGTTGAAAAACAGTTTTTGTTAAATAACTCGTCAACAATTTTGCCCAAGACAACGATTTTGTGTTAGTATGTAGGTGTTACAGAGGCATATGGACCCAGCCCATAAACTCTCACTTGAAGAATAGCACCCCCTAGTGATAAGGGTAAATGCAAAAATTGGGATTTTGAGTTGCCAATATCTTGGACCGAGAAGGTGGGAACTGCACAAAATACATCATGCACGATCACCACAAAGACCTCTAACACCACAGAACATGCCATAAAATGTGGTCCATAGGGGGCGTTGTAATTGTACAAAATCTCATTTTGCCGATTCCTTGCCTTCACAAATCACTCCTACACACTACACATTCAAAACCCACATCCATGCCCACTTCCAGGAAATCATTTCCACAGAAATTCTCACCTCACAACACTGCTCTACCACACACTCATCACACCAACAGTTCCCACATTTCAATATACTGCGGCGGTCATACCATGTACCGCTATGCGGTACATCTAGTTATGCATACGTTATTGCAGCTGAACTGATTAAAAAATGTTTTTGATTTCAGAATAGGGCCCTCAGTTTCTCAGCATGACAGGGGACGGGGATTTTTGGGGGTACATGGAAATTTACTAAAATGATTAAAAACAAATACTGACACATTAATGGTTCAAAAGAGTGTAGTTGTTCAAATAACATATTGTTTTATATTGAAATAATAACAAATTCTTAAGATTAAGTGTTTTTAAAATGCAACTGTCCTGTAAAATCTAGGGACAGAAAAGCGAACATTTCTGTAGAATGATCCATAATTTTGTTTAAACACCACTTAAAGTGCAACATGCAGATTAGACACCCCTATGAATCACAGTGTATGTATATTACATTACATTGCACTTAGCAGACACTTTTTATCAAAAGCGACTTTAAAAGATAAAAGATGTGTAGAGAACACCAAAGGCACCTACGTAAAGAGATGGTTAGTAGAGATTAGTTTTGTTAGGAAGGGAAGCAGTTTCGGAAAAGAAAGGTTTTCACAAGTTTTTTGAAGGTTGAGAGGCATGTCACTGCTCTTGTAGCGACTGGTAGGTTGTTCCACCACTGAGGGACAACGATCGACCTCGGTTTGTGTTAGGAGAGGGTACGGCCAGGTGATTCGTATTAGAGGATCGCAATGCTCTGGACGGGATGCAAGCCTTTAGTGTGACGCTCAGATAGACAGGGGCAGATCCGGAAGTGACTTTGTAGGCTAGAGTCAAAGCCTTGTTGAATTCTGGCAGCCACTGGGAGCCAATGGAGGTTGATGAAGAGCGGAGTGACATGTGACCTTTTGGGTTGATTGAAAACCAGTCGTGCTGCTGCATTCTGGACCATTTGCAATGGTTTGATTGCACAAGCAGGAAGGCCAACCAGGAGGGAGTTGCAGTAGTCGAGGCGAGAGATGACCATAGGCTGTACCAGGAGCTGAGCAGCATATTGGGTCAGGTACGGGCTGATTTCTAATGTTGTACAGTGCATAGCGGCAAGCCTGCACTACGGTAGGCAATGTGGTCAGAGAATGATAGCCGGTCATCAATCATGACACCCAGGTTTTTAGAAACTTTGTTTGGAGCAACAGTGACAGCGCCCATATCCATGTTGATATCATGGTGGATTGAATACTAGGCTGGGATCACCAGGAGCTCCGTCTTAGACAGATTAAGCTGGAGGTGGTGTTCCTTCATCCATGCAAACAGTCCAGAGAGACAGGCGGAGATGCGTGCGGAGACCGTGGTGTCATCTGGTCGGAACGACAGGTACAGCTGTGTGTCATCAGCATAGTAATGATAGGTACTGTGAGTAATAATAATGATAAGTCATGTGAGTGGATGACACAGCCCACAGAAGGTGGCCCAGTACTGACCCTTGGGACACCACTGTGGAGAGGGTGTGAGTTGTTGTCCTTGCCATGACACATTAAAGGAGCATCAAGTGAGGTAGGATTTAAACCAGGAGTGTGCTATGCCTGTGATGCCCATGTTTGACAGTATAATTAGCAGTATACTGTGGTTGACTGTGTCGAAGGCAGCCGATAAGTAGGCTGATGATTGCCCTTCAGTTCTGGCTGCTCTTAAGGCTTCATGTATATGGTATAATGTCTTGATTTATCTTGAAAAAGAAACTGTCATTCAACATCACGATAAACACTTTTTAAACTAAATGTATGAAAAATGAACTGCCGTGTCCAAAAGGTGGAGTGGCCAGAAGTTACGCAGCAAGAGGGAGTCCGAGCAAAGTCAAGTTCACATCTATAATTTCTAACATGGAGGACAACAGCAGTAATGGAATTTATGATGGTCCACAGCCATATAATTATGAGCCTCAGCAAAGAGAGGCCAGGGCAATAGAGGGAGGCAAAAGGGCAAGAATGATGGGCAGAGGAGGGAGGTAGAGCTCCCTATAGAGAGAATATGTGCTGCAGAGAGGTGGATGCCTACTGGTCTCTGGTTCAGCAATCGCTGCCCCCCAGCGACATACCACGCCTTACCCTCCATCCGGGATTTCATGCCTGCTGCCTAAACCCGTACTCCTTACAGGTAGCTTACCTCGCATTTCATCAGGAGTATGGCCCTCTTCAAGCCAGCACAGTAGGTTGAGACAGAACTCTAGACTGTCAGTTTTTCTACACAAATATTGCAATGTGAGTCAAAATAATGCACAAACCGCTGGAGCTACTTGAAATCAATTGCGTAGGCCTACGAACTTCCTACTATAAGTGAAGCACAAAATTTCCTAACTTTTTATGAAAAACCTAATTGCAATTGCCAAATCTGCAACAGAACACATGGAGTGCAGGCCAACAATATTAGATGTATTCTACCCTTATAAGTATCGACATGACCACTCCTTGGAGTGTTTCATGAATATTAATATTGCTTCCCATTATTACCCTTGGCAGTTCTGATACACAGGCTACTAACAGATTGTGCAGTGGGCATATGGCATCATAGGCAGGGAGATCAGGACGGCCATACCTGCATGCGTAATGGCTGCCTTAAGAAGACAGTACTCAGAGGAGGGGCATGCATACTTGCCCCTAAGGGTTCCAATGGCCCCATTTGGAGTGAGTCAGCAAATAAAGATACTTAGAAAATGAACATAATCACAGTGTTTCGGTGTATCTGATTGCTAATATTTTAATAATTTAACATTTAAAGTGAGAATGACAATGAAGGTGGACTGCCTCTCCCTTTTCAAACCTGTGTTGGGTGGAGAGAGGGTCAGGTGCAGCTGAGGACAAAATGGCACTGTCTTCTTGCAGTTTGTGGCTTAAAAAAATCACATTTGCAGTTTCAGAAATGTATATATATATATATATATTTATTATTGTTATTTCTTATTTTATTTACTTATTATTTCTTTGTTTGTTTGCTCATATTCGATATACAGTAGCATGGGGGCGGGGTTTTCCCACGCTGGGACCCTTAACCTTCATGTTGCCCCTTGGTCTGCCTCTATTTACACATGTTCGGAGGCAGAGGTATGTGGGGTCTTCTTACAATGCATTGTTTTTGTTTTGTTGTTTTGTATACTTGCTAAGTACATTGGAGTATGTGTCTCACTGTATTGTTCCGATACATTGTGCACAGCATGCACAGGTTCCGCTGTGCATTTGCCCAGGTATAGTAAGGTGGTGCATATCGTGGGGTTTTTACACACTTTAATCTGTTAGCATGGCTGCTAGTGGAGTAGCCTGTTAACTAACTGTCAGATATTGTGTGCAAAAGTTGAAATGTGGTCTACCTGTGTTTGGCAGGAGCTGTAATGCGGCTGGCTTGCTCTGTGTTTGATTTTTTGCTATTTTGTTTTCTTTCACTGTCAGAACTCAGGTCGAGTGTCTCATCAGTTACTGAAATCAACACAACGCAGAGTGGACGTATGAGAGAGGAGAGACGAGTTCTGTTACACTGATGCAGTTTGACCCGTCATCTGTTCAGTTGAAGCTATACGCTGGGGTTGCTGCTGTGACATGACCTTCGACTCAACCCATTGCTGCATACTGCCTTCTGTCGTCCGCAGGGACTGTGTGTTTTTTTTAAAGGACTTTGATGTCAAGGTATTTTCTGTGTGCTTGCTGCTGACACAAATGAGCATTGCATATCTGTATGTATAGCTGTGTATTTTTTTCTTCTTTCTTATCTTTTCTTTCTTACCCTTCTTCTTCCTCAGTCCTGTATAGTTTTCTTACAATGGATATTACTGGTGGTGGTCCTAAGCAGTTTAGCTCTGGGAGGGTTCTTCCATTTACTCCTAGTAGCCCTGGGTTAGTGGGTGTTGGTAGGGGTACTGTAAGTGGGTACCTTGATATTGGGGGGGAGGGGCCTTCTCGCATGTAGTACCCCAGGGTACTACAGTGGGTGGTGGTACAGGTTTTAGTGCAGCCACTTTTTCTACACCTGGACAGCAGGAGTTGTGACCACTGAAGTTCACTGAGCCTGAGGTTCCAGTTCACTTGAGTAGTGAGCAGGTCAGAGAGATCAGTGGTAATATTAGCCACTCTGTCATGGCAAGTCTTTTGAATAATGTTCACCTAGGTCAGTGTGGCTGCAGACTGTAGAAGTCGCTGCCATGTTTATTAGGTACTGTCCTGACCGTGACCTTTCTTTGATGTTTCTAAGCAAGCCTCAGACTGAGTGGACTGCCTGTGAAGTACAAGAGCGTCTAGATGAGTATTTGAGGAACCGCAAAGGACAGAGGGGTCAGGTAGCGCAGCACACTGTTTCTGCTGTCACTCCTGTACGGGAGGTTATGACTGGCAATATGCCATCTGGTGAGTCTTCAGTGGGGCTGAGCAAGCCGGATTGCGTAGCTGGGGAAAACGACACATTGTATAGGTTGCTGGGCATGCTGGAGAAGGCACTAGCAGAGTGTGAGACGCAGTTTCAATTGTGACGTATGTCAGAGTGCTGACCATTCTACCCAGTCACACTGTAGGTTGCATAGGCTGTGTTTCTTGTGCTTCAGTCTGGGGCATACACGCTCAGTGTCAGATTAGATCTCAGGGTGCAAGGCATGCTGTTGGTTCTGCTTCATTTACCTGCTGTACATTCCGACAAAGGAGAAGCTAGTGTGCTTTGGAGCAAAGTGGAGGATTAAGGAGTGGAAAGCTTTCAGGGAGTAGGTCTTGAGGAGACAACTGCCTTATATCCTTCACCAGTGCTCCTCTTGTAGCAATGCCTTCAAAGTTTAAAGCAACTTCAAGTTACAAGCACCAATAAGACACGGCTACATTATGAATCCACATATTTCACATCTTCTTCCACCATGGTGACATAGCCATGAGAAAGACAGACATTGCATGTTTTGATTGGATACCAATTTCAGGTAGATAAAATTAAGTTTAGGTAGGCTGATGGTCCATGCTGACCTATGAGCATATGTTGTGCAACATATTAGCATGGGTTTATTCCTTTTAAAATATTTTTTTAATTTCAAAGACAATTATACACACAAAAAATCCTTCACAATCATAAAAAAATACATTCTCAAACCCCGTTTGCACATTGTATGCTGTAACTGGTTCAAGCCACTCCTTCTGTCTTGCCTCTCCCTCCAGAGGTGGGTGTGCACAATCAGGGAAAGCTGTGCCGCCATGCTCGTGAATATCCTGGACATGGTTTACCATGCTGCACCACTTGGCCTCCATAACATTGGGGTCGCCATTAGGAGTGGATGCAGCCGTCCACTACAGGTGATTAATGATAGCTGGCCTTCTACAGCTTCAGGTCCTCACAGCCCCTCTCCTTTGAAGTAGCGTCCAAGGCTTTTTGTACGCCTGTTCCAGAGCAGACAAAATATTACAGAAGCTAATTAAAGGAGAACTTCGGCGTAAAATGAAAATTGGCATGTTAAAACATCATACCGAGTTGGTATGTTTACTGAGGAGCAAAATTGAGTTAGCCAGTTGCATTCAGAACTTAACTATTTTTTACCGTTTGTCCCACAAGGCTAACAATGGAAGTGGTGGGTGCCCTTAGACGAAGCATGAAGATTAAGCTATTATTAAACCATTAATTTTCATTTTACACTGAAGTTCTCCTTTAAATAGTAAACACCACCCAAACTAAACAAAACTACCATCAAGTCACATACTTTTCCCAATGTGCCAGATATCAAAGAAAGCTAATTGGAAGTCCCAGAAAAGAGGATATGTTTGTGGAAATCAAGTCTGCATCATAATGATTTGTAAACAAAATTACCAAACGAAAAAGAACTCTGGACAAATTACATTTTCAGTATCACTTGATATGTACATAAGAGCCTCTACTTGCCAGCATAAGGAACTTTCTGGCAAACTGCAGGAGGTTGTGTCATATTGACTAATAAATAATTTGGAAGCTTGTAAATTACTAAAGAGCAAACCTAATTTGTTTCATAATCCTTGGGACACGAACACGAGTTTGACAGAAAAGTAGCCAGATACCATCAAGAGGTTAGCTTGCTAATGTGTCTTAGATAAATAATGAATTGCAATACATGTACAAATCCCATTAAATTTTCTTGTATTTATCTGATACTATTACACTGAAACACTGCACATGTAATAGAAAGGTCTGACATTTTTGAAACTAAGACTTACTCTGCCAAGTTCAAGTTTCTGATGCACAGAGTTCCTACTGCTAGTGCTTGCTCCATCACTCCCGCCCGCGCCAGAATCCATAGGCAGCTCTGATGACGATGAACTTGACTCAGTCGAGTGCACGGAGGGAACAGCATCATTGATCAGCCCCACCTGATCCAGACACCGAAAGCCCATCTTGTACTCCATCAAATCCTCACGCTAATAGCACTCCGGAGTAAAATGAGCTCCACAAATGACAGATCATGCCCGATGCGGCTGTGAAGTCAGCTCTCTTCACCTGCACAAAATGCATGAAAATGAAATGAAGTACAAGGGACAGGTTTACCAGGCTAATGAAGGCTCCCTCAGCAGCGAGGTTTTTTCCAATCTGCAGTCCAAACACCTCGACTCGATCCTAGAGGCCAACAGAAACATTGAAAAAGTCATTGTGTGGAGTGATGGCTGTGGCTATCAAAATTGGTGTAGTACCATCAGCAACGCCTGCCTACGTCTGACCATGAAGCATGGTGTCACCATAGAACAAAAGTTTCTGGTTGCAGGGCACACACAAATGGAGTGTGACTCCATGCACAGCCTCATTGAACGGCACATCATCAAAGATATTCACACTCCACGTGATTGCATTGTCATCTTTGAGACTGCACGAATGCATCCATCCCAATACAAGGTGAGTCAGTTATACCACAATGACTTCATGAAGTTATCTGGAGCCTATATCACTAACATTCGACCAGGTAAAAAAGTTGGTGACCCCACAGTCCATGACCTTCAAGCTCTCCAGTACTTGGCTGATGGTCGAATCCGGTACAAGTTGGATTTTGAGCAAGACTGGGAGGACCTGCCTCAGCAAATCAGCATCCCCGAAGAACCATTCCACTGGGTCCCACTCTTTCCTGCCCAATTGCCAATTATTCTCAGGCAATTCAATCACTTGCAGGCAATGAAACCAGTACTACCAAGAATAGCTCACCAGTACTATGACAACCTACTTAATCAATAGACAGTGTGAAAATGGGTTCGCACAGCACCTGAGTGGAACTTGAGTTAAGATTGGGAAAGAAAAACAAAGTGGTTAAGGTTACACATTAAGACACAACTTGGTAAAGGTTGACAAGTAATCCATCTTGGGGAGAGTAAAACAACTTTGGTTATGTTAGGGTTGAATTTATATGTAAGAGAAAGAAATGCCTAAGTCATGGCATGTTCTGCAAGTCACTTTTACTTGTCATGCAATTGATGATGGCTCCTTTATTTTTTTGCATTTTTTAGTGTTACAATATCAATAAAAAAAATACAAATACGTTTTCTAAAAAAAATGTTTTTTCTTTAGGTTTTCCAAAAACATTGAAATATCACTAAGGCAATTATGCTATGAGGCTAACAATTTGTAGCTCACTGGTACACTGCTAGGGTAAGCGCTAATTTGCTAACGCTAACGCTAATTCCATTGACCTCAATAGGCCTTCCTCTAAGGAATTGCTTTGGAGGATGTCATAGTTATAAAGTAACCTACAACATGTCTGCCAGCTAGTGGAGAGCAGTATTACCGTGATTTGACGCTCTATTCAGCACAAGTTGTTTTAGTCAATGTTGCATCCTGTCGTAATTTTTTAGTTGCCTTTATGTTTAATAGGTATAAAGAGTAAAAAAAACATCCCAACTTTTTTGCAACTTAATGCGTGTAAAACCTACTTGACTTGAATACTCTGCTTCACTGTGGGTGAGTGAGTGAGAAAGCGTATTTGAAGAATATTGAAGTCAACAACTATGTAAAAATGAAGAGATTGCATTGAGGAGAGATTGCAGAGCCTGAAAAGCAGGTACAGGTGGACCAACTGCCATTTTTTTTTTAAATGATTTTGAATTTTAGAACTCTGTGATGGCATAATACCACTAGCCTGGTAAACCCGCCCCTCGTACTTCATTTCATTTTGTACAGAGGGTCTGGACCGGAATCTTTTGAGGGTCATTTTGTCGGTCCCAGCAGGGCCGATCCAATCAGCGAACAGAGGGTGTGTTCGTTAGCGGTGACGTTGACCTTGTGTGCTACATTTGAATTGTAGTGCGTAGTTAGGCTAATTGCATACGTGACGACCAGGCGTTAGCGTTTGGGTAAAGGCAGAGGCTTGTTTTAAACTTCAGCAGAGTCCACACCTCCAGGAACAAATAGTTTTTGACGGTGTCTGTTCCAGACCCTCTGGAGTACGAGGGGCTGGTTTACCATGCTATAATACCACTATGGCCTGTATAATCTTCTGCAATGAGGCTATAGGCAGACCATAGAACATCCAATGTTAAGACCTTGCTATCGCTGGTCTGGACTGGTCAATTTGTCAACATTAGGAGGTACTTTTACACTTTTTATCCGTATGTCCAATTTTCCAAAACTTGGTATCATTGGAGTCCTTGGCAGTCCAAGTTGGAAGAACCCTGTGATGTCAATATCCACACATATTTTCTCCAATGGTCGCGAACCTTGGCTTGTGCAAGCACACTTTTGCCATTTTCTGCGGAAATGCAGTCTAGTGAAGTGTGCTTGCAAGCACACTTATAGTTCTTCTTAAGTGGTGTTTAAACTTATTATTCTTATTCTGTTCACACATTTTTCTGTACTGTATTTTTTTAGCCATCCACATGTTTAATGTTAAAACACCCTAAAGGCTGAAAGGACTTGATGGGCATAAGTTGTTTTTTGACAGTTTTAGGCAGGTGCATACAAAGTGTACACACAATGTCAGGGATTTTGCAGGATTATAGTCAGGTGTATGAGCAACCAATTACACCAAATTGGTTGTATATGTCAGGAAGCCTACATCCACAGAGGATCTGTGGTTAGGTTTTCAAGATGTTTGGCGCAAGCTACCAGCCAAGTTCTTTCAAAAACTCAAATATTGATTGATTTAGGTTTCTCTTTTGTTTAGTCACTGCATTTTGTTTATTGATGAACATAAATAATTAACACTTCCATTTTTATGGCATTCCTAGTTGACAGCAACTTTTGAACATTACTGTATATCATGTCAATGTCAAATTTCGGCACATATTTGCTCCAATGGCCGCAAACCTTGGCACATGCAAGTACACTTTTAGCATTTTCTGAGGAAATGCAGTCTAGGTGTTATTTGTGCTACTGGTAATTTCTGTTACTGCTGTATGGTTTATGTTTATGAAGGAGGAAATGAATGTACACTTTGCAATTTACAAACTGAAGATGTTTAATGTTTGATTTGTAGGGAAGCTGATGCCGGGTAGTTTTGGTTGTCTGTCCATCCAGTCTTCACTGACACTGGTAAGTTTAACCAGAAAGACTCTGAGTATATGGTAACATAATGATAATTTATTTGATGACATGTAATGATATGGCACAACAAAACTTTGGCATAGGTCCTGTCCTTTGTCCTGATCAATAAAACATGAAAACTGAATAGATGCTGACTGTAGTAGTGGCAGGGCATAATAGTAATACCCCCTGACAAAAGGACAAGGACCCACTGGTGGTGGTCAAAAGGTAGACAATGAACTTTCAGAAACATATGATGCATAACAAACATTGAATATGATACATGATGCATCGAAATGGATTTCAAGAGCACAATCCTGGGTCCCCCTGGAGCACCGGGGCAAGGAAAAACTCCCTAAATATTCTTAATGAGGAAGAAACCTTGGGCAGAACCACGTCTCTAGGGGGAAAGCCTAACTGCCTGGGGCTAAACTGGTGCTCAATGAGCTGATAGAGTCCAGGTTGTCGCTCAGGTGACAGGAAATCCAACATCCGGGAACAAAGCAGTGTCACCCCGATGGATGTGGCAGAGAATTGAACTGTTCATGGAGGGGCTTTAGCTGGAATCCTGAGTGAGTATAATGGAGGGATCTGGAAGGATAAGGAGGAGACCATGGAAATCCGAGGTCTATCAGTGGAGATGCAGAGGTAGAGGAGACATCGGGAGGCCAGTGAAGAGACATCAAAAGATCCATCAAGAGGCATTGGCGGATGAGACATCATCGTCAGGACCCACTGGACACGGTCAGGACCCTTGGAAGGATGCTGGGGAGGGAGGGGGGCGAACGGCGGAATACACCTGTGAGCAGCAAAGCAGGTAGGTAAGATGACGTATTAAAAGACAGGTGTTACATGCTGATTGGACGACAGCTAATTGATGATGCGCATTACGTCTTCCTGGTAGAACTTCTCGCTACGCTTGCATTTCTTTTTGCATTCAATGCATTCGCAACGTAACTCCTTACTCTTAACTGCACTGGGGAGAATGTTGATGTTCATGTTGGTGAATGGGCCAAATTTGCAATACCTAGTAATACTTAGTAATACCCTATTGTCAAAGTTAAATTATATTCGTCACATGTACATTATACTTTGTATAGACGGTAAACAAGCATGTTATCTCTTGTGGTTCTGAATATTGTGTCATACCTTGAAATACTTAATAATACTTAGTAATATCTATTTTGATATTGTAATACTTTTTGAAGAGGTCTGACCATATTTAAGATTTCATGTTGAATGGTTTTTATAGTTATTGTAAAAACAATATATGTACTGAACTGTCCTAACAGAATGAAGTGTTACTTATTCTACAGACATGTATTTGTTTTGCCAAAAAAGTGTAATCTTTAAAGCAGTGATTTTATACAGCTTTAATAAATATGTATGAATATTTATAAATATTTTGGTCTGACGTCAAAAATAATAATAATAATAAATATATATATATATATATAATTCAGATCAAGTAAGTTGAAAAGTTTAATTAAAGCCAATTTAAAATATTGATTTACACCAAATTTAGAAACCAGTTAATAAAGAATAATAAATTAATAAAGAATTGGGAAAAAAAAGTTTGAACTGACTCGTGAACACTGGGTCAATGTAAAATCTTTATTGTGAATGATAAGCCTGGTGAGAGCTTTTTAAAAATGGCTGAACAGGTCTTTCTTTGAAGAGCTTTCAGAAGAGTTTTTCAAATGACATGTTGTGAGTGTAATGCTGTTAGGTTTAGGTTAGGTAGGTAAGTGCATTTGGTGTTGGTTCTAGAGGAAGGCATCTGGAAATGTTGCATGGGAAATAATTAAGATGTTCCTCTGCCTTAAAGTAAAGTAAAAGTCATTCTAAAAATGCCAATTAGTCCAAGTTGTTAAAAATGACTGGTTCAAGCTGTGTGGAAATATGCCTTGGGACTTTTGAAAGCCTTGGAGGTAAACCAGTTCTGTTTTAAAATAAATCTGTATAAAAAAGTCTTAAGCTACATTGCTACACTAAACGGCCCTGTCAATCTCACTAACCATGTTGTCACAGATAATGCTTCAGATCAGCTTAGCTTGTACAGATGTGTTCGGTGGGAAAGGTAATGATCCCAAATCGTCGTACAAAATAGCAGCAAACAGTTGAGAAAGCAAAGCACTTTTACCCTGCAATTACACTGGTCACCACATAAATAGTAATTCATCTTGTCGGATGACAGTTGCCAGACCATTGCCAAACAAAGGCAACAGAGCCCTAAAAGGGGTCTAGAGTGTCCTCAATTGTGTCTTTGTATTTCAGGACATCAGACAACAAACTATCAGACAACAAACTATTCAAATTACTAACAATTGAGTGAAAGGAGTTAAAAAGTTACAAAAATGTGACTTTATGACATTATTTTGACTTTACTTTTATAACTTTGTTACTTTATCAGTCATTAATAATTACAGCATACTACAAGTTTAACATGCTGGTGAAAAGTTAGCCTACTGTACATGAAAACACTAGTCCACTAACACATTTTCCCCAAATCTCCCTGTTTTGAACAGTCAAAACTGATCATTACATATTAACTTACTATGACTTGGTTTTAGCCATCAAAGACACTGCAGTGCCCACATTTATTTTGAATATATAAGTATTTTTGGTGACAGTGTTGGAGGAGTCTTCTACAAGCTTTTGATTGAGCATACACTGAATGCATCCATGTTGGCAAGGGACCACACATACAAGGATAGAAGGATACAAGGATATTTATTTGTCACATGCATAGACATACTGGGTAGTAGGACATGCAGTGAAACTGTTACATGCTGTGTGAAATACAGTGTTATACTGATCAATCATCCACAGGTGTAGCAGTGTGTGTGGGTCTAACCATGCTGAAATATGTTATTCTTTGGACATTAATCATTGCAGTAATAGACTGCACATACAGCAAACTTTGACATTTGAATTCTTCAATTGTTATTGAAAAATAATTACAGACAGCTGAGCTTGATAGTCCTTGAATTTGTATGTTACTCTATGAACATTACATAAGACCAAAGAGAGGCCACATGTTCAGATAAAATAGGCCTGTAAATAGATGCAATGCAGGACTCCTTAAAAGCTAAATGTACTTTTATTTGAATTATTTTTAGACACAAGAACTTAACCATGCCATGCTTTTGTATTTATGTCAGCTCTTTCTCAGCATGGTCAGGGAGGCATGGTCTCCAACCAGATGCATGCTTCGCTAGCCACCTTTCACTGTGTTGCGCAGTTACCCAGTTAGCCTTGGTAAATTTCATGCCCTTGCTATTTCTGTGGACTGACATTCTGTCCCTGTGTATTCCTTTTTACTTTATTTATTTGTATTTTTAATTTAAAGGGTCAATGTACATTAATCAACATTTCCATTTGAATAAAAAATGTAAATGTGCCAGAGTTAGCAAAGCAGCTAGGCTAATTTTCATCTGTAGTCCCTTTAGGCCACAGATGTTTTTCCTTGCCTATTTCCTGTGCATTACAGCAATTAAATACTTAAACACTTCAATAACTTTTAATTCAACAAGACTTGTGTGTTTAAGTGCTTCACATTGAGTGTAATTAACCTAATCTAATGCCTATGTAGTGTGCATGCATATGGTAGCCTACTACTGTACTAATACAATTAGGCCTATACAGTATGGCTAAAGTCACCCATAGTTTTATAATTCCAAGTGTTGTCATTGTATATCTGCAAATATCATTATTTTGATTTTGATTTCCTGAAAAGGATAGAGTAAAGTCAATAAAAATAGTGGCCCATTTTATCTTAACAGATTCAGGTAAAATGGGCCGGCAACTGAAAGGTGTTTTTAAGTCAGATAAGTCAAATCAATTTTTGTGTAACTATACCCATGTTTCTCTGATAAAGGACATCAAGACAATATCAATGATATCTTACTTTTATTACTTCATTCATTTCTTAACATTATAACAACTTTATTATATCAAAGTCATATTTTGCCTGCCAAAGCACTCACACTTAAAATTTTCCCACCAGAGTCACTGTAAGGAATTGCCCCATCCACCTTAGCAACATCAGATCAAGCAAATCATTGAAAACACATCAAGCACAGTTGCCGCAACAATTATAAATTATTAACTGTGATTGCTTATTCAAATGTAAAGAAGTATGACACCTTAACCTTATTTGGCCCACTTTAGCTGATGGCCCAATTTGGCTGAGTTCACCCTATGTATGGTTATATGTAGACAGACAGAGAGAGAGAGAGAGAGAGAGAGATGGCCAGGCACGGCCATAGGGAGGCAGTCTGGGTCAGCACAGGCATTGTGACGGGCTGAGCCCCCCCCCCCCCCCCCCCCCCCCCCAGCACAGGGGCCAGGGACCCACTGGGAGCAGAGAAAACACTCAGCGGCCCCGTCTGACACCAGAGGTCACAGGGTCAACCACAGCCACTGTAGGCAGCTTGGAAGCACCCCCCCACACACACACACACAGCACTCTCTCTCTCCCTCTCTCTCTCCCTCTCTCTCTCTCTCACACACACACACACACACACTCACACTCTTGCTCTCACAACACTCCCTCCCCCCTTAGTACCATCATTTTGAAGCCCAAGCAGCTGGCAGGTGTCAGGGGGCTACAAAGAGCTACAAAGGGCCATCTGTGTGCGAGGGACTGTCCCCACACCAGACCCTTACTGGCTACTTCATTAAACTTTCCACTTGATAAACCCACAGCACAGCAGCCTGGCTCTGGCTTGCCCTCTTTCTCACTCACTCCTGCCTTCTTTCTATTCCTCTGTCTCTCATTCTCTCTCTCACACTCACACACCTCTCTCTCTTTATTTTCCCCTTTTTTTGCTCATTCTTAAGCTTTGTCTTACATACACATGCACTCAAATGCTCTCTTCGTCTCTCTCTCTCTCTCTCTCTCTCTCTCTTTCTCTCTCTCTTTCCCTTATAATTGCTGTTGCCCTCTCACACACAAGCTTTCTATTGATCTCTTGTCTCTGATCTCTGCCTTGCTCTCTTCTGCTTTTTCTGACTCACTCATTGCTTGTTGCCTTGTTCTTTGAGACCAATTTCTGTTCTACACAGCTCTCTCTCTCTCTCTCTCTCTCTCTCTCTCTCTCTCCCTGTCCCTCTCTCTCCCTCAACTGGTCTCCACTGTACACATTTTCCTTTCTTCTCTTCTCCTTCTCTCCTTTCCTTTTTCCCCAGCCTGTCCCCAGCACATACCTCTGACCCCATACAAACTCAATTACTTACTACTTGCTTTTGTTAATCTTGCTATTAATGTTTGAGGCAGACAGTAACTAAGGCAACTTGAATATGTCGGTCAAGGTAGCATATTTGCTTAGATGTGCTTGTCTGTTTTTCTCTGTTTTTTGGAGATATTTGTTATGGTTTGGTGTGCTGAGCTTTTATTTCAGAATAAACCTGATGTTTGTCTTTCTTAACATATTTTACACAAAAAGTTATGTTTTCCATTTATGAAATTACATTAGCAATATCACCTTCATTTTTTAAATACTGTACATCACTGACTGTCATGTTTTAAAGGGCTCATTGCATCGCTATTTCATTAATTTTGCGGTGGTCTCTAGTATTAATGAATGCCTTGTGAGTCGGTGTTAGTGAAAAAAAGTACTTTAGTGCTTCTGTTACGGGTTGTTCTAGTTTGGTGGAGGAGATGGAGCTGGGAGAATGACAGGTTCTCGGCTATGCTGGTCACAGGCTACAACCATTCAAAGCCCATTCAGTCATAGCACACCAAATAGAAGATTTAAACATTCAAAACAAACCCACATACTTACCTATGTTTCGCTAAGTGAATGTGTGCTGCACTGAGACTCCTTCGGTAATCACAACTGTGGCATAGCTTTTTCTATTCAACAAACTTGAATCCTTTATTCCTTATTTGCTCGTTTTTCCGCCTATTGTCTTTCATTGACTAATGAAGGCAATTGTGTTAGAAAAACATTTTCACGTTCAGCATGCATATGCAACTCAGAGTGACCTGTTGTATTTCAAAAACAGTAAGTACTAAACGTTTCTCGTGGAATGAGACCTTTAAGGAAACATGACAAGCCAGTCAATCAGAATTGGAATTAGATTTTTGTCATTATACAACAGTGAGTAAACTTCAAACAGATTTTGTTGTAACAAAATACCTTGGAAATATGTGTATGTGGCTTAGTTGCTATGAATAACTCACTTCTGTCACACCAAAATTGTGTTTTGTTGAGAAAATGGAAGATGAACAGTGATAATGTTACATACAATGGCAGTGTTAACATTTAAATTGTGGTCACGCTGGATTGGCAAGACAGGACAAAGGTACACAGGCAGACTTCACAAATCTTAATGAGGGAAAGTGCAGCTCTAAAGAACAGTGCTACTGTCATATGCTGACACTTGTAAAAGCTGCCCAGCAAGAAACTATTTCCAGGAATGACATTAAAATGTCCCACAACAGTAACAGGGCCCACTCGGTCAAAGGTCAGCACTCAGAAAGTGATGACTAGACAAAAATGTCAACTCGCCGGGCACATTTCGGGCGAGTTTGGGATCGAGACCACTTCCCCTTTCCCTCCTTTCATTTTTTCTTTGAGCAATGAAACAGTTAAGTGGGTAACAAGCCAGCTTGGGAAAGGGTGGGCACAGGATATGGGAGGGGAAATAGCTGGAGTAAGGAAAGCCTCATTGCCTCGTCCTGCTCGCATAGGAAATGGGCACAGATTCCAAGGAAACTGTCTTGTTCCTGACTAATCACTCTGGACGGAATCCTCTGCAGTGACAGGGTCCTTCCCTCTCTATATGTTTAGGCCGCCATGGCGGCACATTAAGGGAGCCAGAGGAGGCCTAGTGTGAGGCCTTGGCAGAGCACTTGTGATCCTGGGTAGGTATGCAATCGAGAGGAAGTTCTTTGTGTCCAGCCTGTTTTCTTTGTTTTTCTCTCTCTGCCCCCACTAGTAGTCATTCCTCAAGGATGAGTGGTTTGGAATGTAGAATTTATGAATTGCAGGAAAAGGCTAGGTCTGGGTTCAGTGGTTTTCAGGTGCATCAAGGGATTGCAAGAGAGACTGAACTTCCCAGGATGTCACTGTGACTTCAGTCGGTATTGCATTGTTTGAGTTGGTCTTTAACATCACCTTTCTGGATATTAGATCTGGCTGTGATCTGGCCTTATTTCTGGGGAAGAGGAAATAACTTCACTACAAAGATCACGTAAAACACACACTCCATTCACAGGTCGGCTCATTCCATGGCACTATAACATTTCAAAGGTCATGATTGACACATTTTATGTTTGTGTTGCTGGTTGATTTAAAGGTGAACTGTTGTACAATATGTTCACGTGTGCCACTGAGAATGTTGTGACATCAGCTGGCTTCGCTTAATGTGACTACGACTCTCTGTTTTAGCCATCTGTAGCATTCCACAGGTCCTCTCAAAATCATTCATTGCAGGGTGGTGGAAACGCGATATAGGTGTACACTGTTTGCAGGCAGATTGAGGCTAACAGTTAGCTAACCCCCTACCCTAAAATGAATGCCAAACTTATTTCGGTTATATGTTTGTAAAAACATGAACAACTTACATAATACAGGAAAGTGTGACCTTATTAGATAGTGAATGATAGCAAACCATTTAGTCAGCCTCAAAGACACTCAGCATAATATGAATGTACATAGAAATGTTGTTTTCCTTGTAGTCCTTTTTAGTCCTTGTGACAAAGTTGACCTATGAAATAGTGTGCCTGTGGAGGTTTGAAAGCCCTTAGTGCTTTCCCCAGTCTGCATAGCCATACAGCTAAGGGTCTTGCAGCAGCAGATGCCAACCTGTCTCTGGAAATCGATCATTTGGGCCAGGAACAGAAGACATGGCTATTTATTGGCACTTAATGATGTTTGAAAAGCTCTCTTCCAGTGGGACCCTTATGCGCTCATTTTATCTCCCAGGGGGTGAAAGGGGGCTGAGGATGACAAAATGACTACTGTCACAGATGTTCTCGTGGGCATACATCTCTCTAATGCCCCCACCTCTTCCTGCTGAGCCTCCAGCCACACGCTGTTACCATAATTCCCAGAGATCATTTTACTGGGCAAATATGCTGCTGCCTTGACAGGATTTTCTTCTATGTTTTATACTGAGTTTATCCTCTCCAGAACTGTTCAGGTTGTGGAGCACAAGGGTTTTACTTGCTCAGCTCAGAAAATTACTTAGCATTTGTTTGTGTTTGTGGGGAG
The DNA here is from genome assembly GCA_027475355.1 of Coilia nasus. Taxonomy (NCBI): domain Eukaryota; kingdom Metazoa; phylum Chordata; class Actinopteri; order Clupeiformes; family Engraulidae; genus Coilia; species Coilia nasus. The sequence continues at coordinate 4,866,973 of CM050204.1, read as the reverse complement.
AGAGAGAGCAAGAGTGAGAGAGTCTGTGTGTCTATCTGCATACATGTCGGGATAAGTTTCTAAGTTAAAGAGTGCGTGTGATTCATGGATCTGGGGCTGAGCCAAGTTCACTTTCTTCTACATTGCTTTCTGTATTGTTTTCAGTGAAGAGCTCTTAAATGATACATGATTATTTGTCGCTATGGAACATCCTGACCAATTCAAAAGGTTCACCTCCATCAGCCATGGTGCCATGGCATGTAGCCATAGCAATCCTAATGGTGTTTGTATCGCCTACAGATACTTATGTAAACAGACATTTGAACATTAGATATGAATAAGTTAATCATTAATAGTAATTCATGAGTGACTCCAAAATACAGCAGATTTAAATGTGGAGATGCAAAGTTTGGCACTGGGTCTAAGTGGAGTTGCTCAACAAATATGAAGCAAACTTAGCCTTAATAAACACACACTCAATCTTGATTGCACAGTAAACTGGAAACTACCAAATGCCTTTTTGTGTGTCTGGGAACTGTACACTTTTGCTAAAGGTCACCTCATCCCTGGTTATGCTGGTATTTGAACTTTTGCTGAAACCCCACATACCATCAGAGAAAAGGGAAGTTCCTCTTACAAGTGACAGAATCTAAGTGGGACAGATGACTGCATGGAGTCTCTACTGGTTTTACCCCTGACTCCTTTCACCAGAACTCCTGTAGTTTAATTTCTCCTTCCATAGCAAATATAGTTCATTTAGCACATTTTTTTTGCCTTGACTCTGAGCACATACTAAGCAAGGTGGATGGCTTTTTATTGTCCTTCTACTGTCGCTTGTTTTTTTTCTGAGTTGTGCCAACAAAGATATGCCTCCCTGTGGAGAGATACGGTGGCCTGGAAGGTTAAGTAGACCACTGCCGATACACGACCAGCATTTTTATTTCATCTTGTTTTAATCAGTCACCCTATCGACTGGTACTGAGAGGTCTCCCTTTCCTGTTGCCCATTAAAAGTAAGCTAGCTCTCTCTTTCTCTATCTCTCTCTCTCTCTCTCTCTCCCTTGTTGCCTTGCTTTCGTATATGCCAATATGTGCGTCACACACCTCTCTCTCTCTCTTTTTGTCTCGCTTCCTTTTTCTCTTGCGCACACTCTTTTTTGGGTGTCTGTATCTCTTTTCTGTTGCCAGGGTCAATTAAGGGTCCATCGCAGCACCTTCAAAATCAGCATTTAGGGACATTGATGAACTATACGCTTATGAACCTATATCACAATCAAGCAGGTTGTAAATGTAAATGTAAACATCAAAAGAATGAGTAAAAGTAAGGGTAGTCATGTCACAGAAATTATGACTATCTATTGGGCTGGTGAGCTTTAGCATGCTAAATAACTAACGTCGGTCCATCCAGTGTCGTAATACCAGTTTCTGTCACTTTGTGGTGGCAGCGAACGACACAGCGGCTCAAAACCTTAGCGTCTTTGTATCATGATATTGTACAGAGATGGCTGGCCGCTGTGTTTGCTGTTGGCTACTGACAAAAGTGGCAAAAAATCGTACAAAGGCCCCACCAAAGCCTCTTGCAGATAAAGTCAAGATACACTCAAACACATATACACCCCCCGAAACAACATGGGTTGATAAGGGATGTTGTTTCTGACATAACTGACAGGTTTGGCAGGCATGCCTCTGTATGGCTTTAGTCTGCCCTGCTCCATTTTGACTTACTGTGACTGCTTACCAAACCAAAGGACAAGTTATATGGTACACATGTCAGCGTCCTTCAATTGGTCAGGTACACTTGAGTACCCAACGGGTAGCAGGTAGCAGGTGCTGCACGGGCATACTCTCAATCCCCGCACTGCCAGTGAGAGAGACTTCCTCAGATTCCAGGATTTGTGATCCCAGAACACAGCTCAAACTTGGGTCTGTGGACGATATTCTGTTCCTGCACTTTAGGCGGCCTACATCTAGGCTATCTGATTTAGTTTTGTGTTAAACTGATATTGATTTTTTTTTTCGTTGTTATTGTGTTTAGGGCTTAGGTAGAGCAAAACATTTAGCCCACGAGTTTACCAGGGATTAGGCTACTACGAAAAGTTGAAAGAAAAGAAATAAAATGTAGTGTAGTCTATTACCAGTTAAAGGCTTGATGGCTACCTACTATTGCCTTTTCAAACCGCCTATTCAATCCTCATCTAGCTAGGAGCATCGGAAAAAATAAAGTGCTTCAGTTAGAATGCTTTTAATTTGTGTGTGATTTATCATGGGCACGGGTGGGTAACGGGTGTAATGTTAACTGGTCCTGTGCGGGTGCGGGTCTCCAAAAATGGACCCATGCAGAACTCTGACACATGTTGCCCAAAGAAATGCACAATAACTTTAAAGATACATAATGCACATAATTATATGTATATAAGTTGTAAAGAAGTTGAGTTGTATGTACATATCAGTTCTGTCATGTCCTTTCACTATCACGTGTGTGTGTGTGTGTGTGTGTGTGTGTGTGTGTGTGTGTGTGTGTGTGTGTGTGTGTGTGTGTGTGTGTGTGTGTGTGTGTGTGTGTGAGTGTGAGTGGGAGAACATGTGTGCGTGCACTTGTATGTGTGTGTGTTTTTGTGTGTGTGCGTCCGTGTGTGTGTGCGCGTATTTGTGTGTGTCAATTACATGTGTGTAACAGGCTGTGTGTGTGCACTGAGGATGTGCATCTCCACAGCCAAACCAGATCAGGCCCAGAAATGGCCCACTCTCAGCTGCCATGTTGGGAAGTCTATCAGACACAAAAATGCCGAACAAAACATGTGCAGGCAACGGCTGCGTGATGTCATTCCAAACAAAAGCAAAGCCCTCTGTCGGGGCATTGGCAAGGGCAGAGAAAGTAAATACTCTCTACATTGTGTCAGGTTTTGCTGTGCTGCTTTACGGCCAGCTCTCTGTTTACATTAGCAGCTCTTTTTCCCCTTCCATGTGTGCCTGATAGAGGGTGGATACTGGCAAGGGCTTCCTCCAGGTCCACATGCACTTCCTCAACAAAACGCCTGCCCAGTCACTCATCAGAGAACACAATATCTCAAGCATTCCACTGCACTTTGTGTGTGTTTGTGTGTGTGTATGTCTATGTTAAACACACACACACATTTACTCAGACAAACGTATGCACTAGAACTAACCACAGACACCCACACACAACACATTAACACATTCCTGTTCTAATCAGAGTAAAAACTCATCATAAAGATTCATAGCATTTGGACAAAGAATTACTTGGTTAAAAGCACAATGCAGAATAACAGACCCAGAAGTTTACCCAGAGACATGTGTTCAGGTTGTCTACTTATCTTGCTTTATCTTCAGAATGAGCCGCACAATGCACCAGTGTTTTCATTTTTGATCTGAAGCTGATCTTACTAAGCTCAGAATTACAAGAACAAGATGGATCCTAAAGACCAAAGATACAGAAAAAATGTATGCCCTGTAGCTAATCATTCATATTAAGGTTGCCAACATGGTTATTTATCCGATCTCTAGTTGAAAAACCTTTATAATCCTGGCAAGGACAACACTGTGTGACACTACTTTAGTCACATAACATAATAAATGCTGCAACATTTAATTGAATACATAAAGTAGTCAAAGGTCAAAGAAGTGTTATAAAACCATCAAAACGATGTAGTCTTGTCATCTGTCAGGACCCATATGGTATGAATAGTTAAAACAAAACAAAAAAAAAACATATTGAGACCTTACCCTTACAACCCTGAATGTCCAGTCATCTGAATGTGTCTGCAAATGACCTCACAAACAGACAAGGAGGAAGAAAAGGGGGAAAGGAAAGAAAAAAAGTAAAATGCGGCTCACATGGACAATGTCACAACTCAAGTGGAACAAGCCTGAAAAATCAATGACACCTGCTGCCATGCAAGCCACTCTGCATGTGGTAAGTTGTGTGTGTGTGTGTGTGTGTGTGTGTGTGTGTGTGTGTGTGTGTGTGTGTGTGTGTGTGTGTGTGTGTGTGTGTGTGTGTTTGTGTGTGTGTGTGTGTGTGTGTGTGTGTGAATAAGACTCATTCAGGTCTGAGTGTGTATGTGTGTGTATATGTGTGTTCAGTGGAACCAGTGATGGCCTGGTGGCATGAGACCTTGGGCATTGGGTGGGTGAGAGTGTGTGTGCTGTGTTAGCTGGTGCAGGTGGTTGTTATTGATTCCAACCCACAAATGAGAAAGACAGAGGGAGAAGAACAGAGAGAAAACATGTGAGAGAGATAAAAGAAGTAAAGTGAACAGACAGAAAACAAAACAGTAAAAATTAAAGGAGTGGAGAAGGACAATAGGAAAACAAAGTGAGTAATAGCAGCAGAGACCATAAAACAGGAGTGGAAGAGAAAGATAGCAAATGAGATAGAAGAGAAAAGAAATATAGAAAGAGTGAATGAGAGAGAAAGAAAGGAAGTGAGGGGGGAGAAAGGTAGTAATGCATAATCCGTCTGCCTCTGTTCCGTTCGCTCGGTGGCAGACCCTCATTAGCCTCCCAGGGAATGGTCAAGCTGTCAGCGGATTGGCTCGCTGCTCACCCCTGACCCATTCCTGGACAAATTAAATTTCGCAAGATGACAAATCCTGGGCATGTGTTGCACCCAGTCGTGTTAGCGCCAGTGCCCATTAAGTCAGACAGGCAGAAACCTGAACCACCACCACCCTCCCTACACCATGACCACCCCAAAAGCCTAAATCACCCAAACCCACCCCATTTCACCATAACCCCCTTTACCACCAACCACCATCCCTTCTACTCACTCCACGTTGCCTCCTTTCTCAGAGAGAGGGGAGCGGTATGGCAGGGGTGGCATGCAGGGTCTGTTGGCAGGACCGCAGTGCCTGTTCTGTTAATGCTCATTCCTCCTGACAGTGAGCAGAGTTCCTTGGCCAAACACATGCCTAAGCCACAGCCCTGGCCTTCGCACCTCTGCCTCCAGCTACCAGGCCATGGCATTAAGGAGAAGGGGTTGCAGCAGAGCCCAGCGTGGCAACACATGTTTAAAAGCTGTTCTCTAAATTTTAAGTCACCAGCCAATATTTGCCACATAGTGCAATCACTTTACACGTCTAGTGACTGAACAAAGATAGCCATCACTGGTGGTTGTGATATGAACATATCCCAGAGCTTTGTCAGTGAGGCTTGACCAAGAGTCCAGACAAGGTGGTAATCTCCTAATCCATGTAAAATCTGGGCCAGGTTTTCCCTCTGTCCCAGGTTCCTGAGGGAGGAAACAGGCATGGTTTCCTGCCTCGGCCGCACCGCTAGTTTGCAATCCCTTTTCAGCGAGCCCTTTCTTAATCAGCAGCTCTCTGTTATTCCACCGCCACAGGAAGTATTGCTCTTAGCCTGCAAGGTTGTTCTGTCACTCTTTTTCAGGGTAGCAGCACTTGGATTTTAAAATTACATTGTGAACCCTTTTTTAAATGTCAAGGTTGCATAGATACAAATGGATTTTCCAAAGCCACAGTCCAAAGGAGAGACAAATATTTAGTTTCATGAAAAAAATATGAACTTTCAGCCACAGGGGGAAATAGAATTGTGAATGTAGATTTATTTTAAATTACTTTGATTAACCTTTTGGAAATTATGTCTTGGCCAGCGTGACAATATTCGCACAGGTTTATGTATTCAGCATGGTCAATGTGAAAATCCCCACATCTGTGTCACTGGACTGATAGATTTATCTGTAGAGAGGAAACACATTGACAGTTACAACAGTAAATGGACTGAAAGAAACTGAGAGATGATGACTCAGTGAGTAAATATGGAATTAAGAGCTTTGTCTTTGAATGTGATTTAATTTGGTGCAGGTATCCACAAGAAACGTTGACAAAATGCACGTCTGTTGCCTTTTCCAAAAGTATCAGCAATGGTCCCTGAAATCAATACTAATGTACATACAGTCAGCATTTCAGCCTGCAGCTGGCTTCTGCTAGAATGTTAACCTAAGTGCCATTTCAACAGATGAAAGGACACTTGGAAGAGTTTGGCGTTCGATCTACCTCCTCCCCTGAAAAGCAGTTATTGTACATTCAGCCAGACTGTAGGTCCAATTCCCAATAAAGGGGGAGCCTTATGGCAGGCGCATATCCTTACAGGAAAGATTGTCTTCCACGTTTTACAAACAAAAGTGAACATTTATTTGAATGTAATAAAGACATAAAAACATAAAAGATACAGGTCCAAAATATAAATATTTATTAAAGCCTATTCCTGCACGCATGGTCAGAAAACCGTGTGACTCAACTGCTACCAATCTAACTGCACTGCACTGCACTACCTCACTTCAAGTAGGTGTATAACGTATAATTTGCCAATAGTATGACACTGCATTACATCTTAAACGTCTAAAAGTCCATACATCTCGACTGACTTAACAGAAGTGGCAGCGGCACACGAACCGGAATTGTCGCCTGTAGTTGTAGTAACTGTCTCCGGAATACTGCACAGATGGAGGAGCATGGAAAATGTAGAAATAAAAAGATTATATTAGAAAATAAGAATTTGAGGAAGAGGAAGAGCAGTTTCTATTTGAGTCCATACGTATAGTCCGTACTTATTCAAACCAAAGTATACCAATGAAGAGCTGCCAGAGAGAGATGACGTGTGGAGGAAGCCACCACAGCCACTGACCTAGCCACAACTCAGTTGACTTGCATTTTCTCTCTCTCAATCCAATTTCAATTGAAGTGAGCTGTATTGGCCTGACAAATAGTTCATTCCATTGCCAAAACATAGCATCCAAACAATACAGTATGATGAGCATACATATATCCATGACAGGGGGCCTGGAGTTCTTCATGTTTCTACAGATTTTGGATTCCTGGGGTTGGTGTGTGAATCTATCAAAGAATGTTTCCCTTATAATTTCCTCAAATTGAAGAAGAAAGTGTACCTCTGTCTTGACCTCACCTCTCGTACAGTGACCACATCTTTGTTCTCTTGGCAGCCATGATTGCCTTCGTCTGCCTTTTTCTATGGCAAGGCTTTGGTCACTGAGTCAGTATTTGGTCAGGATCTGCCCCCGCTTTAAATCTATCACAGTAAAGAGATATTTCTGCAATTTGTAATTAAATTTGTTAGTCCAATAACATTCATGTTTGCTTTGGGTTTTTGTTCAATTTTGCCAATGCACTTTGGACAATGGACAATTTTGTTGACATTTAGTTTGAAAGCAGTGCTTGTCTGAGAAAAGTTGGTATTGCTGTATGTATTGGGTGGAGATTAGTCAATCTCAGTACAAGCTGTCTTGGAGGACTTTTCAGGATTCAGATCACCAAAAAGTTTAGAGCTCTCTTTTGTATGTTGATGGCCAATGTAGACCCCATATCTCACTTCCGTACTGTACAGCACAATAGGCTGAATTACACAGTCGAAAGTTTTGCCTCAAATCCTAATTTGTATGTTTATGTTCCAAAAAAAATCTTTTTACTGCATATAGAGCTTTTCAAATTTTTTCTTTTAGAGCATTCACTGCCATGCTAAAGCTTCCTGATGCAGTCATGATCAAGCCAAGGTATGTGTACTGTATTGTGTGATCTAGGCCGGTGCTACCTAGACAGTATCTAAGTTCCTGACATCTGGGCTTCTTTTGGTCTTTTTTTTTAGTTTATTGTCAGGGGCCTGTTTAGGTCTAGGTGCTGCTTTAGTCCCTGTGCAGTGAAAGACATAAACACCAAGTCTTCCATATAGAGAAGGCATAGAGAAGGAATTTAATTTGTTTGTCAAGGAAAGTGGGTGCTGTTTTCAAGAATTTTCCCTCCAATGTTGTCAGGACCGCACATTTTCTTTGTTTTTAGTTTTTTATATTGAAATTTAAAAACTAAAAACAAATTTTATATTCAAATTCATAATTGAATTTTAATTCTTGACTTTCTAGTTTTTATACAGATTTCTAAAGTGTGTTTTCCAAATTTTGCCATTTTGGACTGGAAACTTTTATTGATTTATTGATATTGACTGTACCACACCAAAATTCCTCCAGAATCTCTGCCATTACGTGTGCCATTGTATATAAGGGGATTGTAATGTCATTGTGGTCCGTGTACTTTTTCGTTCATTCATTATTCTATTTTGGACTGAAAGATGAAATTAAAAAAAAACTGTGCAGCCTGGTGTTTTATTTGGAACAATATAACCAGAAAGGGTTCTATTTTGTTTTCAAAATGTATAACCATTGTCAAATATTGGTATTAGAAAAGTGGACACATTTCTGATCGTTTTTAATTTGTAGTATTTGTTTATTCTTTATTTGAATTTCATTTAGACTACTACTCGTGTTTCACCCGGAAGTAAATGACACCGTTTGACTCGGGCTCACATCAGAGATTGCAATGCTCACACATCGTTATGGATATAAGCTTGCAATACATGGGGCCTAAACGCGTCAGTCTTAGAGTTGTGTGCTTCACAAAACCGTCGTACACTCATAACAGAGCAGCCACCGGGTGCTCCGATGTCTTTCAGGTGCTGTGAAATATCTGCATGTGTAGCATGCTTTCGCAACATTTTGCAAATCAAGTCATAGTATCCCTCCAAAGACACCATGTCATACGGATGAGTGCCTAACCCGCCCAAAAGCTTAGGCTACGGGTAGGCGACTACTTCCAGGACACCCCAAACCTAACACTTACGAAGCTAGGTGCAATTCAGAACGGCATTTTGCTTTTTCCCTTTTTCTACGGTTCAAAAATTCATTTTCAATAACAAAACAAATGTAAAACCATGGCCATTAAACAAAAGACATACAAAAGTGTAAGAATTCATATAGGAGTCCCTAGGAGTCCCACAAGGAGTTCCCATGTGACTTCCAAAATAGAATAATGAATGAATACACGTCCTTTTTCATTTCCCATGTGACTTCCAAAATTGAATAATGAATGAACGAAAAAGTACACGGACCCATTGTACCCCCCCAGATAGTGGGTTGGTAGTCCTCTACCATACCATGTTTCAGTAAGGATGGGGATATCCACATTTTTTATGTTTTTCAGAATTTAGGTTGGGTATTCCTAATACCAAAAGTAGAAGAATAGAGTATGGTCCAGCAACTAATGTGTAATCAACTCAAAAAGGATATATTCATTGGGACATATTTAAGAAGTTACTGGAAGGAAGAATTAAATGAAGTGTGTTAATTGTATGAAATTGTTGTAGTCTCTATGAGTGCAGCAGAGAGGCAGTGTACAGACTTGATGGTTATCCAGGTGGTCTGTCAGCTCCTGTTTGTCTGGCAAAAAAGATTTCCCTGTTTTCTGCATGCTTTCCTTAGTCCAGGGGTATTCAATTAAAAGTCACTGAGGTCCGGTTATTAAATTTTGCCCAAGTAAAAGGTCCGAGCCAAAGTCCTGCATGTCCACATTTTCAAAAGTTAACAATATTTATTTTTAACTTCAAATGCAGGAAATAAGACGGCATATTCCAGCCGATATCTTATATCATAAATAAAAGTAATCCCATGCAGTCAAATAAGTTCAAGGCTTTTACTTCAAATCAACCAAAAGGGAAACCTCAGAATAAAATAAATAATAGTGCAAACTGAGTGAAACTCTTTTTCTCTATAATGCAAGAGGTCCACGCTTGAAGAATTCTTCAAGTAAAAAAGTAAACTCAGGAAACATTAACAAAAAAAACTCACTGAATGTTTTTTATGTTGCCCTAAAATTCATGCTATTTTTAAAGCGCACTCATTAGCACGTTGTTGGGCTGTGAATGTGTGTGTGATACGTATGTCTGACGACCCCACGTTTGCCCCAAAACCCCTTGTAATTGCATTGGGCAGGCTAAACCTGTCCATTTTTTTAGGCTGGCTAATAGCACAAGAAATGTGGCTATAATGTTTTGTTTTGATTAACAAAGTGGACGTTGCATTGTTTCAGGGGCGCGTGGGGGCCCTCACCCAGAAATTTTGCTATAAATTACGTGATTCTGTGCATTCTTGTGCATTTTTACAGGCTCTTATATCTATAGAAATGGCTTTAGCAATTGCATCTATAGCAATAGGCTGAGCATTTAATCCAATGCCTTGGTCGCCACTTTAAAACGGTGTGCCCCAGAACGTTTATCCATGGTTGCTCCATCGTGACTATGCGAGAGTCGAGGGTAGACTACATAAATCAAGACACTTGGCAGCCAGCGCGCCCAAGCCCACTGTCTCAACATTCCAAAATAAAATGTTGAAAAAGAACAAGACCACTAACCAAAACTGTAGCTTACAAGAAGCCGTGAATAGCTGTCTAATAGTCGAATTCATTTCAATACACACAGATTAATGACACAGACATTCGAAAAAAGCAGAGTTGAATTTTATTAGCATTTTATTTTGTTCTTAGTTTCACATGGCGAAATTACATGTTATTTTCTGACAGAAAAAAAAAAATTGCGACCCCACCAAAGTTTTTGCCGACCGCACTGGGGGTCGTGACCCATAGTTTAAGAATCACCTATCTAGCATACTGAGCTTGTAGTTCGGTAATTTTCTGTGCCCTCAGCTGGAACTCCGCGGGATAAGTTTGCTCAAAGGAGCTGTGTTTTGTCTCACAGTGGTGCTTCACATTCTCGCTTTTAATCAACGCCATGGTCTCAGAGCGGGAGCATGAACATATATTTTGCTGTCCATTCTTCTTTAAAACGACGGTTTTCAGTGTCTACCTTTCTCCTTTTCGAGCAAGCCATGTGTCGGTGGTATCTAGCCTACCTACTTTGCTTTCTTCCTGCTGTGTCGCGAATGTCAGTGTTTAAGTTTGTACTCTTTGTGTGATTTTGGGGTTGCTAGGAATAATGTAGGTGTGGTTTGTAGGTGCTATGAATTCTGGTGATCTAATCTAGACTGAGCACGGAGAATTTGCATGAGGCCACTGTATTCTAGTATGATGCGATGAGGCTCTGTGGCCAACAACAAACAGACGTTTCCAAGCTGCATCATTGACTACCAGCGCTACATTGCCATATTAACTGAAGTAGCAGCACCCGCTGTAAATAACCACGGCTGTTCAAAATCGCTCCATGAAGATGACACTACTTATTTTGGCATTGGTCATCTCCCGGATCCGGACCGGAGTCTGCTAATCCGTGATGCCCGCCTTAATCAGACACTTGTTGCTGGAACTCTTTATTTTCATCTTGTACCTCTTTTAAAGCATTCCTAAAGGCAGAGGTGATTGTACTATAATAATAATAATAATAATAATAATAATAATAATAATAATAATAATAATATTTACTTGTATAGCACAATTCATATATACAAGATGCAGCTCAAAGTGCTTTACAATTTGGCAAAGTCACCACAAGACATTTCTTGCAGTCCAGTGGCATCAGAGCGGATGAATACAGTAACAAAATGATAATAATGTAATATCATAGTGACGCAATGCCCCATTTATGCGGGCTCTTGCGTGGCGTAATAATGCAGTCACAGCAGTGCAATGCCCCGGTTGTTAGTATCCCCAGGGAGCAATAGGGTTCAAGGAAGAAACCTCAGGTATCAGTGAGGAAAACTTCCTGTTTTTCTAGGAAGAAACCTCAGGCAGAACATCTGCCAGGGCTGGTAATGGGAAGTCTCTGGCTGTTTGAAAGGCCTTTGATCTGAGCAGGGAAGTCTGTCTGAAGGGACTTTGATCCGAGCAGTTAGGTATAGGCAAGGTTGAATAGGTAGGTCTTTAGTTGTCGTTTGAAAACGTCGACATATTCTGCATCCCTGATGTGCTGTGGTAGGGCTCGTGCAGGGGTGTAAGAGGATAATGTGTCAGTATGGGGCAAGGCCATTTACAAGGCCAAGTCCAGCTCCAGCACAGCCAGACCAACTCGGTTTAAAATAGAGAATGCTAAGATTTACAACCAATTTGTTTTTATCGTAAAATCTATTGACCCTCACCATTGAAAACACTGGTCGATGCCCACTTCCAACAAAAACAATTTCCGTGAAATTTCAACACTGTGAAAACAAATCCAAACGAACTCGTCATAGGCCGTTAATGTGAAACTCACCAAATTTGGTATATGTCATCTACAGACAATGCTGAAAAAAGTTATCAAAGGATTTATCTTGAGATAAACCGGTTCGAAGTTACATGTCAATGAACATTTACCACGTAGCTTAAAATTCTTCAAAAGTCCATATCTTGGCTTCTAATTGCTCAAATTTGGTCAAAGTTGACATGCCAACTCTAAACAGCTTTCTTTTCATGTGTACTAAATTTTGTGAGATTTCGTTACAGGGGGCGATGTTTATCGTCGAAGCTAGGTGTCGAAAAACTGTTTTTGTTAAATAACTCAACAATTCTGCCCAAGATAACTATTTTGTGTTAGTATGTCGGTGTTACAGAGGCGTATCGATACCGTACCGATATCGGCCGATACCAATAGGCGCAACTATTTCTTTACCAAATCACTCCTACACACTACACGAACACACACAATGTCATTCATTCAAAACCCACATCCATCCCTACTTCCAGGAAATCATTTCCACACAATTTCTCACCTCACAACATTGCTCTACCACACATTCATCATACCAAAAGCCACACCGCTATGCAGTACATCTAGTTATCAAACCTTTTTTATACATAAATGGTTCCAGGCCAGCAATTTGCATGAATTTCGTAGAATCGCCCTTATATAGTGTCTGAACACAAATGTCCTCATTGCATAATGTTACCGTGAGGCAACGAATGAAAAAGATCTGTTTTACTAAATAAATTAAAACAAACATTTAAACAACAATTTATTGAACAGATACAAGTGTTCTTGTATGTATAAAAAAACTAAAGATAATGTACAGGTCCAGTGCAATAACCAAAACAATGGTTGGTTGCTTGAGGACAACACTATACCATAGAAGTTGTTCCAATCCTTGTTGTGGATTTGCTAATCTTTGCTGTTGGGGTTGCTATCGACTTGTAGCATTCTCCTCCAAATACTCCAAACTTGTTTTTTTACATTACATTACACTTAGCAGACACTTTTATCCAAAGCGACTTACAAAAGGAGGACATAATAAGCAACAGATGTGTAGAGAAACACTTTGTAAACAGACTACACACATACACACAAGGAGATACATGGGTCATTCCATGCCAAACCACTCAATTTTTCCCACCCCCCCCCCCCCCGATTTTGATGACATTTGGCATGCTCATGGGCATCCTTGAGAAATGACAACATACCAATTTTCAGCTCATTCGGACCATTTTTCACGAATCTAGAGAGTTTTGAAAATTTCACCGTTTTTGCATCGATTAGTGACCATGCAACAGAAAAGTGGCTACATTTTGCAAACCCATCACTCGATTTTCATAAATTTGGTATCATTACAAAGGGGAGACATTCCCCTTTCAAATGATATATAACACGATGACCTTTCAAGGTCATTGCATTTTCAAGGTCATTTGATGTGCGCTTGACCTTTGACCTAATTTTTCAGACAATGAGTATCGATCAATTTTGACTAAATTTTATTATCTGTTAGGCAAAGAAGTATCAATTATGCCTGCAAAGTTTCAGTTTGGAGAATCAAATGGTTTGGGAGATATTCAAGGAAGACTTTTTGATATATAGGGTGTTCCAGAAATAAATGCTGGTAAATAGACAATGTCGACTAGTAACATTTATATTTATGTTTAGGCTACACAAATTTGCTGTAAACAGTGCTATGGTAGATATTCAAGGAAGTCTGTTTGATATACAGGGTGTTCCAGAAATAAATACAGGCAAAAATGCAATATCAAGTACCATTTTACACTCACATACAAATGTATGGTAAATGGTGTCATAATGACCTTAAATACCTTGAACCTGCAGCTAAATGGCAAGGTTGCTTGATTAGAGATGCTCAAGCCATACTAGATTCTGCACAAAGTGGTCTAGCAGCCAAGTACTATAGAATACCACAGGTCTTAATCTCTGTTATAGTCACTTTCCCCAAACTGGTCAACATTGCCACAAATGGCTGGATGCAAAAAAAATGTCTGAAAGGCTGTTTTATGGAAATGAATGAATCTTTCTTCATGGAATTTTACCAATAGAAATCATGTCAGTATTTGGTTGTGCTGCTGGATCATGCTCTTGATAAAAAAAAGACAATTAGAATATTATCATGATAAAACACCAAGTGTATATGTGACCCATCACACCAAAACAGGTGTTAAGTGGCATGTGGTGGTTCTAAGATACGGCCCAATATAGTTGCAGAGGTCATTCTGGGCCAATTTTGTGTTTTACATATTTTTGTTTAATTAGGCTTGTGGACTTTCACCTTCTGACCATAAAATCAACAAACTACAAATTGCTACTTTCTCAGCAGTTTCTGTAACGTCATATCAGATACATCAGAATTTGCAATTTTCTTCTTTTCAGACTGTGAATTAGTACTGTACTGAGTAGTAAGTACTGTCAGGATTTCTGTTGGTGAACTTCTATGAAGAAAGATTCATTCATTTCCATTAAACAGCCTTTCAGACATGTTTTGCATCCAGCCATTTGTGGCAATGTTGACCAGTTTGGGGAAAGTGACTATAACTGAGATTCAGACCTGTTTTATTTTACATATAGTACTTGGCTGCTACTTGGTGCAGAATCTAGTATGGCTTGAGCATCTCTAATCAAGTAACCTTGCCATTTAGCTGCAGGTTCAAGGTATTTAAGATCATTATGGCACCGTTTACCATAAATTTGTATGCGAGTGTAAAATGGTACTTGATATTGCATTTTTGCCTGTATTTATTTCTGGAACACCCTGTATATCAAACAGACTTCCTTGAATATCTTCCATAGCACTGTTTACAGCAAATTTGTGTAGCCTAAATGTAAATATAAATGTTACTACTTGACATCGCTTATTTGCCAGCATTTATTTCTGGAACACCCTGTATATCAAAAAGTCTTCCTTGAATATCTCCCAAACCATTTGATTCTCCAAACTGAAACTTTGCATGCACAATTAATACTTCTTTGCCTAACAGATAATAAAATTTAGTCAAAATTGATCGATACTCATTGTCTGAAAAATTAGGTCAAAGGTCAAGCGCATATGAAATGACCTTGAAAATGCAATGACCTTGAAAGGTCATCGTGTTATATATCATTTGAAAGGGGAATGTCTCCCCTTTGTAATGATACCAAATTTATGAAAATCGAGTGATGGGTTTGCAAAATGTAGCCACTTTTCTGTTGCATGGTCACTAATCGATGCAAAAACTGTTTTCAAAACTCTCTAGATTCGTGAAAAATGGTCCGAATGAGCTGAAAATTGGTATGTTACCATTTCTCAAGGATACCCACAAGTATGCCAAATGTCATCAAAATCGGAGGGGGGGCGGAAAAAAATTGAGTGGTTTGGCATGGAATGACCCACATATGCTTTAGCTAAGTTTCCCGGGCCAGGGACACTTTAGACACACACACCCCCTACACACTCATACAAGCATGCGGCACCTAGGTAAAGAGATGGTTAGTAGAGACTAGTTTAGTTAGGAAGGGAAGCAGTCTCAGAAAAGAAGGGTTTTCACAAGCTATTTGAAGGTTAAGAGGGATGTTGCTGCTCTTGTAGCGACTGGCAGGTTGTTCCACCATTGAGGGACAACGACAGAGAAAAGTTTAGAGTGACCTCAGTTTGTGTTAGGAGAGGGTACGGACAGACAGTTCATATTAGAGGATCGCAACGCTCTGGATGGGATGTATGACATTGAGATAGACAGGGGCAGATCCGGAAGTGACTTTGTAGGATAGAGTCAAAGCCTTTTGTTGAATTCTATCAGCCACCAGGAGCCAATGCAGGTTGATTACGAGCGAAGTGATATGTGCTCTTTTGGGTTGATTGAAAACCAGTTGTCCTGCTGCTTTCTGGACCATTTGCAATGGTTTGATTGCACAAACAGGACGGCCAACCAGGAAGGAGCTGCAATAATCGATATGAGAGATGACCATACCCTGTACCAGGAGCTTAGCAGCATATTGGGTCAGGTACGGTCTGATTTTTCTAATGTTGTACAGCGCATAGCAGCAAGACTGCAATAAGGAGGTAATGTGGTCAGAGAATGATAGCCGGTCATCAATCATGACGCCCAGGTTTTTAGCAACTTTGCTTGGAGCAACAGTGACAGCGACCATATTCAGGTTGACATCATGGTGGATTGAATCCTGGGCTGGGATCACCAGGAGTTCAGTCTTAGATAGATTAAGTTGGAGGTGGTTTTCCTTCATCCATGTGGACAGTTCAGTTCAGTTTTAGTTTAGTTTATGGTCTGTGGCATGTATCCATAGACAAGATCTTCTCCTGGTTTTCATATACAATCACTTTTTTTTCTTACGTTCTGGCCATTTGTGCTCCAAAATTGAATTTATTTATGGGCTCATTTTAGTTGACTCTCAGAACTCCAATCCAATCAGATCGCTCTCTGTCTGTCTCTCTTTCTCTAACTGTCTGTTTCCTATGCTGGTCTCGGATGTTGCTTTTTGACCCTTTTGTTTTCATGTCAAACCAGTGGGGTCAAGGGGGACATCAGACTGCCATCTATGCATGCAGACGCCACTTCTTGTACCTCAGTGCTTAAAACTGCCATCTGACCACCACTGGTATTAGCAGTTGTCTTTTAACAAGAGCACAGTCAAAACTACACTTCATATCAGGGTCCCACATGGTGAATTGACCATATTTATTATTCTACCTTCTACCAAACAGAATGGGAGGGGGGGGGCAGTTTTTAACAATGGGGGGTATGTCATTGTTTTAATCTCTGTAATTATGTCTGTCTTGTCTGAGTTTTGTTTTAATGATAAAGACCTTTTTCGGAAAGAGTGGGAGAGTGGGTGAGTCAAATGGGTGAGTTGTAGGAGGTGGCAGATGAGGCAAGAAGGGTAGGTGGTTGGTTACTCTACCTTTCCTCCTCTGTTGCTTTCTTTCTCTCTCTCTCTCTCTCTCCCCCACCTCTCTCCTATACCCATCTCTCCTTCCAGCACATCCCCTCCGCATTTAGCTTCCAAATTCAAATCCCAGTCTCTATCTCTTTGGCGTCTTTTACCGCTTTCTAGCTTTCTTTCCTCTGTTTTCTACCTCTCTTACCCTCTTCCACCCTTTCTCACCCTCTGTCTCTCTCCCTACCCCCCGCCTCCTTCTCTTTGTCTATTCATATTCAGATGGGAAGCAGGCTTACTCTGTCTGCTTATTTGCATATGGAGGCTAAGTGTGTGTGTGTGTGTGTGTGTGTGTGTGTGTGTGTGTGTGTGTGTGTGTGTGTGCGCGCGCGCGCGCGCGTGTGTGCGTGTGTGAAGATTGGGGTGGGGTGTGTGTGGGTATGTGTGGCCACATGTGCTTTTGTATCGGTGTGTGTGTTTATCAGTATATCACTGAATGTGTGTGTGTTTGTGTGACTGTGTGTGTATGTGTGTCTGAGACAGAGAGAGAGAGAGAAAAAGATGTATGTATGTGTCTGGAGGGGATATATCACTGTGGGTTATGATTTAGGTGTGTGTGTGCGCATGCGTGTGTGTGTCTGTGTGTGTGTGCGTGCGTGCGTGCGTGTGAGCGTGTGTGGTTATGTTGGATAAGGGGATGCCAGCACAGGCAGTGGTTACCAGGGCATGAGCTCAGCTATGCGGACCGGCCATTAAAGGCTGCTGCTGGTGCTTGCCATCTGTTGGCCCGGGGCTACCGCTTAGCTAACTGACTCCTCCACTCCACTCCATGCAACAGCCTGGAGCCACACATACCATCTATCATACACACACACACACACACACACACACACACACACACACACACAAACACGTTACACACGCACACACACACACACACACACATTACACAAACACACATATAATGCACACTCCAACCGCTAACATACATACACACTTCTTCTCACATTATATAAAACTTTGTGTCTTTTTTACTCATTAGTGTGTGTGTGTGTTGGAGAGAAAGACAAAAGACACACACACACACACACACACGCACATAGACACAAAGAGGGAGAGATGCGGGGGGAAGGGTAGAGGCTGGGGCTGGACATTACTAATGTACACTTCCCTTTCAGTGATGGGGCAGCACACACTGGTGGAATTAGCAGCGGTCACGACACTCCAGCCCACGCGTAGCCTGTCAACCGGTGGGTCACACACTCACACACACCCTAGTGCACCAAAGCCAGACTTCAGAATCACACACAGAATCTGGTTTGAAAAGACATGCACAGAAAAGTTTCATAATTACTTTCATTTGAAAATACACTCACTTTGAAATTTAATTGATTTGCTACTGTAGTTACAATATGCCCAGTCTATGCATATTGAGGACAATAGGAACATAATTTGAATTTCCTCTAAATGATGCAGCACTTAGCTCTAATAAAGCATCAACTAAGGAGTTAAGTATCAGATAATGAAACATAATGTTACTAGCATTGTTTACCAGTATTTTTCATCAATGCAACTTTATAAAAAATTACATAAATATACATTATGAAATTAAAACCTAACAGGAGTAACAAATTTGTACCAGTTACTGAGTGAAGATTGAATAAAAAATGTTTGGTGACTAAGATTGTATTAGGGTGGATCTGGATTAACAAGGTACTCCCCGGGGTCTGAAAAGCATTATAGTGCTAAAATTGTGAAAGACAGCTAGAGGGAAGCTCTAGCAAAGAGGAAGAGAGAAATCAGTGAGAGACTGAGAGAGCACTAAAAGCAGTCTGGGATGCCGTTGCTGTGTGCTTCTGTGTTACGTAGTGTATAAGACCAGTGGTTAGGAACCCCATGGTCAAGATGTTAAAGTGAAGCAGATGAAAACCTGAATAGAACCTTATTTAATGGCAACCAAGATCACATCCATTGCATACTGCAATCTGTTTAATTGTTTTTATGCTCGCCTTTCTAATGACTTCTCAAGTCATCTTTAAATTCTATGTTGACACCTCAGAGAACTCAACCAAATGGCTGTTTCTTTCAGTGTGGGACAGTTCCCTGACCCATGCAAAAATGTCTCTTTCAAATGTTTTATCAAAGCATCTTGTCAATATTTACTCAAGAGCACTGACGGAATGCAAACACCCTCACATCAACGAAACAAGGACTATGTTCTCCATGTTTGTACGAGCAAGGGTCAGGATGGGATGTTGCAACATCATTCACATATACACACTCACAAACGCACGCACACACACACACACCCTCCGATGCTCATTCACAGGCTCTGGATTTCAGTGCGAGTGCTGGATTCTTCCCCATCTGCTGTGAGGGTGGGGATGAAGGGGTGGGGGTGTTGGGGTTAGGGGAATTATCATGTGAACAGAAAGGTGGCATTCAGCACTGGCTGTCATTAATCAGGTGTCAGTGCTCTCACTCATTCCCACACACACCCCACTGAACGAGGAGTCGCACAAGGGCCCTTACTCCAGCCAGCTCAATCAAAGCAACTCTCCCGTTCTTGCTTGCTCCTAGCCTTTCATGTGCAGCGTGATGTGGTCCTTTCTCTGTCTCTCTCTCTCTGTCTCTCTCTCTGTCTCTTGCTCTCCTATCTCGCTCTCTCTCTCTCTCTGTGGGGCTGTTGATTAAGGTTTGTGGGATCAAGGTCCGCAGTCCCGTGACCTCCGCGGGTCACCGAAGGGCCCCCGGCCCTTTCACACTCAGCTCAGGAGCCGCAGCTCACATCAGAACCAGCAGCTGTTGGCTGTGGCCCCGTCTACTCCCCTACAACACACACACACACCCACAACAAACACACACAGAAACACACACACTCACACCACCCACACGGTTCCACCTCTAGAGCCAGCTGACCACAGTCCAGCACAGCCACGCACCAGTGGGAACTTTTAAAGCACCAAAACAGGAGGAGAAAAAAGCAGCACTGACCACTAGCTGAGGATGGGGGTGGGCTGAGTGGGGGAGTGTGTGTGTTTTGAAAGTGGGGGGAAGGGTGCATAGAGAGGAACAGTATTTAATGGCTAGAGCTGTGTTATGCTTACAGGCTCCTCTTTTTCGTGTGTCTGGTGTGGTATGTGAGGGGGGAGAAGGATGGAAGCAGTGGGGACAGAAATTATGTCTTGGGATTGATGCGGCCGATTGTGTGTTACGATAACAATACTTGTGAATGCATATTTACATTTTAAGCACTGGTGGACAGATTGATTTGGTTCTGCCCCTGATGTCATGGATGTCTGACGCTGAGAGAAAGAGACAGAGACAGCAACAGCAACAGAGAGACTCCCTATATCTCTGTCCTCATGCATCGGTAAGTGCAGGATCTCCAGGTTGGAGTCGAGTCTTGAAAAAGTTTTTTTAACAAAACTCCTATCCTGTAGAGTAGACACTTCAGCAGTCAAAGCAGTGGCTTAAAGTTTCTTTCTTTTTTGAGGGGAACTAAATATTCAGTCAAATTGGTTAAGCTGCTCAGACAAAACAGGAGTGAAGTGTAAATTACATTGTTTTGCCTCAGGACCAAATCCAGCCCCTTACTCAACCTCAAAGAAGTTTTAGAGGCCGTTAAAAAAAAGAGTGTGTGAGTGTTTGTGTCTGTATGTGTTTGTGTGTGTGTGTGGGGGGGGGGGGGGTATGTGTGTGTGTATGTGTGAGAGAGGGAGGTGTTTTCTTTTTGTTTCACCAACTTTTGTTTTCTCCAATTCGGCTGCCGACAAAGTCCATGCCAAATACCCCCCCCCCCCAACCCCCCCCCACCCCCAAACACACATACACACACACCTACCCACTAAACAGACCAGCCTGACCATCGGCATGCATCCACATGTCACACAAATTTACAGCTTGACTGTTCTCTCTCTCTCTCTTTCTTTCTCCCTCTTTCTTTCTCACATACACATGCACACACACACTCCCTCAGAATCCTTCAGCATTATTTGTGTGCCTCACCATCCTTTCTCAGAGCGCTTACCACCCCCTCCACCCCCCTTTCTTCTGCTCTTCCACCACACTCCTTTTTGGCTAGGGCTGAGTGTGTGCGATCAGCTTGCCCTAGGCCTGAATGCTCTTACTAGAAGGCATCTGTTGCTGATGGTTCTGACAACATCTGCTGCTATTGCAGCCCTTTCCCAGAATGCAGTGGGATATGGTTTCTCCCAAAGGTGGCCTTTGTGTGCGCCATTGTGAATTCAATCATTGTCTGCTGCGGGCGGTTCCCACGATGTAGAGGAAGTTATTGCCATGCTAGAGGAGACCTGTTGCCATCACCCCATCTAGAAGAGATCCCCCCTTCTTTTCTCCCGCTTCTCATTCATGTACATTACATCTGATAAGCTGGACATATCACGGCACCTCTGCTTTGAAGACTGGGGAAAAAAGGATTCCCAATTTTAGAAGTCTAGGGTTAGGGTTTTTAGAAAAAATATAGCTTTAGTGGCATTGTGGGGAAAATGCTTTTAGTAGCTAGGGTAAGCTCAAATGGCTTAACAATTGGAATCCTGTTACAAAAGTTAACTGTAGACCTGAGTATGGTTTTGGGGGAAGCTCACATGCTGGTGTCATCTCTTGTGTGTTTATCAGTCAGCTGGTGTGATTTCCAAGAGACTGGGAGCCTCTCCTGGAAGCAAGTAAGGAGGACTGAGGGATGAGGGCTAACCCAACATGGGGGTTGGGGTGGTGAGGAGTGGACCCCAGAGAGATACTTTTAACTCCTAACAATGTCCACAGTGGGACAAGAGAAAAGCCCACCATGGGGCTTGCTGGGAGGACCTGGCAGATGTTAATAATAAACTTTGTCTCTGTGTCTGAGCTCCATCCTGATTGGTCTCTCCCTCAGATGGGAAGCGGTCTTGTACACAACCTCCTCTCCTGACCCCCCTACTCCTTCCCACAACATCCACCTACTCTCCTACAACATAAAAGACATTGCATAATATTTCTGTCATGCCACAAAAGAATCCTGCCCAACCACACGTAAGAGTAGCGTTTGGCAAGAGTTGAATGTTCACTGTCAAACCCAGTAAAATATGCCCCTTTCTCCAAAAAAAAAAGTGTGGCTGAAAAAGAAATTACTTAAATCAGTAAATTACAATGCAGTACAGACTGGCCAATATACACATCTGACTTTCATTGTGGAGAATTAAAGTTCTTTATTTATTTCGTTATTTGTCACTATAAAGAAGTGCTTTAAATGCCTGTTTGGCTTTGTTTCGCAGCATTTTGATCTAATGCAACATTCTCGTCTTACTTCCAGTATCAAGGCAAGTTAATTGCAGTGTAATGCTTTGTAATAAAACGTTTATAATGGGAAGAATTGCAGTTGAATTGATATATTTTAGTTTTATCAAGCGAGCTCAACCTTTCAGAGGTTAAAAATAAGTCAGTGCCAAAAAAACTCACCAAGTTAACTATAAAAAACTAAAATTATGTAACTGACAATAAAGATGGAAGTCCTTTTTATCAGGCACAAATGTACTTTATTTTAATGCTGTAAATATGAATAGACAGCATTATTTTGCAAACCAAACTGTATACTGTAGAACTGTATAAGAGCTACTTATTTAGTTTGTGTATTAGGACTGAATAACAAAAATGTCTGGCAAGCCTTTAAATCACAAGGCTGAGATTTCTTGAGACACTGCCGATCACAGTAGACACCTAATGCTAATGCATGTTTTGGGGACATAACCTTTATGTCTGTGTGTGTGTGTGAACACAGTGAGTGTACAGCTGTGGCAGGAGCGGCTCCAGACAGGAGCTGTCTGAACCATGTTCTGTTCGGGACGGTGTGGCCGGCATGATTGATGAGTTTAGGGGTCTGAGGTGGATTGTCACCTCCTGACTGGGTGGTCCTTCCTTGGCAAGATCAAGGGGCATTTATGGGACAAAATGGGGAAGGCTAAGAAGTCTTTCCACTTCACCTGTGTGTGGCATGGCACACTAACCATCTCTCCAATCAAGCAAGAAAAACATGGCAGCTGGATGCCCTTTGGCCTTTAAATGTCATTCATCCTCTTTTGTAATCAATGTCTAATGTCTTTCTTGACTTCTGCAATGCATTCTTAGATGTGCTGGAAGTGTAACAAATCGTTGCTGTAGCTGTTGCTGCCGTTTTTAGCTGTTTCTCTTTATTTGTTTACAGAATGAAGACAGAAAATCATTTATTTTATTGAATATATATATAATAGTCGGACCCAAGGGTGTGTAGTCGAACAGGGTGAAGTATGGCAGCAGGATTATTAACATGACAGGCTTGTGCCTAGTGTTTTGTGTCAGGTCCATCAGGAGCAAAACAAACAGACAAAAAAACTGCTTCTTTCCATGGGCAATCAGAACTCTAAATACATCGGGATAGTGACACTCCCCTTTGTATGAACACCTCAGTTGTCGTCATGTATCTGCTGTGTGTGTGTGTGTGTGTGTGTGTGTGTGTGTACATGGGTGCGTGTGTGTATGTTTGCAATCTGGGTATTACCCACTGCTGCTAGTGGCCATGCTCTACCTGGGTTTGCCCCACCACCTCCTCCTGTGCAGTAGCCAAAATGCAATGTGCATTGTTCAGTATTCCCATACAAGCCCCCTCCACCACATATTTTTTATTATATATTATGTCTTTGTATATACCAGCCTCTCCCCCTTTGTTCTCTTGCTCTTTTTTTGTACTTGACACTTTGTACTTTGTATCTTTTGTACTTGACACTTTGATACTCTCTGATACTCTTTTGTACTTGATACTTTGATCTCGCATCTTAGTGGACTTGCTGCTTAATTTTGTCGTACAGGCAACTGTTCAAATGACAATAAAAGTCTTGAAGTCGTGAAGTTTTGAAGCTTAAAAGTCGTTCAGTGTCTAGATGGTCCAAGTGTTTCCCACATTAGCTACATGTCTGATGGCACAGTGCGGACATCCTCTGGAGAACAGTTTACACAACAACAAAGTTTGCCTCATTGTGAAGCAGGCCTAGACAGGCTAGCACTGCGATATTGTCTTCACTCAATATTGTATTTCACTACAGTACTATGTCTAAGAGCTCTCCTAAGGCTTCGGTTTTCCTCGACTACATTTTTCAGCAACCAATCAGTGAACAAAAATTTGCAGGCAGAGGTGTCCACTCATCGTGAAGTAAACTTATGCCTATTGAGAGTATCTAGACTCTTTGCATGAAGTAAAAGCGTCTGGTCCTCCAGCCAAACTGGCTTTAGAAGCCACAATCTAAAATACTTTCAAATTGCCTGGTTTTACCAAAGACAGGAGATTTCACTAATTAGCTCATTTGCCTGACTGAATAGTTTGATAATGGCTGGAACAAATATGTGGTATTGGGTTGTAGTTGTGAGCTTCTGAGGCTGTCTAACACGGATCTTATTATTATTATTGGTAGAGCCTTGTTCTACCAATTACGCTACAGCTAATATTCATTCTAGTCATTTCAAACTGTGACATTAAACACTACATCATTCTAATGGATGTCCTTCTGACCCCAGTCAACAAAGTAGTTGTATAAGAGCAATATTGGATTAAAATGCAGGATCACTATAAATATTTGCCTAATTCACTCTATCAGCTTAGTCTGAGGGCTACATCTATTATGAAAGAAGGAAATTCAGCATTCTTTCACATTTGTGTCTGTTTTGTGTTCAGTCTCTTGGCCTGCAAACAGAGCCTTCTACTGGAGCCAAGTCCTTAGGAACACTTTTTCTTGAGAAGTAATTTTTTTTCCATTTTTTTCCCATTTTTTCAGAAAGCATTTACCACGCTGATGCAGAGTTTGTCGATTTCAAGCTGGATTCCCAGTGCGGTCCCCTACACAGTCAGGAGCAGTGGTGCAACGCAGAAGCGTCCATGTCTGCAACTGGTTGGTTCACAGCTCTGCTGATGGTCTGAAAGTCTTTCGTTGCCTGTTGAGCCTTATGTGAATGCTTCTGTGCTCATGGAGTTCCTGTCTGTGTGTCTGGTGTGTATGACAGAGTAAGTGTGTGTGTGAGAAAGAGAGGAGAGAGAAAGAGAGAGAGAAGTGTCATGACATACAAGCTTTTACACCCCTCTATTCCTGCCCCTTTTTTGGTGTGTGTATGTCTTGTGTGTACAAGAGAGAGAGAGAAGTAGAAGTTGTAGAAGTCTTTATTGTGACTACACAAGTACAGTGAGATGTTGTTTGGAGCAAGCCAACAAATAGGGTGTACAAAACAGTAGATAAAAGCAGTTAAATAGAATAAAGATTATAACAGAGAGAGAGAGAAGTGTCATGCCATGCAAGCTCTTTACACATCCCTTCGCTTTTAACACTTTTTAGGTGTGCGTGTGTGTGTGTGTGTGTGTGTGTGTGTGTGTGTGTGTGTGTGTGTCTCTTCTACATGTGTGCATGAGAGAGAAAGAAATGTGACCAGAAAGTAATTCTTATTCAGACACACAGAGACTACATAATGTTTACTTGATGCAAAAGAGCTATTTGTGTTGAGTGATGTTGTTAACGTTCCACTCCCGCAATCCCAGTTTTTTTATGATCGGTATTTTAATCAGCCACTATGTCATTCTGGGCGTAATAACATTTTTGTTCAGCAGTGGTGAAGCTGCTGTTACGTGATGGTGATAGCCCAATTCAGTGACCACTTTTAGTAAACAGAAGCCAACATGGGTCCATCCTGGTATCAACAAGCAGCAGTGAGGATGAGTAAAACACTGAACAAAGTTGTGTAAAACTGAGTAAAGATGTTCAGAAGCAGTGCTATATTCATCTGGCATTAATGAAAAACAAGAACTTACAGGCTTTTACACTTACCAAATGAAATACTTCCATAAATGCCCTATGACGAGTTTGTTTACTTTCACTTTCGTTGTTTTAAAATTTGAGGTAAATTGTTTTTGTTAAAAGTGGGCGTGGACTAGTGTTTTGAATGTGTTAGGTTTAATGGACTTGCTTTAGGTTTAATGGACAAAAAACGGTTTTAAACTGTAGATTCTCCAGATAATAGGAAAGAATAGCATTTTGTACTATTACAACGCCCCCTACAGGCTGAATGTTACAGTATTGCCGTGCTTTGAGAAGTTATTGTGCTAATCGTGCATGACATATTTTCTACAGTACCCCCCTTCTCGATCACTGATATTGGCAATTTAAAACCCCAATTATGCATTTACCTATTTCACTACGTAGCACTATGCTACAAGTGAGTGTGTATGGGCTGGGTCTAAGTTCCTCCTGGTAAAACACCTAAAAGAACAGTCTCATGGCTTCATTCTCCTAATAAACCAAAGGGCTCACATGTGCCATAGGACTCATGTGTTAGGGCTCAAAAACCTATTCTTTTTATAGCCAGCTGGTGTCGCTTGTCAAGGTAGGCATATCTCTTTCCCGATAACGATGGATCTTAGGCTTAAGAGCAACGTAAACGATTGATCTTACAAATGTTCTTACATTTCTACGGCCTGTTTCCCGAACATGATCGTACATGAACGTGCATGCACAGCTCCTAAGATCGTTCTTTAAGTCGTTCTTAAGGGCCCTGTCCACATTTGTGGTGCTGAATGTTACCAGTGTTTCCCTGCGGAGAAGGGTGCAGCACCACAGTCACCTAAATCAATTACAAAATTGAACGTGTGCGTTGATGTCAATTGTTACATTTTACAACAGGGTACACAGTGATTTAAAAGTATACTAGAAACCATCCACACAGAAGTTAGTGTCGGCTTTTGAAATCCAGCCACAATTGTCTTACCCAGCTGACCATGATGCGCACTATGTGGCATGAAGCTCCTATATATATATATGTAATATATATATATGTGGCTGCTAAAAACACTGAAGGTGGACAGGTGTGTTCAAAATGAAGAAAACACCGAAACCAAATTCGGTATGTCAGAGAAATTCTACTCGATGAGTTGCACAGCTTAAGTAGGCTAAAATCTTTAGCAGGTTCAAGGCCTTGACAGCCGTCGGGAGAATCAAGGAATTTTGCCACACTATCCCTGCTGTTTTTAAACACTGCCCGTCAACAATGTCTTCACAAATGACGCCACTCCCTTTTTGTTATGCTCATCGTACTGTCATGTTCCAAGCCTTTTCTATTAGGCTATTTATTTTTCTGGCGGACTTTGGCGGATTTTGCCCCTTCTGTGGCTGGGTTATTTTTCCTTAGTTGCCTCGAAACGCTCCTGTTCATGAAATGCCCACACAAATCACATGTCGGATCACAGTTTAATTATATCCAATTTTACTATGAAATAGTTAAAATATTTCCTGGCTGCAATCATATTGATTTGATTATACGCCCCTATGTAATTTAGGGGCGTAATTCGTTAGTCTGCTGTGTCAGCTACATGATGTCATGACAGTTATATGATAGTTGCATGATAATTACAAACAAAAACGTCTTATGACAACATCTTCAAATGCACTGAGTCTATTTTCACTTCATATCTTCTGAGTGTCTCCACTGTGCCACACCAGTTAAGATCAATCTTAGTGCTCTACGATTACTCTGGAGTTACGAGTGATCTTACGATAGTTCTTGGCCAAAGAAGGTTTCGGGAAACGGTCTGTAAACTCTACGATGGTGCTAATTGTGAAGTTGAGTACTACTTAGGCTTAAGTACTAGTTAACATTGATTGTAGTGCTTTTGGGAAACCCAGTCCTGGGGCCTCATGTACAAAGCTTGCGTACGCACAAAAAAACTCCGTACGCCACTTCTCACGCCAGAGTTCGGATGTACAAAGACTGACTTGACGTGAAAAAGTGCGGGCCTCCACGTAAACTTCATGGCTGGCGTACGCACGTTTCTAGTGCATTTGGTCAGTTGGCGGCACATAGAGGCAATGCAGCACAATAACTTCAGGTGTACTTACCCACGAGTCATGACGTAATATTGCAATTTGCGGCTAGTTAAAGGTGGCTTTAAACGTCAGGATGCATGATTTGAAACGTACTTTAATCGTGGATTATTGTTTACACGCATAATGTGACACTGTTGGGTTAACTTGAACAGATTCATAAAATTATAATAACTATATTGGAATCAAGGAAATCAGAAGCCCCGGTAAAATTATATTCAGGGATGACTGCTTATTAAACATTGCATATTTTCGGGACTATGGATGTCATTCGTGCTAATAGATATCCCATGATATGTTTGTCGCTCAATTCTTGACAGTGATATAATGACACTAGACTTGTTGGTGTTGCGTGGAGTAACCATATTTACTTGAAATCAATCAATCAACCAGTTGGTGGATTTCCCATTGCGTACATATTATTAACACCTTGGATGTATGAGAACAGCCAATCATCAACATGTATCCAACAAATGAGAATATTAAAGCATGCACAAAAGGTGACACTAATCAATAGACAATGGCAGTGTTGGTGTTGTAGGAGGACATCGCGAATGGTCGCATTAGGAGGGAACGGGTGTTCCATGACTATAATGATTTTTTGGCTCATAATGATGACTGGCTTATCAGCCGATTCAGATTCCCAAGATCTATTCTCTTCACTCTCAGAAATATGGGGACAGTAGGGGTACAAATCTGTATCTTAAGGTACAATAAGTATTAATGTACCAGGAAAGGCTAATATTTGGACCTTAAGGTACTGATGTGTACCTATTCAGCTCTGGAGAAGGTACAAACTAGTTGAAAAACAGTGGTTAAAAGGTACAATTATGTGCCTTTGAGGGTACTGCCGGTGTGACAAGCTTTGTACCCCTAAAAGTACAATTCTGCACCTTCTTTTCTGAGAGTGTTGGAACTCTGTGCTGAGTTGAGCCCGGCCCGGGTTTGGAGAGGGAGACAGCGAGGAGTCACGCATTGCCAGTACCAATCCAAGTCCTAACTACGCTTCTGGCAACGGGATCATTCCAAAGGGAATTGGCTGACCGGTCAGGAATGAGTCAGGCAGCTCTGAGCCACACCGGGGCAACCCATGACTCCTTCATCCTGACTAGCGTGGTGGTTGGTTTTGGTGCCGATTCCGGTGGAAACGTGACCCAAACAAGATTTTGTGTCTGGCCTCCACCTCCGAAATCAGCACCTCCACCTCGCATGCAAAGTTTTTTTTCCTTCCTTTCTCCATATCCATTCTCTCAATGGGCGCACTACTACAGGCCTATTTATACTAATTAGCATATTGAATGTGGAGTACTTGAGGGAGGAGACAAGGCGGAGAGTCGGGCTCGTGCATGTCCGCTGAATTTCACAAAGAGAATGTGCGTGGAAACCTGCTTACGCACAGATTGATACATCTAGATTTTTTTGTGCGTACGCATCTTTCCAGATTTTTCGGGGAAGCACAGAATCAGTAGGAAATCCACGCAAGTGTTAGTACATGAGGCCCCTGGTCTGATGTTGGGAAACCAGGAGCTATATCTCTGGATCACTGGAGGTGGAGCTGTAGACCACACCCCTCATTCCATGACAAAGGGTCACATGAGTCACCCGTCAAGCTCCACCTCTAGTGATCCAGAGATATTCACCTTATTCTGGAACAGACCATGGGCGGCGTGATGCTCTTCCGTATTGTAACGCTATTTCCGGTTACTATGCGCCCTAATGCAACCTTTTACTGTCTATGAATGCAACTCAGCTGATGTTACTTGAAATCTAAAATACCGGTCCATACATCTAGTATCGGAGTAAGCTATGCAATTAGACTACTGCTCCGTCACCAAACACGATATAAAACATTGTAACATTTTAGTGTGGGAACTTGGCTCAGCCAGAGAATAGGCAAACCGGGACCGAACTAAATATACAACGCGTTCAGAGCAAAATAACATCGTATTCCACAGGATCCGCACACAGAACAGCTAGATTAACACATGAGAATATAGCACAGGAAATTATGATGTTGGGAGAGTGCAGTGAATCAGTGAGAGCTGGGTCATCAGTGACTTGCTGTCGGCGCAGACGGGTCAGTCAAGTGCAGGTGTAGCTATCTATGAAACAGCGCGACAGGCTGCTCATTAGGCATTACCTAAAGTGAAATTAATGTATTGGTGGCTTGCAGAAGCTAAACGTGAGATGTTGCTACTCGTTAAGAAGGTTCTTAACTGGGAAACCCAGCCAAATTTTGTTTCTGATCCGTTTTTTCAGAGATAAACCAACCTCTGATACAATAGGAAGTAGCCGCTCCAACGTGGATCAGTCAACTTTTGCAAAACTTTGCAAGTATGTGTGTCAGTCAGCTGAATAGCTAAATGAGATGAGATACAAGGCATTCTGCACGTCAGCATCAGCGGTGCCAGTACTATTCATGAGCCTTACAAGTAATGCCCTTATATCAACACTGCAAAATGGCACACTACCAGGTGCTAATCATGCCTTATATGTAGCCCATTACCAGCTAACAATGGATGGCATGTTGAGGATGGGTGCTTCACAGTGACATGAATGATGAGAGGCCTGCCCCAGAGAGTATATTGCAGGTAGTCCACCGCAGCTGCATACAAGGAATACGTGAGACAGGAAGATGCTCATGTATGTCTGCAGGATTAATACTGAAAATGGCCGGATTTCCCAGATGCAGTTAAGAAGTTCTTAGTGTTAAGAACTTCTTTAGACCCTTCTTAAGGCTCCCGTAAGAAGCAACCGTGTTTCCCAAAATGCTTCTTAGCCTATAAGGAGACATGCTGTTAAGAAGGATCTCTAAGAAGGGCCTGGAGCAGTGAAAGTGAAAACAGCACCCCCTCAGGCAGGTAAAACAATGTAACACTAAGCAAGGAGATATTAATGCAGTACGTCCATTTCTCCTGATTGTGTTTCCCCCTTTTCTCTGTCGTCATGACAAGGGGACGCCAGTTTGTCAGTTTTTCACATATTTACTCCTCAAATTGCAGATTTTTATCAGATAAATAAGAATATACACATGAAATGAAATTCATTTTGTGTTTCCATTTTTATTTCCCTCTTTGTGTGTTTTGGTAATTATTATTTGTGTCAATTTATTTTTGTGCGCCCGTGACGACAAATGTCTTACTTTTAGCTCTTATTTTATTGATGAGTTCAGTCGGACACCACGTGTTGTACCACAACTTCAGTTGGGAGCATTTTACCAAGACTCCGCTGTAGAATCTTTGATTGTACTGTGGTAACTAAGCGCTCTAATCGGCCATTCTGGGATCGATTGCTCATTGCGCTCCAGTTAAGAAGACAGATATCTTATATTACCGCTTCCTCTTAGCCGACCTCTTCTTAAGAGCCTTCTTAACTCGTTAAGAAGTTTCTTAACTGGGAAACTCAATAACTGTGGTGGGGTGTTCCTAAACAGTGTTTTGTTAATGATGTTTATGGTTTTCTACATGTGATATATTTATATCGTGCAAGTACATGCAAGTACAACCATCGCCACATGATCTTTGCAACTCGTATTAAGTACATTTACCATAGATTACTTCAAATCAGAAATCAGGAATGGGCCTCCATCTCCCAAATATCATTCAGCATATCAGCACTACCAGTGCACATACCAATGCTAAAACAAGTCTTTAAAAATACAATGCAATATGTTGTAAGATGTAGAAACACATTATGGAGGCTACACTTGATTTACATTTATGGGTTGTAACAAAACAGCAGAATAGGTACATGTTGTGTAGCCTATGGGAAAATGCATAGGCTATGACCAGGTATGGAAACAAATAACTTTTGAGACAAGGTCTATTTACCTTTTTATTTGTTATGGACACGACATACATTATTTTTATTTATAATCATCTCCACTCACATTTAGAGGATTTTTTGGAGTATTTTCCTCAACATCTCGACTGCTTCCTAAGACCAAGGAGACTGCCATATTAGACTTTGTTTACAGAAAGTGGCCACCGAATTGCGTTAGTGTGCTGAGTTAGAGTGCTGAACTAAAACATTGATTGATTATAAAAAGGTGGGATTACAGGAGTAGAAATGTTATTTCGCTAATCATCGCAAATCTGTCTTTTTTATATAGAAAGGAGCGTCATGACATGCAAGCTTTTACACCTATTTGTTCTTACTAGTGTATGTGTGTGTGTGTGTCTTGTGTGTATGTATGTATGAGAGAGAGAGAGAGAGAGAGAGAGAGAGAGAGAGAGAGAGAGGAGTACATGCCAGCTTCTGCACCCCTCCATTCTTGCTACTTTGTGTGTGTGTGTGTGCGTGTGTGTGTATGTACTGCATGTAATTGTTCTGTGGGAAACAGTTTTGTTTCCCCAAGACTTCCTTGGCATGGCCCTAAATCCTATCTTTACCCTGTGGAGGAAGATCTGAGGGCCCAGGTTGCAGCGCTTGAAAAGGGGGCGGCCAGGGCATTGTGGGTAGTGACAGGTGACCACTATGGAGGAACAAAGGGCGGGTCAGCAATGGAGTCGGATCCCTTTTCTTCTGTCCGTGTTCTCCCCCCAGCACAATCTGTCAAATTTTAACTCGCCATTGAGGGCTTTGGCAGCAGAAAATGGCTTTATAGCAACTAATCCATGCAGAAGTGAGGGTGCATGCAATCACACACACACACACACACACACACACACACACACACACACACACACACACACACACACACACACACACACACACACACACACACACAAGACTTATCCTAAGGCAAAGGGACTCCTAGCTCTTATACAGAAGGAGGTGAAAGGGGAGAAAGGGGAGAATGGGAAAAGGGTAACAATTTGTGACAAGATTAATAAGGCCATGAAGTTGAAACACTTAAACAAGCTATTTTTCTGTACAGCAGTCGGGTCCCCATCTGCCGTTGTCATGTTAATACAGATTAGAGCGGAACTTATTGTATTGTCATGGGCAATTGTAGGTGGGAACAAAACATGTAACCTGAACACAACACAAGTCCTGCTTTAGCATTGGGATGTTTCATCTTGTGGGCAACAATGCCTGCATGTTAAACAACAGAGTTACAATACTAGCAATACCCAGGTGTGTGTGCTATGCGCACTTGAGGATAGAATACACTCTTTTGTCATCTCATGATGACTTTCATTTGCGTTAAGGCTCACCAGATGAGCTTATATTAAAATAAAATGTTATCTCAGAAAAAGGAAGACAGGCCTTTCTTGAGTGTAATGAAACAATACAATGAAAAGAATGTGAAATCAAGTTGGGAATTTCTGCTTTTTAAAGAAGGCAGACAAAAATGATGTTATGAAATCCAGATAAAGACACATTTGAAAAGAAAATGTTTTTTCTATCCTTCAAAACTTCCAGACCAGAGCATGAAATGACATTTGAGATAACAGTTTGGTTTTCTTCAACAGGGGAAGTCACTTTGGTTCACTCATGTGATTTCCAAATGTTTATTTTTTACCATCTGGTCTGCAACAACGCTGTCTTTATTAAAAAGAAAAAATGACATTATGTTGATGTTGAACCTTAACAAAAACCTTGCAAAGCATGTTTGTAAAGAATGTCTGTAACCATGAAGTGTGTTGTTAGGTTAATAACAAAACAGTGTACAAATAGCAGATTTAGCAAATTAGTTTACCAATGGTGTAAGAATGGAGTACAGCATGATCGTGCCAGAGATCAGTGTGATGAATTACATCCACAACTCCACATGCCTGCCGTTCAGGAGCTAATGAGACAGAGCTTAATGACAAATTCCTGTGTTTTCCCCTGACTGCTCAAGACACATTCATCAGTGTTGTAATGTTCTGTTCAGTCTTCTGTTTACATTGTGCCATGATGCCCATTGTCCACTCTCTCCTTGGTTTTTTAAAGTTACTAAGGACATGACAAACAAATAATCAGCTGTTTCAAAAAAATGTTAGCCATGTTTGTAGAATAGTCTTTATAATACTAATATAATACTTTGATTAATAATATGAACTAGTGAATTTTAAATCCTTTGATTTATAGTCACATGAAGTCCTACAGAAACATGACACATTTCACATGAAAGCAGATTTAACAGGTTTAAAACAGAAACAAAATCTTTCCAAAGAGGCTTTTAAGTAGCACCTGTCTTTACCGATCCGTGTCTCTGTTTGAGAGTAATTCCTACCAAATACAAATACCAAAGGAAAACACCAAAACAAAAGACAAAAACAGCAAACACTTAATAATTATTTTATTGCAATCCAGAAGACTCAAAAGAACATCCACAGGTGCACATATTAAAACAGTTTGCTTAGCTTTTTGTAATTACTGACATAACTGAAAAGAGAAAGATTAGAAGGGAAGATATTCACCACTGGACGCAGAGCAGTGCAACGGGCCAATGCCGAATCAAGAAACAAAGGGCAGCTCTGGGCCTGTCTCCTGATATTTTCCAACTCAGCGAAAATCTATTGTGTGAGGGAAAAAAGTTAAGTTAAAAGCTTAGCATGGTATGTGAAAACAACTGTCCAGCAGTTGTGTAATACAAGCACATACTTTTCACTGTTGCCCATCGGAGCTGCTATATTCTGTCTGCTCTCACGCACCACTTCTCCCCATGGCCAGAACTTGTGCATTGTAAAAGCTGAGATCATGTTCACCATTTGCAAATGAGCATGACACCCAGGGCTAAAACTAAAACTAGCCATCAGATTCCCCCAGAATGTGTCAAAAAGAGAGAGCACAAATGTGCATAAAGACACCACATACAAATACTGACATTGTCTTTAATTGTTTTCTTTCTCCTAGAACATATTTTTCTTGTGCTGGTTTATATAACTACAGAAAATATGTACGTTGCAGGTCTTTGACTTATAAATATAACTAAATTAGGGAAAAACAAACAACAAAACAAGTCTCTAAGTAATTTGTATGTAAGCTGTAAAAAAAATAGGTTTAGATTACCCTTTTTGCCAAAGCAAACAATGGAAGAAGATCATTTAGGTTTTGTGTATATCTGCTTTCAGCATCTTTGAAACGAATGTAGCAGGTTGTCTCTCGTCACAGGCTGCTTAAGTTGTTTGTTAATGTGTTCACACCTGTCATAGAAGCCAGGCTGGCTGATCATTTGATACTCATAACATCAGAGCACTATGATGTAGGTGTAGGGGGGCAATTTTAAACCTAGTCTCTTACATCGTGCACACAAATTACTTATGTTATGTTGTTTGTTTACTGTTTTCAACTTCATATTCGAAAGTCGTCAATATTTTAGAAGAAAGAATAATTCAAGAAAGTAAATGTTAATATTAGTATCTGGTGCCTTTGTGTACACTACTGCACTGTCTTTTTCACACACAAGGAGGGCGGAAGAAGATCAATAGGCTTGTCTCTCTGTCTCTCTGCTGAGGCGTCTGTGCTCCAATGGTGCATGGGCCATTATGCATCTCATGTGTGTGTGTGTGTGTGCGCGCGTGTGTGATGGCGTGTGTTCAAGTGGACATCTCTCAATGCCCTTGTGACAGCTGCAAATAAGTGTGCTCGCCAGGCCACTCAGCTGTCTGACTCCATGCACAACAGGATTTTCCTCTTCTGCCGAAGATTTGCATTGTAACTCGATAGAGAGAGAAACAACACCAGCAGCACGTCCATGACCACAGCCATGACATCATCAGCCAATCTGCAGCAACTGTTTCAGAGGGGAAGAGAAGATATCCCACTCACACAAAATCTACAGAGGATGCTTCCTTCCAGGATGCCTATACATGTATTGCCTATTCTGTAATGCAGTAATCATACACAGCTCAACAGGATGATGTAGCAGTGCACTTTTGTGATCCTGTTATTTTTTCTTAGCAGAGGTTGTGCTCGAGAATGTTTTCTTGTCTCTTGGTCCAAAGCATCTCACCACAAATCTGCATTTGATAACTATGGTTGTCTGTTTTCCTCTGGATCATCAGCACTTGATGAGTTTGGTGGTGGTTTTTAAACATTACGAGACTAAACTTTAACCAGCCCTCCCCTTCCCATGGCGTGGTTTTCTTCCCTTTTTTTTTGACAGTGGGTCCTTGAGACGCTAAAAATAAAGCTGCCATCAAGAGAAAGGTTGTAATTTGTGATTACCGGGTGTGTCTTTGTCTCACTTAGTGAGGTACTGGAGGGAGACAGTTGCCTGCTGCATCCAACTTAAAACTGCTTTGACATTTTAGAGGAGCAACTCAGCTGAGAGATTCTCAGCTACAATAGCTTCTATAATATGCTTACAGAACACCAAGAGCTTTGAAATACACTCAAAGAATGTCCTAAATACAGCATATCTATTAAAGTTAAGGATTTTTTAACGAAATAGTGCCTTGGGATGGACTATTTACAAAGACTACTGTTGACACAAGGAGGTCTATATTTGAACTTATTTTCTCAATGCTCACAGAATCCATTTTCTGTCAGTCCTGTGTTGTCAGAGTGAGAGTGCAGGAACAAAATGTTTCCATGGTTTCATACATTATTTATTTGGAAAAATATTTAGATGATTTGCTTCATGAGCAAAAGTTATAAAACAATTCCCATAAGATCTGTACAATGCTTCTTAAATACATTTATGGAAAACAGTCACATTGACCCGAAGTGCCTTATATACATTATACATATTTGCAAGACCAGGGAGAAAATTAAATTATATCAAACTGAATTCCACAACACATTTACAAACATATAAAACACAAATAACAATTAAATAAAAAGTACAACCTCTTAAAAAATAAAAACAACAGAAACCTTAGTGACTTTAACAAGATTTAAAGGCAGTGTCATCTCTGAACCAACACACACAGATGTGAGTATACCAAACAATACACACTGCAGTCAGTTTAAATACATTTTCTCCTCTGTTTAACACAAAGCCCTCTCTAGTGCAATGAGGTAACTCTTCTTCCAGGTCATGCGATAAGTCCATTTGCACCATATGCACATTTCCTGGGCAACAACAACAGAAAGAAAAAAAATAACAAAAAGGTGGGGAGCAGGGAGCCAGTATGGCTCAACAACCAACTTCTGCAGTCACTGTGCTTACTTCAGTTGAGAACCAGCTCATTCTGAGTATCATAGTCAACGTTTTAGTTCCACAGCAGCAGTTCACGTGAGGGAAACATTTCCCCTGTTTTGAGCAGCATTTCGTCGGAGTAAAACCTCCACTAGAGCAACTGAGCAATAGCTCCAATATAATGTTACACCTGAGAACAAAGAAAGAAAAGAAAGATTGATGTTAGTCACCACTGGCAATCATTATTTGTATGGACTTTTGAAGTTTTAGGAAAAAGCTTTAAAAAATGCTACAGTTTCAACTTACCTCAGTTGCAATAATACATTCATCTTTTTCATCTGATATAACGTACACTGACTGGTACTTTGTGTCCTTGCACGAAGGATCTGGACATTTCTTTTCTGAGGCGTCACTGTGAAAAACAACAGAAGCACAGTTATTGCTAAGGTATTTCCTAACAGCCCAGATCTGCACTCCAGCCACAGACATACAAAAGCATAGTGTTTGATCTATATTTACCTCTTTAAGTGATTTCTGTGTTTTTCATCTAAGTCACAGTCCAGTGGCACACACGCAGCCTCGCACATGGCCTCGCACTTGAAGTCGCCTTTAGTTTCACATTTCGGGTCCCCTTTCTCCAGGTCATCTTTCCCACACGCCTCATCCTGCTTGAGCTCATGTACCAGATTGTAATCCACAGACAGGTAACGGGACTTGTAACCATTCTTCTCTGCGCTGCCCCCAAGGCCTGTGGCATGTTCGCTCTGAAAGTCCACCTTCTTGTTGGTGTTCTTGACCTGGGTTGGGCCAATGATGCTGACAGATAGGTCCTTGTCGCGGCTGCAGTTGTTGGCCAGGTTGTTCATGGTCTCACTCTCGCTGTGTCCCTCCATCAGCTGGCTGCGCCGCTGGAGCTTGACCCGCACAAATGCCACCAGTACAGCACTGCCCAGCAGCAGCAGAAGCACCAGAACAATTCCGGCACAGACCGCCATCCAGGGAAAGTACTCGTTCTGATTGTCTCCCTCGCCAACCCCCTTGCGTGACACAGGCCCGTTGGCTACAGGCTGCCCGCTGACGTCGGGTAGGAGGAACTGGCAGTTGCGCCCTCCGTAGCCGGGTACGCATGCGCACACATGGCGTCCCTCCCTCTCGTGGCAGGTGGCACCATTGTGGCACGGGTTATGGGCACACCTGCTCACTGGGCTGGTGCAGTTTTTACCAGTAAAGCCCGGTGGGCATGTGCAGGTGTAGTCGTTGAGTCCATCATGGCAAGTGCCGCCATTCTGGCATGGGAAGTTGGTACACTCATCAACGTTGTCACTGCAGTGGTCCCCCACATAACCATCTGGACACTGGCACAGGTAGGAGTCCACAAGGTCCAAACACTTAGCTCCTAAAGCGATAAATATTGTCAGCTTAATACCTCACTGGTCGGAAGACACTGTCTACATGATGTACTCCATTTTCTCAGGAGACATCTCTTTTTGTGCACTAAAAGTGACAAATGCCTTTAACATAATATTTGTGAAATGACAATTTTCTCAGCAGATATACTTGTTTGCGCACTAAAACTGAAAAATGACTTTTACATACCATTTGAACAGGGGTTGGAACTGCAGTGGTCAATTTTCTTTTCACAGTTGAAACCAGCATAGCCAACTGGGCACTGGCAGTAGTAGCCGCCACCTGGATTGTTGATGCATAGACCGTCATTTAGGCATGGCCCATCAGCGCAGTCACTGGCACTCAGCTCACAGTTCTTGCCATAGTATCCAGGAGGGCATGCACAAGAGTAGGTGTTCTCCATATCCTGTTAATACAAAGGAAAAGGACATAAGAAAAAGGATCCATACACCAATGTACAAAACAGCACTGAATGCCAGCCCCTAGTAAAATGCAGCATGATAAAAAACATTCCAGTTCAAGTATACTTACAGTGCAGCTTCCCCCGTTTCTACACGGGTTGTCAGAGCACTCGTTGACCTCGATCTCACAGTTGTCTCCAGTGAAGCCGGGCTTACAGGTACAGGTGTAGCTGCCCTGCCCAGTGTTGGTACACGTTGCTCCATTCAGGCAGGGTTTGTGATGAGTACAGTAATTCAGATCTGAAACATATAGGAACATACCTGCAAATTAGTAAAAAAAAAAAGGAAACAAATTCTTCCTATAGAACCACTTGCTGACATAAAACACAGTTACCTTCTTTCTAGATGTAATGACTGATTTAAAATAATGTGACTAATTGTGGTATTTTGAGAAACATTTGCTCACCTTGATTGCAAAAGAGTCCACCCCAGCCTTCCTGACAGTTGCACTGCCAAGGCTGTTGGCAGGTGCCGTGGAGGCATCCTGGATAGCGGATGCAGTCATCACAGTACTTTCCACTGAAGCCTACTCTGCACCTAGGTCAAAAAAAAGAATCATATGAGCGTTTGGTAGTATAGATGATTTAGAGGAGTGTAGTGGCAACATAATGTGGCTTTCTATAACATCAAGGGAATTCTAATTAAACATTTCTTTCCTGGTACTTTATACAGTATCAGAGAAAATGAAGATGAACTGGTATACTTACTTGCACTCATCTGGCTTCTCACAAAAGCCATGCTCCTCATCACACCCCGGGAGGCAGATCGCTGTGAAGAGACAAACATCAATCCAGTGACTCAAGCATGTGTTTTTTCAGACAATTATTTACTCAGCTTTGGCATCTAAACGCGTGTTTGGTTATTTCATGGGGTTTGGGAGGGGGGGGTGGTTCTGCTGTGTGAAAATATTCCGTTCCCCTTATCATCACTAGGGCCAAGGAGGTTCTGCTTAACACAGTTGCTCCCCACACACACAAAAGCCTCACAGCACAAAAGCTTCTTTTTCTTCTGACTGTGGGTCAGAAGTCCCCTTTTTCACAGCGCTGATACAACCCCTCCCCTCGGTGTCCCCGAGTCGGCTTGGATAAGAGTGGACAGCTGGTATACATGGTGCCAGTGCTGGACAGCTGCTCTATTGTCTACGTTCACTCGGCAGCTGCCCGCACCCAACAATACCTCACTGCGCTAAGCCAATCAACACGGAGCGCACTGCCAAGTAGCCAATCACGCATTACATTTAATGTATGGCACGCGTATGGTTATTCGGCAAACGTCTCTTATTTGCATTTGCTTAAAAATAACGCCTGTTACAACCCCAAACATTTCTGAAATGTAAAAAAGTATATGCTTTTCTTACGTTCTGTGCAGTATTGGCCTTTCCACCCAGAATTGCAAATGATCTCTCCACGTTCGCCACAGGTGAAATGTCCAAACGTGTCATCACGGGGGCGACAAAAGACGGAGCAGCCCTCGCCATAGTAGTGTTCGTCGCACAAAAATCTATAGGAGTACTTCAGCTCTGTCCTTCCACCAATTTGTAAATCCTGAGACCACTCCTCCCCCACTGTGAGGTGCCTCTGTGTTGTCATCCGGCTGATGAGACGCTCTGAGTTATCTGCAAAACAAAACACAGTTCATTAAGTGAGAAAAAACTGAATAGAAAAATAACCATTAAGCTATTCGTTATTTGGCAACCAAGAAATTTGTAAAGGCATCTAGCCTACCTGTTGAAAGATCATCAATAGACTCCGTGTGAAGCGCTTCAATAATCAGCGAGAAGGTCCCCTGCATAAACAATGGCAGCATTAAGTTTAGTGGGCCTATGTTCTCCGTAACAACTCCAGACTCCGTGACAACTGGCGCCTCATTAGTCACACAAGGTGGGCATCT
Organism: Coilia nasus; assembly: GCA_027475355.1. Lineage (NCBI taxonomy): Eukaryota > Metazoa > Chordata > Actinopteri > Clupeiformes > Engraulidae > Coilia > Coilia nasus. Next base: position 4,826,448 of record CM050204.1, on the reverse strand, counting down.
TATTTAACATATGACGGAAGGGACTCATAAACATAGGTGTGATGCAACTGGGCTTCCACGCTCAATTTTCCCACTTTCACACTTGCTTACTGCTGTAAAATGAAGCCTTTCGGAATTTCACGCAGGGCTGACAATAATACACCAACTCTGGGGATGTGAAGTTTCCCACCCCTGTAACATCTGTTAAATGCCCTAAACTAAATGGCCACCCTTCCTGAGTCGTTTCCCCTTGGCAATCTGTTGACACTACAGAGTTAAGGAGGCCACATGCATGTGATAAAACCCATTAGGCTACAATATTACTTGCCAATATAAGCACGCGTAAACGTGGACTCACCGGCCAAGTGAATCCGAAGGAGAAGCGTATTGGATTGGTGAATGAGTCCTTAAACGTCATCTCTGGCACTTGGAAGGAGTTGGATCCCAACACGGGGGTAACCGCTCCTCCATAGGTACAAGGGGGCTCCGGTGATACATTTGTCTGATAGTGCTTCAAACAGATCCTGAAAAACGTTTTGCATTCACACTGCTGGACGCCCGATCCGGTCTCCGCTTTGCAGCAGTTCGTGTTTCCCGTCACTCCTTTCTTGTTGAGAAACTCTTGCAACTTTAGTTCGAACACCCCAGAGCAGAGGACCTGTTGAAAGAATGAACTTTGGTGAAACCAACAGCCTTTGCAGTGCATCTTTACAGACATATTTTACAGCAAACACTGTGTAGTTAAAATAAACGCCTCACTACAAATCAGAGATGGAATTAAGTCGAGAATGAAATATGTCTTACCTGGCACATCAACGCACAAAGGATGGCAGCTATCAGAATTGACTGGCGTCCCATTGTGTTACTGGTCTTGATCAAATTTCAACTTCCAGGAGTCACGAAATTTGACTGTGTCCCTCAAACAATCATTGAGATGAATTCACGTACGACCAAAGTTCCAGTCCAGATATAGTTTCTTATTTATTAGACACTGCAAAGTTGAACGACTATTTCAGCGGATTGACTTTATTGTCCGTCCCCAAAGTATTCTTCTTACTTTTTTGTGTGTCCCATTTAAGTCCTTCGAAGAGTGTAAGAACAACCAAAGCCAGTTTAATCCTTAATGAAGCCGTGACAAAGAAAGTGGTTGAAAAAATCCAAGGTGACAAAAATCCTTTGTCAGGTCGTTAATTCCAATCCAGAAATTAATATTTGAACATCAATACAGCCTCAGGCTCGTGGGTGCAAACAAGAGGACAACCACCCCGTTTCAGGGCTCGTGTGTTGTTTACTCTCCTTTGATTTATTTAGCGCAAAGATGGTACTGGTCCAAAACACTTCCTCTCTGCGCGCTTGTAGCTACCCTTCTGCACTCTGTGAAACTACGCGTGTGTCTGATGTCCCGGCTAGCCTGCCGCCGGTTATATACAGACTGCGACTGCTAGGATAATGACATGCAAATGAGCTACTCCCCCAATCTGGCTCGAGCTGTCACAAAGGGACACTTTTCAACCCCCCCTCAAAAGATCGCCAAATGGTTACTGAGCTGTAAAATGTGCAACCCTTCCCCATGGCAAGAGAGAGAGAGAGAGAGAGAGAGAGAGAGAGAGAGAGAGAGAGAGAGAGAGAGAGAGAGAGAGAGAGAGAGAGAGAGAGAAACTTCTCATTTACATACTAGAGAAAAATTTAACCTCAAGAATCCTTTACATCCTTCGCTGACAGAAAACCACAAATTACATCACACTCCATTGGCTCATAGTTAAACCTGCTCAAATGACTTGACATTTTTCTCTGCGGTGCAGGGACGTCATACAAAATTGAACCAGATTCTCCTCCTTTAACCTATTTGAAAATAGTTTTGACATGCAACAATCGATTAATAGAAGCTTTACTATGGTTGTAAAAAATAACCTATTATTGACCATAAGTCGCAATAGATGACCGAAATGTACATTTTATGGATTGTTTATTTATACAACATTCGTTTGAAATGAACTTGCCATTAAACATTTGCCTATTTGTTTATGAAACACCACAATTGTTTGGTAATGTTATTTGGTATTGTTTACACGATCGCGTTTTGTACCTAAATGTTTCTAAATGCCACGTGTAGTACCTTCACTCTATTGTCTTGCTTTATTAATCTTAAACTTTTTTTTACTTTGGAAAACTTCTGATAAAAATGATCATGTCTTACATGTTTCCATTTGGTTTAAACGAAAAAGTTATATCTCAGTTTATTCTTGTATCCCAACTAATGTTCCTAGATGCTGATAAGTTCTCCAATTGTAACGTATTTGTTGACTACACGTATATTAGATATTCCATTGCATATCTCCGTTCTGATGGGCAGTAAAAACTGCTGGTGTGTGTCGTTCGCGTGGCTGTCATTAAGGCACTTTGTTATTGTGTGAGGGAAGAATAAGTTTGTTCTTTGTGCTCTCAGCTGTATGGTAATGCGGGCAACACCTGCTTTCCCTCACAATATAGCAGGGGGAAAGAGCTCCCCTCGGCGCACGCTGCCGTCTCTACAACACTGTACACAGTTTGGTAGCTCTCACGGGGATAAAAACATGTACCAACAGTCATCCAAACTTTAATCTGCTAAGGAATGTTGTATAGATTCAGATGCATCATATAGTGGTTTTCTCTTTATTTTTGAACTATTTAACTATCTCTCTTTTCGTTCTCTCCCGCGACTTTCACTTGTGAGCTTGTCGCCAGGGCACTAAAATGAATTTACATACCCCCACCTCCCCACCCCCCGTTGTGCGTGCGTGCGCGAGCGCGCGCGCGTGTGTGTGTCGGGGCGGTCTTCATTAGGACGTTAATTGAAACGGTACTTTCATTTCACAGGAATGCAAAGACGTTAGATTGTTTTGGAGGGGCATGCCAGAGGACGGCCAGCTTCTGGATTCTGCCCGGTGTTTTAAGAAACACTACTTGTGCATTTCGATAGAGTATGTGTTTTGCTCATACGTGCCGTCAATGTTTGCGTAAAATGCTATTATCAGTGGAGCTGAAGGCGTGTGGAGGAATGTCAGTAACGCGCAGTCCATGTGTAAGTTCTCTATAGCCTACAGGGAAAGAATCCACCTGTTGATGCGCTGATGTCTAGCCTCCACAACAAGCTGGAGTCTACATTTTCAGTTGCCAACATGTTGCCAAGTTTATTGATTATCGCGTTGCTGTTATGGTACGTCACGTGTCGATCAAGCACTTAATCGGTCAGTGATTACACATGAAATATAAAAAGTCTTTCATCGCCATATATCCCAGTCGGGCGTTTCGTTACATTGACGTGGCACACATTTTTCGATTACTACACCAAAGCGTAACCGAAAGGCATGGTAAAGTCCTTCAGAATCATGCCCACTACACTTATTCTTTTCAAACTTAATTTATGCCACGCGATTCTGTCTAGGTTAAATCAAGCAGAAATCTCTTTTTTGGCACTCCTCCTTCTTTCAGAAGGTGAACTATGGAGAGACTGTTTAACTTAAGTGTTTCTATAGGGGGCTGTTGTACTTTAACTCCTGCCCACCAGTAGCTGCAATGAACAAAGAAGGGACTCGAGGTCCGACTATTCATCTTTTCTTTGCGCTTTAATTTTCATTGATTTGGAATACAAGAGGCAGCCCTTGGGGATTCTCTCTGAAGGGCACGACACGCCTTTAGACGCGGACAGCCCCCCAAGCTAACCATCTGCTCCCAACCAAATGGCGTTCCCCCCACCGCAACCTCCACATTTCAACTGCATGTCTCCACTGTTCGTCCACGCATTACACAGTCTTCACCCAAATTAAACTGGAAGCATAAGGATCTGCAACGGCATGGCACTGGCCATATGGTTAGAGAAGACCGAAAGTGCAGTTTCCCGGCTAAAGTATTTGTGGAAACGCTAACCTTCACCGTCCACGACAGGGACTCATTTTTTTATAAAGCCCTTTGCTGAAAACCAAATTATTCTGCGAATAAAAACCTTACATGCGATATCCTATAGTCAAACATAGAAGGCACAAATCAATTAGAAATGCCCTGCTCATGATTGGAAACGTTTACGATATAAAACTAGACTGCTGAGCTATTATCGGTGTTAAAGGTTTTGATCAAGACTACATACAGTTTAAGAATAATTTTGTCAAAATATTGATTTGCTGTTGGGAGCATGTTTTGCAACACATTTTCTACTCGGGCGGAACACAGAAACACTTGTGCCGGAGTAGGCTCTATGTAACTTTCCAAGCGTGTTGCTGGAGAGACGTGTGCTGATTACAATAATAAAAGACGTGTCGCGTGGCCCCGATGGTGAGGATGATGGGCGCGGAACAGGTCGGAATCAATGCCGACAACAGAAAAAGTAATGCTTTAGGCGCTGTTGCATTTATGTTGTTCAGCGACCCAGTGTCTTTACAGTTGTCTACGCAAATGGTACACAAGCTCGCTATCTAACTGTCGAGGAGCCATGAAAACGTTGGCAGGGTTTTTGCTAGGGCAATGCAGCTAATGTTTGGGGAACGGATTAGTGTGTGTGTGTCAGTGGGCGAGCGCCCTCCAGGATGGGGTGAGGTGAACGCTTCAGCAGAGATGAGGTCAGTCGCGTGCCGACGTCCTCAGGAGAACATCTGCCTCTTCCCCTGGGTGCTTTTGTTCCCATGTAAAACCTTCGCCTCAAGGGGACAGAAAAATCACTACCGTGATGCCCAAGCAGTAGCTCTAGTTAGGGTAGGCTACGTTACAAGCAAGCAGTGCAGGCAATGTCTTTTAGGCTGTTGCATAATAAACGTATTGGCTTTAACTACTTTTCATTGATTCCCTGTATTCTTTATGGGAGAATATAGGCATGTATATAGATAGCCTATATGATAACTCTTGTCTATTAGAAAGCAAATTTTCAATATTGATGTGTCACGTTTTGTGACGTTGTTGTCACCCTTAGGAAAAAGCACTATAGAGTAGCCTGCTATAAGAATCTTATAGTAGCCTATTTTGGGACATTTTATTAGGCTATAGAAATAGTAAAGGAATACTACAGATAGAATCTAATTGTATTTTGGTACATTTTACTAGCTATAGGAATGTTGTACCACATGACCACTATAGGGAGGACAAAAATACAGAAGTATTATACAGAGATAGCAGTACTATAGAACACCTATTATACATAGCCTACTAAGATCTTATAGGATTCCCATAGGACCTTTTTCGTTAGGGTAGGATATGGTAACTGTTGGCTTAATTTTAACGCGCTGTCCCTACCCACGTCAAGTGAACGTTTTGGAATTTACAGTTTGATTGAAGCAGAATGGCAACAGCAACATTGTAAAACATATCGAAAAAGCTAAAGTGTCCTAGTCCACAGCAGTCCTAGTCCACAGCAGTTATCGCAAACGACATTCCATGAATGCAGGTGTCACCAGATGCATCAGCTCGAACACTAGATTCAGATAAATTCCGCAAAGGGATAATAGGCTATATGACAATATATTAATACATTCATAATTTTTTGTTTTCAAAATTTGTAACAGTTGTGTGAGACACCGTGTCCAGCAATGTAGATAAATAAATAACACCAATATCACTGTCAACCGCTGACGTCTACGGACTCATTTCAGTGATGGACCAGCTTCCGGACTGAGCAGCTTGAGCAGCAGCTCTATGAACGGATTTAAACGCTTTAGACAAATACTTTGTTTAATGATTTGACAGAGTAGCCTTTCTAGGTAGTGTTAGATAGGGTTTACGTTGTCATTGGCAGACAAACTATGCAGTCAGAGTTAATTTGTGATTTCTCTCGGTTTGGAAAAATGCCTGGCTTTTAAAAGACAGCCAGGCTTTTAGCCGAGGTCACATGCGTTAAAAGATAATGAAGATATAAGTACATTGTTGTTGGTATTGTATTCAGTCTCAGTTTTTTTGTGTGTGGAATTGTTCGCGTTGCTGCTTGAGCAACACACTTGGGCTCGTACTTAAACAGTAGACTCTCTCTAGTCCAGCATACTTTTCCAATTTAATAAACATTAAAACAACTCGGTACGTAAAATGGGTGTTCATGGTCTGAACCACTTCATGGAGAAATGCTGTCCAGACACATGCATTAAAGTGGACTTAAGAAAAATGGCAGAAGATTACATAGCAACACACCCAGGCAGCACTCCCACACTGGTAGTGGATGGAATGGCCTGTGTGAGACAATGGTATGGCTGCCAAGCGTGGGTTCACGGAGGACAGTGGAAAGAGTACATGTACCTTCTGAATCAGTTTGTGTCTGCATTTTCCGCAGCAGGTATTAGGTTAGTGTTTTACTTTGATGGGGCGGTGGAGGAAAGCAAACGAGCAGAGTGGGTGCGACGCCGGCTCAGGTCAAACAAGGATATTGCTAAGATATTCCACTTCATTAAGAGCCAAAACCAACAGCCTGGCAGGAATATGTTCATCCTACCTTCAGGCCTGGCCACCTTCTCTCGGTTTGCCCTCAAGTCACTGGGACAAGAGATCAGGTGCTCCATACGAGAGGGTGACTTTGAGATTGCCAGTTATGCCAACAGCCACCGCTGCATGGGTATCTTGGGTCAGGACTCAGACTTTGTCATATATGATACAGTCCCTTACTTATCTGCTAGTAAGCTTTGTTTGAAGAGCATGACCACAGTGTTGTTCTCGAGGGAGAGGCTATGCCATGCCCTGAAGTGTCAGAAAACAGAGCTCCCACTGATTGCTTGTCTCCTGGGGAACGATGTTGTCCCAGAAACTTGTGTGAGGCGTATCAGAGACAGAGCCATGAATGAGTATCGTAACAGGCATTGTCTACACGAAGGAGACAAGGTTTTTGCTGTTGCAGAGTTCGTAAGTAGTTGCCTTGTACAGAAGGATGGGTCTGTGGACATTGCTTCTCTGACACTTTCTGTGGCAGAAAAAGAACTCTTGGAAAAGGGAATGCACTCTTATGTGCTTCCAGGTCAAAGATTTTCATGGACCAGTGAAGAGTTGTGTGATGCAGACACAGTCTGTGCAATGGAGAAATGTGTCAGTGCTTCTATATTGCAGGTAATAACCTTGTAAATGATCTAAATGTGTTTTAATGTAAATATTGTCATGCAAATATTTCTGTATTCATTTTAGCATTTTTAATACTGTAGGCAGCCAAAGAGAAACATACAAGAGCTGATTGCTTCCTCATATACAATATCCTTTATGACGGAGTTGTTGAATGCAGCAACACCCTTGAAGATGAAGACATGGAACTCCCCTCTCAGGCCTCTGTGTTTCAGCCACTTAGAGAGCGTTTATATGGCCTGCTACTGCCTACTCACACAGGTACTGAAAAATCCTAAAATCCTACTGTATCTATGACTGGTTTGCCTTGCCTACTGTATCTATGACTGGTTTGCCTTGCCTACTGTATCTATGACTGGTTTGCCTTGCCTTTACTGCCTTGTGTCCAGATCTGTCTGTTTATTTTACACTGACGTTCATCGTGATAACAGGTGTTTTCTTACTATTTATATCCTGTAAGTTAATACATGGTTGATTCCGTGTCAAATTTCAGACATTATCGGCACAGATTTTAATGTTTTTGTTATATTAGAAACCCACAGAAATGAATTTGCACATTCCTTGCATCCATAATAAGGGAGATTCCGAACTGCACTATATCTTTCACTTATTGTATCTCCTCCAATGTAAGTCACACAGATTAAATGAGTTTTTTTTCCCTAAAGCTAGGCTGTAATGTCATTAATATGTCCAGAATTTTTGTTTTTTCAGTCATCGCAGAGATATTGTGACCTAGGTGGCATTGCATAGTTTCAGGTCACTACTGGGGCATTTTGACATTAAACTGTATTGGAGAGTTTAAATTGGGCCAGAGCCTGAATTCTGAAATAGGATCGGCTCTGACAAGAATGACGCTGGTCAGTGCGGCATAATTTTTGATGGTGAACAGAGCTGTAATAGTGTACTGTCTGCAAGTGCAGAGATTAACATGCCCCCGCTGACAACTTTGCTGGAGATTGCCATCTTGAATTCATGTGAATAGAGGATGCATTTTGATTGGCCACTTGATTTTTGTGCCTTCAGTACGTAGCTCAAGTAGCCCGCACACATTTGATATTCGTCTCAAGGCTTCGTGAGGCAGAAAACTCGCTAAAAATGATGCACACACAGTGAGCTATCTGCTAAGCAAACAGTCTCGAATGGCTATAGGGTGCAGCAGGAGGGGGAGCCCTTCTTTGTGGTCAAAATCTCAGCTCTGCTCCGGCTGCATGCCTTGCCCTCTTTTTGCAACACAGTTTCATGTCAGAGTTTCATTAAATCTGTGCCGATGAGGTCCAAAAGTGTCCTGATTCACCCACATCCTTTTGTAAGACATATCTTAAGTCAGTGTCCTGTACGATGTATGTGTATTCCTTTAAAGTGATTTTCTATTGACGCAAAGTGCGTCTCATAAATGTACTCAAAGTACCTCTTGAACTGTAAAGTGAAGAACTGAAAAGAAATCTTTTGTGTTTCCTAATATGATTGTCTCTATTATAGGCCATGCTGGGTCAACAGCTGCGGTAAAGGAGTGGTTTGTGTTTCCTGGAAACACACTCACTGAACCTAAAATGGTGTCACCTAGGCAGTTTAGTGATTCAGGTATTTAAGTTGTAACTTAGCATGCAGAGATTCATAAAGTGCATATTATATTACAAAATGTGTTTCTTTTTTAAGTTCTGTGTATGGATTGCATCAGAAATGTGAATGCTTAGGGAACTGCTGATTTTATTGTATTTTGATATATGATGTGTGTCTGTTTAACAGCAACATGGCCTGATTTAAGAGACCTGTGGTTTAAGAAAGACACCAAAGTTAGACATCTGCAGTTGTCCACTTTCCTTGCCATCCTTGACCTAAAGGAATACGCTCAGGTTCTGTATAGCCTTGAAGGTCCACTGCTGGTTGTTCTGTGCCTTGTCACATACATCTTCCTACAGGTGAGGCAGAATCAAGCTGAATCAATATTAAAACATATTTCACACAGTTGAAGCAACAAAATAAAAAGCAGCAACCCACAACATGTAAAACACTCTTTTATAACTCAATATTGCCAATTTTCGGAGGTAGCTATTGACTTTAGACACTTTAATTGTATCTGCTTACTATTTTTAGACAGAACTATCTCTTTAAAAGGGTAGTTGTGGCCTAGCGGTTAAGGTATTGGACCTGTGACCGCAGGATTGCAGGTTCAAATCCCAGGTCACCAATAGCACCACTGAGGTACTCTGAGCATGGTATCGTCCCCATGCACTGCTCCCTGAACAGAAAACCATAATGAAGATCCGATTCACAGTTATGGGAAACCCTGGCTTGAGTGTATTTCCAAAAAAGCATTTAACTAGAGATGAATCCCAAAGATTTACTTACTTTTGCAAACAGAATTTTGGATGTCTTGTGTATCTTTTCAACAAAGACATGAAATGTAATCCTTTATTTTGCAGTATTAGCTTTAGCACACTGTGTTTACCTTCATTTGTGACTTAGATGAAGATCAGATCACATTTAATGACAAACTTATTCAGAAAACCAAGACATTCCAAAAGGTTCATATACTTTTTCTCAGCACTGTATAACACTGGAAAGCTGGAAGTGGTTCATATTCACAAACAAACAAAAAGTACAACAGAACAACTTAAACAAACAAAAAAAAGGAACATTCTTTTGTTGGCCATGGTGAAGCCCCATCCTACATATAAACATTTTTGCAACTTGCCACTGGACCTCGTCCTTTTCCGTTCAGGGCCAGGACCAATTCAAATCAAGGTGTCTGTTACACAGCCAGCAGATTCCCCGTTTCTGGTCTTCATCTCTCTTAAATTGTCACATTTGCATGAGCTGGCATTAGGACATAACATGTACATTCTCTCCATGCATTTGAAACAAATGTGGTTGCAGAGGGAAAAAAAGAGCTCCGCTCATTGTCGTGAAACAAATCATCGTGTTCCAAGCATTTTTACGCCGGCCACATAATCGTGTTATTGTGCCACAAGCTATCACGTTTCTTCTGTGGCTGTTTTGACTGTTTCCTCATTTTCATTTTGCTTCATGTTTGCATTTATGTTGAGGCTTCACTCTATCTCTGTTTGTTGTGTTAAACAGACTTTCCCAGACTTCACAGCCACAGCTCAGGGGCACCATTCATGGCTGTCTCGTAATAATTGCCTTTGACTAGTATTTTTACAGCCATTTTGTCAGATGTGCCCCACGCATCTTACTTGATTACGTTTGCCATGATCTGGCATGATCAAAATGAATCTGAAGTCAAAGATTCTCATTTTAAGGTACAAGCTGATTTTGATTTGTAAAAAACCCCAGCTGTGACTTACGGTTGTGACATGTAGGGTGTGAACGCACATGAGAATGCTCCCGGGTCACCTTTTTATACCATTGTGTAACAGTTACACTAACCTTTTCTTTGGAATCTCGGCATAATTGTTAGTACTTAGTTAGGTGATGACTACTTCTTGCAAGTAACTAACCAGCAGTGCTCAAACACCGGCTATACTTGTTGCAACCCTGTGATGGTGGTAAACACTTTTGCAAGACACAAAGACCCTGTCACTGCAAAAAGACCTGGAAGAGTGACTGGAAGAACACTTTCAGTCCCTGTGCAAAACTGAACCTAATGCAATTTAAGGTTTTACATCGCATCCACTACTCTAAAACAAGACTGGCACAAATATACCCTTATACAGACGCAGGCTGCAACAGATTTCATAACACTCCTGTCAATTCCAACACCAATTCAAAATGTTTTGGTTATGCCCATCCCTGGCTACCTAATTTTTAATACTGTCAGAGGTGCTTAAATTTTTTATTTCTAACCCAATGCTGCAATGGCCATATTGACCACAGACAGGAGATACTCTACAATTATGGATGGACATAAAATAATTTGCCACCTTACACATAGAAGAATATTAGCACATTGGAAATTCAAGAACCTGTCTAAAGTATCTATGGCTGAGGGTAAAGATGGTCCGAAGTTCTCTTGCACCATTCAAATGTTACCAAAATAAACATGGTGATGGGATGTCATAATTTAAATGCCTCTATCCTGACAACTGTTTAAAATATGTCTTTGACCAAGAAATTATTTTAAAGTTTATCATATTGGGTCACTGTAATTTATTTATTTTGCAAGATTTGTCATTTCATTGTCATTGGTTTCAGGTGTCACACCTCTCCTTGGAAGACCTAGATGCTTATCTGAGTCAGGCCGTCTGTGTCATGTTCAAGACGTACACAGACCTGTGCCACACCAAGGTGGGTCCTATTAACCTCTCTAATTAAGCCGTTATTGTTAGTCACTCTGTCCATAGTTTGCATGACAATAGCAACACTGTTGGTCTGTTTGTTTCCCACGTTAACAATGTAGTGGGTCAGAAAAGACAATCTGTAAACCCAAACAGTTGTATTCTTTTTAGTCGGTTTATTTGTTTACTCTTGACATATTGCTCCTTTCATGACTTCACACCACATTTACGTTTGAGTATTTTACCTTTGCAAACTCACAAATACAGGTATGCATTTTTACCGAAGATTTTTGGATTGCTATTGGTCAGCATTTTGCTGTAAGAGACAGTATATGGTGGCCTGCCCTAGAAGGTGAATCTATTGTCTGCTGCCCTGAGCTGTAGTTTCACTGAAATGTTGTGTGAAATAACTTGATTTCAGGCCAAACCAGCACAACAACAAAGAAGGGTTATTTGTGGAATTAAGGACTCTGTTTAAAAAGAGAAGTATTTTTCTTTTTTGGGCAGGGGATCTGAGTTATTCTCAGATTTTGTCCTCAGCGTACAGTCTCAAGTACAATAAAAAGAAAGATGATGGGGGGGGGGGGGGGGGGGGGGTAATTTTGAGCAAAGTTGTGACATTCTTTTCTTCAATCAGATCCTATCCCCCGTCCCCACTGACCCACAGCCCTCCCTTCCTGCATTGCAAGAAAAAAAGGAATGAAAACCGAAAGTGCTGTAATTGTGGGCTGAACCTGAGTGTGATGCGCTGGCAGGCCGACGGGCTGACGGGCTCCGGCGCTGACCACAGCTGCGTTTGGCCGCCCACCCCTAATTTAAACCTGCCATGCGCGCTATTTCAGACCCCGCCACTACCGAGGGCGGCCCGCGGTTCACTCCCCAGCCTGTTTGACTGCCCCTAGCAGCCCCAGTAGTGCAGCGTGCTGCTGCACAGAGCTCCCACTACAGTCTGCAGATTATAGGTGGTGACGGGGGGAGGGGTCAATGAGAACCCCTGCAGAGGCATCTAGGAAGCCACCTATTGATTTATGGAGCAGCTTTGGTCTCTGAGCAGCACTTGGAAGTGGAACCCTGACTCTTTCCACGTACAGGTCCCAGACCTGGGTCTCTACCATAAAGAGCAGAGGATGTGGTCAGGACTTGGAACAGTTTGGAACCTTAACCAAATTTAATTTGGCTCTCCTGCCATCATATACTGATTAAGTTGATTGTTGTCCTATTACGTCGATCATGTAACATTTTACTTAAAAAGTAAACTTTACTTTAAAAAGTGTACTATGTATAACATAATTGTTTGCTTTTTAAATTTTGGGTAGTCATTTTATTTGTGGGTTGCTATGGTGGACTGGGCAGGAAATAGCAGCACCCCCAAATTAGTAAAAGTGACAATGAAAGTCAGTCCCATTGGTCATTGTGATCACACAGAACATCACAGCACATAGTGTACGCAACGAAACTCAACCTCTGCCTAGAACCCATTACACATGTGAGCAGGGGGCAGCCATCACAATGGTGTAGGGGCAATGCCATGCTCAGGACACCTCAGTCATGGGGGAGGATGGAGGAGAGCGCTGGGCTATTAGGCTGTAGAGTCGGTGTTTTCTTTTGTTTTGCTTTGGACAGGTGATTTCATGGGGATATGGAAGTGGGACAACAGGCAGGATAGTGTATTTTTTTCTGCTCCGCCCTGTGTGTGCGAGAGACTGAGATAGTCAGGGTGCGGATGTGTGCACACGCGCTCTCAATGAGTGCACAGCAGCAGCAGGTGTCAAATGGTAGGCAGGACGGGTCCAGGGAAGTGTGTGTGTTTGTGTGTGTTCAGTGGCGACAGCCTGCTGTTGGTCAGATTATAGCTCGCAAGACTATGCTGCCTCCTGGGAGCTGCAGGGAGGGGGGTTCTCTCACGGGGGAGCACCTGTTGCACACACCATTGTTCCCCTCCCCCATCAGGAGCGATACTATCACATCTGCCTGAAATCTCAGAAGGGGTGGAGAAAGGGAGGGGAGAGGTGGAGAAAAAGACAGAGGAGGAGGAGTGGAGTGTAGAGGAGATAGAGGAGAGGAGGGAGGGAGGGAGCAAGAGAGGCAGTGGAGGCTGGGAGGAACAGATGGTAGAGGGACTCCTGAGATTGTCCCAGTCCTCCCTCCTCACCTCCCCTCGCCTTATTGGCCGTCCTGTGACCACTTGGCACAGTGAGGGAATGCTCTCAAAAGGAAGGGATTGGGAATACCACTGCATCAGAGTTCTCTCTCTCTCCCTCTCTCTCCCTCTCTCCCTCTGTCCCCCTCTCTGTCTCTCTCTCATAAACACACACACATTCTCACAGTTTCACTCTTGCACAAAGCAAAACATGCATGAAACTTCACACCAAAACATAATTCAGTTACGTTGATTTTTGAAGGACAAATTAGTCTTTACAAAAATTGCCCAATGCCCTCAAAAAATCTAATTTTGACCTAATCTTTGTGCCGCGATGAAGCATACATATTGTGTTTCCTGTAAAGAAAAGATCATGTTTGAGAGCATGCCAGTCATCTTAATCCTCCCAAGGAAAATGCACTTGGATTTACAAGTTCTCTGTGGTACCACTCTCACAACCCCATACTGGGTCATGTTTGTGTCTGTCGAGAGCCCTCACATGCTTTTTCTGTCTTACACACACCCCTGGGGCCCAAAAGCCATGGGTTGCCCTGAAGCTTCACCCCGATGGGCCTTGACAGATCTGACGGCATCTGCATCTGGCTGAAGGAATGACTCCTTTGTTTATGTTTTGGGAAGCCAGGAGGAGGGCCCTGCATGGGACAGCTTTCACAGTTTCCAGTTAGCTGGTGGCTCCTCACACCTCCTCTTCTCAGATGTGCGTGCTGGTTGGGGAGAGCTGTGAAGAACAACGCACAGTTAAAATGCAAGTGGTGTTATGGTAGAGAGAGGTATAAAAGGGTGTTGTGTATGACTTATGTTCCTTTCCTCTTTCATTGACAGTCGCAATTTTAGAATGGCATTTCTCATTTAATTTTATCAAAGCCACCATCTGCAAAACCAACACTGTAAAAATGTTTGTCATCAGCACAATTAAGGAAATTTTAAATGTTAATATGTCTAAACAAAATAAACATGGGGATTAATGGTGCAGCAAGAAACACACACAATCTTATTTTAAAGCATTTTATGTCTTATGGCATCAATCAAATCATAGCAGACTGCAAAACAAACAAAACAAGAAAGCTGAGGGACTGTGTGTATGTGTGTGTGTGAGAGAGAGAGTACACAGCCATCCGCCTGAGAGGCACGATCTGTCCAGCCGGCCACTGTCTGCATGAGGCCCTTTTTATCTGCTGTGCCTGCCCTTTGTTTTCTTTAGGTTAATCTGTGTTTGAGTGGTGAGCAGGTGGTAGGCCTGCAATCTGTGTGTGTGCCAGATCAGTCTAGTCAGGCCTGTCTCTTATCTCCAGCCTGGTGGAGGTGAGGGAGAGGAAAGGGTGGTGTATGTGGGCTCTGTGTGTATGTGTGTGTGTGAAGGGGGGGTGGCACAGGTGCGGCTGGAGGGTAAACACTGACAGAAAAACATCTGCCCTATATGTCCTTCTCCCTCCTCAACAGGTGAGTAGCCCTAGGGCTGTGTGTGTGTGTGTGTGTGTGTGTGTGTGTGCCAATCCAGTCCTGGAATTAACCACTCCAGCACTTCTGCCACATGTCTCTCATTTGAGGTGTGGACTCATTGTTTGAAATAACATCTCTCTGAAACAAGAGCTTAAAACTGCTGTTGCACAAAGAAGTAGTCAGTCATACACCTTAACCGCTACTGAGTTTGTGCAGATGGTGTTGAAGAGGTGCATTGTGCTGGGTGAGGCCATGGGCCCTCGGTCCCTTTGTTCATTTGTGTGGTACAGTATGGGGCCAGGCTCCCACAGATGGTCCACAACATCTGTACATCACTATACCATTATTCACATCCCATCAAAGAATTTGCCAAGAAACTACATCACACACATACAGCGGTATGGATGTGACATTTGCACTGTTATTGATAACTAAATGTCTCATAACTTTAACAAGTACAATATTATTTCATTCTTTTTTTCATGTAAACTCATGCACATAGTAAAGCTTCATATAGACACACCCTTACAATCAATATAAGGATTTACATTTTAAACATATGTGCCATTTTATTACCAGCCATTGGATGTGATTTTTTGTGAAGTTACAGTTTTGTTATAAAGTCTGTGAAGTTTAAAAAGAAACCTTAAAATCAATAGATTTTTACCAAGAAGGACACCTAAATGAACACAGACAAAAACTTAGTTTGTAAATAAGTCGTTTTTTAATTAGAATTATGAAAGCTGGTGTTATAGATTTTGAGATATGTGCGTTGTGGACGGTATTATTTTTCATTATTTTTTCATGTTAACTCTATAGCTTAATATAAACAAACTCAAAATCCATATAAGGATTTACTTCATACACATATCTGACATTTTATCAGTTACGGACATAATATCAAATACTTCCATGTAGGCCTACATACATTTTTAATCCCCCCTCCCATGTCCTCTTCATATAACTTATGAATGTTCTTGTAATCTTTTAATTACACCTTTTATTTTCCTAGCCGATCATCCTCCCATGGCACCCATTTGCTGTCTGGGTGGGCGTGTATCTTTAAGAAAAGACAACATTGTTTTTGAGAAAAGCTGTAAAAACTAGCAGTGCTTGAGCTTGATCAGCAGCTCGAGCAAATTGGGAGGCAACAATTTGTTTTTTGCACATTTCAGGATGACTGTCTACTAGGAAATGAATACTAATAACGGGCAACAGAGATGCAGGATACTGGGCATTTTTGCATTGCAGGGGTATTACAGAGGCAAATCAACCCAGTCCATAAACGTTTGTTTGTAGCGTAGGGCCACTTAGTGAAATAAGTAAATGTAAAAATTAGAAGCGGAGGAATTGAATTTCTTAATAAGCGTAAGTGCTGTGCTCTGGTAGACAGCCATGCACAGAGCTGCATGCCACAAATTCTCTGCATCTGCCCTGATTTTTTGGATGTGCACATCAAGTGACAACAGGTCAAAATGGTGCCTGCACTGATTCAAATTGATGGTGAAGGCTTCGCAGTTGATTTGGAACAGAACCATGAATTCAGCTTCAATCAACAGTACCTTAAGCAAAAAAAAGTCCAAGAATACTACTTTGGACATATACATGAAATGTTTATTTTGAGAGACTTCTGTCTAACCTACCATTAAGTCATAGATGCGATCTTACAGCCATCTTAACTGCTGTTCTCCCTTGCGGCAGGTTCCCTGCGTTGATCCCAGGGCTGTGCAGCTGGGCTCCCTGTTTGTGCGCGGTCTCACCTACCTGGTGGCGGCCAACAGTGCATGTGGTGCTCCACTTAGCATGGAGGAGGTGATGCCCTGGAGGACTTTTGATGGACTACTCTTCCACCAGAAGTATCTGCTAGCACACTCCGGCCAGCCCACCGAGGAGCTTATGGAGGGCAAGGTGATTAATGAAGCTATTGATACTCATTTGACCTCATAATAATATATTAGTTTTATTAGGGACATCATTAGTCTATTACATTTAGGGATGAAGCTAGTTGTGACAACATTTAGCAGGTTTTATAATGCAATAACAGAGATGGTAAAATCTGAACATGGTCAAAAGCAAAAGGTTAAAATATGTTGGTTTCAGATTTCAGCACTGAAAACAGGGAAATGTGTTCTCAAAATTAAACATTGTATGCCAGTATTGGGATTGTATTGAAAAAATAAAAATAACAAACCCAGCAGTAGAGACAGAGGTTTCTAGAGAACACAGTAGCAGAATTGGTTCATCAACAAATGTAAATGACTTGTAATCAAGACAAAAAAATGATGTACCCAATTGTTTGCAGAGTTCATGGATCTCGCAGTTCTACTCTCTGAGAGAACGTGTTGTTGATACGTTGTTGAATCGAGGTAGAACCATACAGTCAGCCCCACAGAGAACTCAGCAAGGACTTGGTGAGATTTGCTTGTGTCTTTTATGATTCATGTCTTTTTCACTTTCTTGAGATTGAGTCCAGAACTCTTGTTTACACTGACACAGTCTGTTTGAGAACTGTAATGTTAAACTTGCTGTTTTACAGCATCAAAGATGCAGCCTTGGAAATGGTTTATGGCAGCTGAGCCCTTTTAAAATGTTTCACAACATTTGATCAGATTTGGTTTTTAATACTGCAGCGCATCAGTGCTGTTTTACAGCCAGCAAGAAAGTCCATGCAGACATGGTTAAAAGATTCTGTCTCCACCACGATTCCAGTGGCAAAGACCATTGCCCACACACTCTGGCGCTTTCTAAAGACAGCCTATCATTATTATCCATATGTTGTAAATCAAATAGTAAAGAATAATAGAGGAGAGTATGCAACGAAACAATGTAAGACAGTCGGTGCCCCAACAGCAAAACAATACCCAACAGTCCGCCTAATCACATCCAGCTGGGCCCTGGCATAGGCTGTGTTCCGGTGGCAGACCGTTCTGGATCCACAGGATGCTTTGTCATAACAGGAATAATTCAGGGTTGCTTTTTATAGGAAGTGCGCTATATAAAGTAACATAACAAGACAACAAAATTACAACATGGGGGCCGTTTACAAAACCCCTCAAACTCCCTTTTCTTTCAAACAGCATTCAGCGTGCTGCGGTTCTGTTTGGGAGATTAAAAGAGCTCCAACTGCAAAATTGTATCCATCTGTTTTTTTCCCCCTCTCCTCCACATCCTGACGCTGAGCAGCGCATGTCACATGCATTGCCGCGATAGTAGCCTGGATTAGCCCAGAGAATAGCACGGGGTCAGCTCAGATCGGACAACCCAGTTCTGTAGGCTCAGAATTAGGTGCCCATGGGATAACCATATTACTGTGATTTACAGTATCTGCATTTGAATTGCTAAATTTTGTCACTTTTTGGTACATATTAATGTGTGGCGATTCAAAAGCAGACCTTTTGGCAGTATTTTATTGTTTTTTTACTGCAATGGAAAACTACACATCCTAAAAATATTCTCTTTAATTTATGAGTGGCTGGATTATGTGAGTACTTATATGCATTAGCATGAGATTTGTCAAAGCAGAAGGGAAATAAAAAGGATCCGATTATTGCTATTTTGGAGATTTTCTTCACAAAGGGAAAACATACATATGTCAAGATATGGAACATTCTGTTGCCTGGATGCTACATTAACGTCTAATTGAAGGGTTTTTGTCTTCCTCACATGGCCAGCAAAACCCTCTTCCCCCACTTTCAAATCTGTTGTTTCAGTAAATATTGGAATTGTGTGCTGACAACATGATTGGAAAATGGTAGGCCTCAGCCATAGTATTTAATTCTTGAGGGGCTGGGAAAAACACAATGCTGAGACAGGAAAAAAACAACATGCTTCTGCAATTTTTAACCAAGAGCAATCAAAAATATAGACAACAATCTGACCCACTTATTTGTGTTTAAGTGCGTGTTTTGCAGAAGTCAGTCATCTTTTTTCTACTCAGACTCCTTTGTTTTTTGTTGTTATAAGATGATTGTTCTGTGCTGTAGACAGTAGACAGTCTGTGAAAACTGATACTCTTTTTTTGCTGTCGACTCCAGAGCAGACTTATAAAAAGGTATGTCTTTAATTTATGCCTGAAACTCAACTAGTAATCACTGCTAGAGTCCTGTGGGGAGATGGCGGCATGGTCTAGGCCACGAGAAATTGTATGGTATGCCATTCCAGAAGATTCTTAATGTTTCAGGCCTCATACTGAATATTTATACCAAGAGTGTGAAAACCTACAATTAAAACTGCGTCAAAAATTGTTTTCCTCCTCTTCATACATTTTCACAGGGAGGCCTGTGAGTGAGGAAACATGTTATTGGGGAGCCAGTACCCCAAAGCTTTATGGGTCATCAACGTACAACAGTAGGCCACATTGCAGAGCTCCTGGAGCCTACATACAAGGTACTGCAGAGAATAACAAGCTAACTGTAATTTCACTCTCTACACATGTCACAAAGACATATTCTTTTTCAGTGACCTGAAATATGACTTTATACATTTTTATTTGTCCCTTATGATCAAGGTTATGGATCTCGTCCAACTGCACGGCATCCAGGCAGAAACAGATACCGGTTAGCTCCAAGGTGAAAAGTTTTTTGTAGTTATTATTTGACTGTTGCACTAAATACAAATTATGTATATCTGTACATTAACCACTTTTAACATGAACCTTTTCCAATCTCAGTGAAAATACTACTGTTTTCATTTAGTGTTTTTGACACCTGTGTGAGCGTTCCGTGCTGTATTTGAATGGTCCTATATGGACTATCTATAGATGCTTAGACTATTCATAAACAACGTGTTGAAATTCTGTGGAATCTGTTAGGTTTAGGAATTGTGCGTGATTAAGGTGATGAGTCAATAAACAAAATGAAGCTGAATATCAACGACTCAAAAAACTTGGATGCACTATCCAAATAAAGTGCTACCAACTTACTGTGTAAATGATAGGTTGTGTTGTTTTCACTATGTGGGCACCATATTATGTCTTAATATTCCTTGCCAATTTTCTGGAATTGTAGGTGGCCCGAGCATAATCACAGGCCCCACTGTCCATGATTCAGCACCATGTTCTGAGAAGAAAGGTACAAGAGACACTGTAAATCACTGACAGACTGCAGAGACACACTGGCAGCTACCTCTGGCGGTCTACAACCAACAGGCGTCTAAAGTCAAACTGGATTTCTTCTGTTTTAAACATTCTGTTCCTAATGGATTATGATAATGTATACTCCTCCTGTGTGGAAGTAGTTTCATCAGTCTTTTGCCAGTTAAAAGAACAGATAACAGCTCTGAGGAAAACAGTTGTGTGACTACTGCACCTGGAACTATGCTGTCACAGCCCAAACAAAAAGAGGTATTGTTTTTAATGAGGGAAAGAATGACTTACAAAAATATGTTGTCACACTAAAACACACAGATAAATTCCTGCAAGAGCTTGTGTTATATAATTTACCATAGAGGACTTGTCTGACAACCACACTACAAATCTGAAGATGTCCATAGGAATATGACTGCCTGCACTTGCTACAAATACTTCAATAAAGACACTTTTCTAAAACAGCTCCCTGGCTTATCCAGAACTAGTAATAAAGACACAAGGGGAGTGGGGGTGTGATGGGTTTTGAGGGCTGTTTGATGGGATGAAAACGTTTTTAGAGAGAAAGGAGGCCGATTGGCTATCGTGGAAAGCCTGTACAGTGCTCAGGGGTGGAGGATTCATGGCATACCATTGAGCAAAGCAAAGACACAAAAAAGTTTTCATATCCGTCTTCCCTCCTCCAGCCTTGTTAAGTTCCAAACAAAATTCTAAACCTGCAAAGCACTTGTTGTAAGTGCAGATTTAACACAGAAGATATTGTCAAAACTATTCACCTTTAAGGTTAAACAATAATTTAAACTTTAAAGTTTTTTAATTGCTGAAACATGAGCCCTTGCTTGGATAGAACAGTAAATTGATGACTGAAAGCAAGTGGGAGAGGGAGATTGGGTATGGGTTCAGAAAATAACCCAGGTGAGACCAAAACCTAGCCTGGTAAACCAGCCCCTCGTACTGCACTTCATTTCGTACAGAGGGTCTGGCTGTGCTCTATATAGAAACATTTTTTTCCTAGAGGTGTAGACTCTGCTGAAGTTTAAAACGATTGGATCTGCCTTTACCCAATCACTAACGCCTGCTCGCAACATATTCAAATAGCCTGGCTATAAGCCTTCCTACGCACTAAAATTCAAATATAGCACACAAAGTTGACATCATCGCTCATTAACACTTTCTCCGTTCTCTGAATGGTTAGGCAAGATTCTGTCTGAGACGACCATGTCAGTGGTCCCACCATCATCATCCCTGTTCCAAAGAAATCCTCAGTGACTTGTCTCAACGACTACCGCCCAGTTGCACTAACATCCACTATTATAAAGTGCTTTGAAAGACTAGTAATGAGACACATCAAGTCACAGTTAACAGCCATGGCAGTTTTCGTACCGCCCCAACTGCTCCACAGACGATGCCATCAACACTGCCATCCACCTGGCTCTCTCTCATCTAGACCAAAGGGCACATATGCCAGGGTGCTGTTCATTGATTTTAGCTCAGCATTCAACACCATCATCCCCCAGCAGCTGATAACAAAATTGGGTGAACTTGAACTGGATCCTGGACTTCCTGGTAGGAAGACCCCAAGCAGTCAGGATCGGAAGCCAGACCTCCAGCACAACCATACTGAACACAGGAGCTCCCCAAGGCTGCATGCTCAGTCCGCTGCTGTTCACACTCCTCACCCATGACTGTGCGGCAACGCACAGCTCAAACCACATCATCAAGTTTGCTGATGACACGACCGTGGTGGGTCTGATCAGCTGAGGCAACGAGGCCCGGTACAGAGAGGAGGTGGCACAGCTCAGCAACTGGTGCACTGTCAACAACCTGTCCCTCAACGTGGACAAAAGAAAAAAACTGGTCATCGACTTCAGACGGACTTTTCAGACGGACAAATTGTCCAGAGCACAACGTTTCTGGGCGTTCACATAACAGACAATCTCTCATGGACTCAAAACACCACACACATCGCAAAGAAAGCCCAGCAGTGTCTGTACTTTCTGAGAAGACTGCGTAAAGCCCATCTCCCAACCTATATCCTCACAACTTTCTACAGAGGGATGATTGAAAGCATCCTCAGTGTGGTTTGGCAACTGCACCGCTGTGGACCGTAAGGCCCTGCAGCGGATTGTGAGGACAGACGAAAAGATCACTGGAGTCTCTCTGCCCCCCTTAGACATCTATAGCACCCGCTGTCTGAAGAAAGCCAAGAACATTGTCAAAGACACTACTCATCCCTCCTATGGACTATTCTCTTCACTACCGTCAGGTAGAAGGTTCTGCAGCATCACTGTTCGCACCTCCAGAATGGGGTAGAGCTTTTTCCTCAGACTGCTGAACAACCTGTAGTACAATTAGACTGTAATTCCTTAGCAACTCAGAATTCAAACCAGTACACTGCACCTTATTCCCCTCGCACTTCTTTGCTGCTAATACCCCATATTTATGTAGAATAGTTTTTGTACAAATCATACCACTAGCCACCACAGTGTTTTGCCAAAAGCCATGCCCTTTCTAGTGTGCTTGTTTTATGTCACCTTACCTGCCTTTTTCACGTGTCCAAGAGTATGTGTGTGTGTGAGTGTGTGTGTGTGTGTATGTAGTTGTGTGTGAACAGGCGTGTGTGTGTGAGTGAATCTGTGTAGTTCCTCATGATTGTGTGTGCCGGTCCCGGTGAAACGCTGTCTCGTCTCACTATTTATTGTGTATATGGCTGAAACGACAATAAAAAACCAACTTGACTTGACTTTTGCCATTAACATCATCTATCTAATCATTGTGTGTGTATGAATACGTGTGTGAATGTGTGTGTGGATGTGTGCCAGGACGTTTTAATTAAGTAGGGATACTGCTCTGGCTGCTATGTTGAGCTTGTTTAGGAGGAAATGAGTTTCACAGTGTGCTGTCAGGTCGGTTTTCACCACAAAAGCACCAGGACAGAGAAGTATTAGTCAACATAGTTTTTTTTATTTCCCTACTGCAACTCAATCTCATATGTAAAGTAGCCCACAAACAGTAGTGAAGGCTCTCTACAACACAGATACCTGAGTCAGCAAAAGTGTGTAGTGCCTCTGTTGTTAATGGTTTTTACAGGGGCTGTATTTACCTTGCCCACAAATGATAAATATCACTCAGATGCCTTT
This sequence comes from Coilia nasus, assembly GCA_027475355.1. Lineage (NCBI taxonomy): Eukaryota > Metazoa > Chordata > Actinopteri > Clupeiformes > Engraulidae > Coilia > Coilia nasus. Next base: position 4,803,351 of record CM050204.1, on the reverse strand, counting down.
GCAGTGTATCATAAAAAAGGCAGGGATTTCTCTCTTTGACCATGTTGCGCTTGCTGACATGAAAAATACTCACAGACTCACAGCAGAGTCTTGTATAGGCAATGCATAAAATGAATGTGATTGATTTACTTTAAAAAAGAGATAGAATAAAAGCTGTAAAAGATAAAAAACATGCTGAGGTGATAAGTTTTGAATGTAAAGGGTGGACTCTTAGTGATTAATGATTGGGAAATGATTATGGTGAGTGTGTATTTTGAGGGTTGTTTTTATAGTGTAGAACAGCAAAACAAATGGTAAAAATCTCAAAGTGGCTGCCCAGGAATAGATCTGCTTCTTCTAGTGAGAGCAAAAACACATGCTCTTACACTATGTCACATTTTTATCCCAGACTGAGTGGGGGGAAAAAGATTCTCAGCAAATAAACTTCGAAGTTCACAACAACTCTTGGGCCTTCTTGTTACCAAAAGAAGCCATTTACTTTAAAAATACACAGAGTAAAGAAAAAAGTAACAACAAAAAAATGAGTGTTTTTCTTTTTTACATAATGGGTGCAATTATCTGTTTAATTATGGTGCTGTGCAGAGTGCATTGTAAATATAGCAGCCAGAGCACAGCGCAGTGCTGTAGAGAGCAGCGCGGTGTGGTCTGTGCCCGACGCCGGGCGACTGGCCCCAGAGAGGTACCGCGAGGGGGGCTGTGGTGCCCTGGTGCCGAGACCGTGGCATGGCGGGCCCGGTGTGGTGGGACGGGGCTCAGCCATGCATGCCTCTGAGGGAGCCGAGCGGGAGGGGAGGGGTGGGGAGTGGCAGTGCAGGGTGGTGGATTTGTGGGAGAGACGGCTGTCTATTTGAGCCACACTGGGATGAGGGGAGCCATGGGTGGTGGGTGGAGGAAAAAGGCGGGGTGCGTGTGTGCTTGGAACTGGAGGGGTGGGGTGGGGGGGTTGTCTGCCACAGAAACCTAGGCTTTGGCATGCTGTCATCTCTGCTTCCTCAGTGGTAGGGAGTTTGTGTGTGTGTGTGTGTGTGTGTGTGTGTGTGTGTGTGTGTGTGTGTGTGTGTGTGTGTGTGTGTGTGTGTGTGTATGTGTGTGTGTGTGTGGGGGGGGGGGGGGGGGGGGGGCAGAACACAAGGGGGAGAGGGAAAAGGGGGTGGAAAATCATTGGCTCTTAAACCGCACCCCCACCCTATCTCTCTTACTCCCCCTTACTCTCTCTCTCTCTTTCTCTTCTCACCATGTCTTTTTCCCCAGAAGAAGAAAAAATGAAAGTCTAGCTGGCTGCTGGTTTGAGTTTGGGGTTTGTTTTTCTGGTTGGATGTGGGGAGAGGTCTTTAGGGGAAGCGAGGTAGGCGAGGCTCAGGGGTGAGCGGCATTATCCTTCGCCAGAGAAGAAGCGCAAACTGAACTGTGGCAAAAATGGTTATTCTGCGTGCGCATTATGGGGTGTTGATTGGCCAGGAGCCTATAATGAGACTTTGATCCGTCTTAATGTCCGCTCATTACAGTCGTAAAAATGATCACTGTAGAATATATATATAGGCATGTTTACTCTGGATGACGGTGACAATCATGATAATTGCAGATTGTCAAAACATCTGTTTTCTGTAATGATTTCACATTTTTAGGAACAAGAATTTGAATTCTTGTCAAAAGTCAAAAGCCAGCTTTCTATTTTAAAATGCACAAGGCTGTTCATGAGCTATTTTACCAGCACATGACTGATGCCTAGCATGTGTATGATCCATGCAAGGAAAGTGCCAAATGAGGATGAGCCAATTGTGTTGAATTCTGCAGATCTGTGTAGAATTGTACCATCATTCACTACACACTGTTTGCAGCACTACTGCTCTACAGATAGAGATCGAAGACTGCCATGTATACAAAGTGGTAGTCAGAGCACCGATGGCTGTGTGCAACAAACAGAACAACCAATATTTACTGTGCCGGTCTAAAAATAGACAGCGAGAAAACACAAGCGTCCCATTCCCAGATTCTCTTTTCTCCCCCCTTCACCATGCTGAAAAAGAGGGCCAAACAAGGAAAAACATTAAAGTCAAAAGGAGTCAGCAGTTCTGGAGCCCAGTTTTTTCTTTTCTTTTTTTTGTTTTTGTTTTTAAAGCACTTCAGTGGTTAGGATTGAGGGGAAGGGAAGCTAATAATATTAGCTACTAAAGGGTCAGTTCCAAAGCCAAAAGGGAGGCTTTGCCACAGAATGGATTTCACTGCACAAGCGCAAAGGTATTTATCCCTGTGGATATGAAATAGGTTGACAAACAGCTATTGCTTTCTTTTCAAGAAGTGATGAAACTCCTATTACAAATATCTCACATAATGACACAAGAAAACCTTTGAGCACACGAGTAAAAGCTTGTGAGGCATGTATGGATAACACTGTCACAGCATGTTGGATTTACTTTGATAAAAAAGGCCAATAAACTGTTGCTGTTAAATCTCAAAGAACAGAAGAAAAAAACGCAGAATCCTGAAATGTGCGGTTTGTGGTTTTGAACCTTAACAGATTTGAACAGACAAAGTGGTTATGTTATTGTACACATGCACACAGAAGTAATAATTGATGGGGAACACTCTTTCTGCTAATTGTCAGAACCTCCTGGTGGCTGCAAAAGTAGGTTTGTGCAACTTTTGTCTGTGCTGCTGCTGTCAACATCCATTTTACAAACAACAATAGTTGTTCAACAAAATACTTAAGAACAGTTAAATGCTATTAAGTGCAGCAGGAGAAAATGTGGCCACAGCATTGACATAAATGGCTGTTTTATTTGAAAACTAAGGTTAGACTTTCTTTGCCAAATAGCATCCTCATAGTCTCAAAACACCTGTTGCTGTCTGTGTCAGAATGCTAGCTGTAGACTCATGCTATGACAACCCGCATCTTCTCTACATGCTCGTAAAACACCTCTCAGTGAAGAGCCCAGGCTGTTGTAGAGGGGGACATATTTCAGTCAGTGGGGACAGCCCATCTCCTCCTCTGTCTCAGCCTCCATGGTGATATATGGTCCAGGCCATCCCAGTTTTGTTAAGTTGCAACTGTAGAGAGAATCGACGAACTGTTACTAATTTGCCTTATAAAAGGCACATTGTTTTTTCCCTGCATCTTCTATCACTCTCTCACTTGGTCACATTCTCCTCTGTTACGAGGGCTTTGTGGTGTACGAGGTGAGCAGGCTATGTGGTGAAAGAGCAGAGCAGGAAATGTCAGGTTATGTGTCGGTGCCAGCCTCCATTTTGTGGCTAGTGGGCCGCCGCTCATTGGAACATATGCTGCCTGTTGCTCACCCGCCATCTGTTCACTGGGCTGCTCAACTGATGAGGTGATCCTGTTGCCGTGGCGATCAGCTCATTCAAAAGGACAGCCCTGCAAACATTTCCTGGGACAGCAGCCCCCACCCTACGCCATTCAGCCAATGTTTTTGTTTTTTTCCCTCACTTCAACATTTTTGTTTGCCTACAACGGTTCTTCTTGTTTTTGTTATTGTTGTTTGTATATTACATAATTAACGCATCCTTGAGGCATGACTTTGTTTGTTTGCATATACAACCTTAAGTCAAAGACATTATATAGGCAGTGGCGTCCACCAGAATGTATCCTCTGAAGTATAGCCACAGTTAGTTTTCACCTACAGAAGATTCTTGAAGCTGTAGTGCCAAAACACTAAAACTCTTGGTGACTTGCCACACCATCTTGTTGGGTCTTAAATGAGTTGTTGTGTATCTAAAGGTTTCTTCCTTATGATTTGCATCCATCGGTAATTCTTGGCTGAAACACTACTTAGGACAACAGTATTTATTTTGGTAGACATCTAAAGATGCCCTCTTTGCCTGTGTCCTGTGAGTAATTAAAAGTCTATAGAGAGGTAGTTCTTTATTTATGATCATTTTGGGTTATGTAGAACTATCACAGTAATAACAAGTTGGGGAATTAATCATTTAGTATATTACAATACATGTACGTGAAATACAAGGCATACATTTGAAATTGCCAAATGACGTGTTTCAAATGGCTCATTCCATTTGAATGTCTTTGCAGTCCTTCCATTGTTATGCTCTCTCTCTCTCTCTTTCCCTCACACACACTCACACACACACAAATGACTCCCAAGAGGAATGGTCACCGGTAGCTTTGCCCCAACAGGTAGGTTCCTGCCATTGAAGATCCCATTGTAGAGGCTACTGTATGTGGCTCCCAGCCTGTGGGTGTTCAGTGTCGCTGTTTGTAACTGCCAGTGCCCGGTTAACCCGATCCACAAAGGGACAGGACAGGAGTGCTCCGGTATAAAGGGGCGCGGACAGGGCCAGTGAATGGCGGAGGAAACAAAATACCAAAAGAGACTTTTGGATGCAGTCTGTTCGTTTCCTCTCAGGTCAACTCCAGCCGCCTGGCTGCTCTAAAAGTCAAAAGGTTTTTTTTCTTTTCGTGAGGGGCTCCCCACGTGCCCTGCCATTCCACCCGCCCCATGTCCCTTGTCTGACTGGGTCTGCTTTTTCACAGTCCTGGTGACCATATGCCATCGAGCATGCATTAATTACTGCGTTTGGGGAGTTGCAATGTGGTCATCTTTAAGGGATCAAGTGTCTAAAAAAACATGGACCTCGTTTGCTGGGTACTCGTGTGTTAGATGTTTAAAGACATGGTGTGTCTGAAGTGGTGTGCTGAAATTACTGTGTTGGCTGAGGTGATAATGATATTGGCCATGACTTGAGCAGACCAAGCAGAAATTTAAAGAAGGTTAAAAGGGGAGGATTTTAGGGTTGCAGGTTTTTATTTAATCCAGGTGTGAAGAGCCAGAGTGAAGCATATAAAACTAGTCAATGTTATTCATACCAAATATGGTCCTTCGATACTTTAATATCTGATGCAGAAAAAACAAGGTTGACCAATATTCTAATCTTGGAGTCAACTATGACCAAATCAATTTATATAAAACACTGCGGTAGACAACTTCTGACATGTTTAACCACAACTATAGAACAGAAGACATTGTTCACCTCTCAAATCTATGCTGATGCTAAACGGGAAAGACGGCAGATTAAGCTAACTGACTGGTATTTCATCATGTTTATGTTGTAGCCCGAGATGACTGAAGTTTTGGAGGTGTCTGTCAAAAGCTGACTGGCTATCAGGGACATAAACGGTGTCATCTTGTGTCTACAGACTCTTACTGTGGAGTTCAAATGTGGTGTGATGTCACTCGAGTCACATGAATTGCTTTGTGAAGTGGTGGGTGGCTTTACATCAAACCCACGCTTAATGAAAAACCTCATCAAGACTGTATCAAGGAGCACCCAACCCCCCGAACACCCTCTCCTTCCCACCCAAACGCCCTTCCTTCCATATTCAGTACTGTAATTAGTACATTATGAAAACAACACGCTAACTAATTGCTGAGCAGCATGCCACATCAGAGAGAAGGGGCTCCGTGATAAAGAGCTAGCTCCTAGAGTTTGACAGAGGTGAGCAGAATGTCAAGAGAAACCCACACTATCTGACTGAGTCTCCTAGACACCCAGAGGGTGTGCAACTTTGGCCCTTTTCCCTGCATAGTATGTAAGGCACTTCAGGTCAACTCCTTTTGTTTGTAAATGCACTATTTAAGTAAAAGTGACTTGAATGACAGGGGCCTGGTTCTTCCAGCTATCCAGTTGTTTATTCTATACAATATATTACATCAGTTGCCTAGGTAATACCAAAAATGGACAACTACTCACAGATTCATAAAAGAATTAGAGTGGAAATGAAACGTACAGATGCATTTACTGAAATTTGACTGTGTTTTTTTTGTATCTGTTTCTATACTCTGATGAAATGTTATATACGTATACATTTATTTGTGTAAACGTTTTCCGTTACCCCATTGGTTCTATCCAACTGTCTCCATTTTGCCATGCGGAATGAGGCTGAAGCTTGATTATGAGACTCTCCCAGCCTATGCAGCACTGGCATTGTCTCAGCTCTGCCCTGCCCTGCTCCAGCTCACAAAGGGAAGCCCCAGCGTCACAAAGAGGCCCAAGTGACCAGATTTACTGCTGGCCCTTGATCGGCTGGAGACCCCCCAACTTAGGCCTCATTCACATATCCTTGAACATGTACGAGGCATAGGTGTGTATGGCCCATGAGCGTGTTGTGACCGTATTTGTATTCACAATGGACATGTCTGCATGTATGGTGCGTGGGTGGGAATTCAACTGCCAGCTCGTCTCTCAATCCACTCAGCCTTTAAGTGTCTTTAAGTGAGCACAACTCTGTTTCCCGTTGATATCGCTTTAATAAACACAATATGTGTTTCTCTGTTTTTTATTTCCTTATTTTAAACATTGTTTAGAAAGCATAACTGCACACAGTACAACTTGATCACTTTGAGAAGGCCGACAGAATATTTGACATTGTTCCAAAACATGTAGGCTGATTGTTGTCAAAGCCTTCACTGCCGGTACAAAAAAGCCAAAACATTTTTCACCCCTTCTGTAAAGGTATGATAAACTCTGCCTGTTTGGTAGCAGTCACATATAGTGTAGTGACATATGATCCTCAATTTTGTCAGGCTTGTTGACATCAGATTTATAAAACAAATAGGATACATTAAAGACTCAAGCTCAAGTAGCTCAAGTGGTCGACAGAAGAAAAACGGTTAAGGCTCTTCTTTTATTAAGAATACTCCCAAGAAGAAATCACCACATAATCTTTCTTCTTACTATTAAGAACATAAAAACATCACTACTATTATACCTACAACATGCTTGACTGGGCACTGTAAATACTTATTTCAGTACAGGTATTTCAGTTTCTATGTTCACGTAGGCTATTTACTGCACTTGTAGGGCAGGTCTGGTATTGCAACGTCAATATTGCTAGCTTTCCAGCATTTGTTTAATGCAACTGTAGGTGAGTGGTACTATTTTTCACTCAGTTGGGATGCTTTTGAGGTATCCCTGTGTCAATACATACATTGATAGCATGACATTGTATAGTTGTGTCTTAGCATTCAATAAGATTTTGGCTGAATATGCTCACATCACGCGCAGAAAAATATTTTCTATTTTGTAGTTGCAGCCCATATTCTCAGTGTATACCATGGACAGAACACGCTCGGATCAAGCATGCTGTGTGAATCTGTTAACGTGCATTCTAAACAAATACAGACCAGCCCTTGGTGTGAATGGGCCCTTAGGGTCCTATTTGGTGATGCACCTCAGAGCAGCATGAGGGCATGGAGTCAGGCATCTGACAGTGGCACAGTGTTATTTTGAACACTTGCACTTGGCGTAATTGAGACATATGTTCGGTGGGGAGTTGAAGATGAGAAGCCACAACCTAAGGAGCCACAAATCCATAATCAAACTGTTATGCAGTTGGGGCTTCCTAATAAATGGAGGTCTTGTACATTCAGTGTGTGTGCATGCTTCACTCCAGAACTTGGATGCGGTGTATATGTGGCTTTTATTTTCTGCAGTGTACTACTTACACACAGAAGACGAAGGGGGGAAAACACTCCCCTCGGTGAAAGCAATTAGATATTCTACCACAATGGCTGACGTGAGCTTCCCAGACAAGGCAAGTATTAAGGCAAATAGGCATATGATTTACTGGAGCCTGCAAGTCCAGTCAGACTCCTCGGCAAATACCCCCCCCCCACCACCACCACCACCACCACCACCACCAGAAAAGAAAGCACTTGAAAGTGTGTGTGTGTGTGTGTGTGTGCGCGCGCGCGCGCGCGTGTGCGTGTGTCTGTATGATCTTGTATGAGTTGTGGAGGGAGGGGAAAGAGAGAGGCAGAAAGACAAAACCTCAAAGATTGCATGTAGTGGTCACCTCTCCAGGACCAACAGTGCTTTGGTAGCAAACAAGCCCAAACCAGTGCTTTGCCGATGATTCAAATCTATTTTGCTCTGAGGCGCTTGGAGCTGCCCCAGCAGGACAATAAAAGTCAATAAAAGGCTGCAGAGGGTAAATCGGTGTCATATTCAAAACTGGTCTCTCATTATGTAGCCTTTTGCTCCCTGTTTTGTTTTGCAGCCTTGCAACCCCACCCCTCGGCCACCCCCAAACCCCCAACCCCCCACCCCTCCCCACCTCCTCCTCTTTCTCCTTTTTTCCTTTCTCCCTCTCTCCCTCCCTCTGTCTGACACACTGACATTTAAATAGTGCTTTTCCTAACAGGAAGACCAAGGAGAAAGCCACCATCCCTCCGCTATATTTAGGTGGCAGTGTTTATAAATGGCATCCTTTTTCAGAGAAGTACTGACTCAAGATCTGCCACACAAGAGTAGGCTGCGAGGGGCCCTGGCATACTCCTAATCTTTGTTTCTGTGCTCACAACAGCCTTGTGTTGGAAGCCTGTTGTATGAAAATGAATCACTGGAGCAGTTTGAAAGTCAGCTGTGGAGATGTAACTATACTACTATACTATATTGCCCCTGCTTATCAGTACTGTGATGTCAGTATTATGGTCATGAAATGACTCATAAAACAGTAATTTAAGAGTATGAACACTGGAAGAATTTGTTGGTTGCACACATTGGTTTACATAGTGTAGACTAGTTGTAGCCAGCTTGCCACAAAATAGCTAAAGAAAAAAACAGGAACACAATGTAATATATGTAAGCACAGGGTGAAGGTAACACATGGTGCAGTTCATCCTGGTGTGTTTCTGGAGTGAATTTTTCTTTCCCATGATTGTGCATATTTGATTGATACAATTTATCTTCAGTTCTGAAATATGTACTGCAGTTATAGAATTCTGGGAAAATATAAAATATAGAAAAACCACTGAAAAGACTTCTATATTTTCTAATATGTATGGTACTTTACCCAGAAACAAAGAATCATTCATTTGTCCACTGTATAGGCTATTGTGAAAGGTGCATAAATATACTGTATAACAGATGTCAGATAGTTCGATACATACATGGGAGCATGTGTTATAGTTAAGGCAGCAGTAGTAATTTTGGGTGAAGTGTGAAGACTTTTGGTAGCTGTAGTGCATTTTACAGCAAATGTTAACTGATGTCAACAAAAATCAGCTTATATTATTAATTTCAAGAATTAAATATTGAGATAATCACATAGTACACTGGAGGCAATGTGATTGTCTGAAATGTGAGCCTTGAACATTATGTAGTCAACTCAAACAGCACTTAAAGATGTAGAACTTTCCAATCATGTAAATTAACTTGGTATAGCTAAGGGACTTTGAACATTTTTGTTGTCTTGAATGCCTCAGTTAAAGCATACAGTTTTTATCCACACATTTTGCTTACAAAACCCAACAGCAGTTTAGCAATTTTTTTCCAAACACATGGAATGCTGCTTCCCACCCCGCACCCCCCAATTACTCTTAATGACATAGGCAAATGATAGGAAAAAAATCCTGTTCTTTCATCTGCATGAGATTTATGTTGTTACAAAAAGGATTTGGTGGCCTCCTTGCTCGGTCATTATGCATTATGTTTCTGGAGTTGTTTAAAAGGGCCATGTTTAGCTGTTGCACAGTGCAAGAACATGCAAACACAGACCTATAAACACACACATCCAGTACATGTGCAAATTCACACATACATTCTTTCACACACATACTAGCTCACACACACACATAAAGAGCTCCAGAAGGACATCTGGAGTGCACTGGGAGTGTTCCAGATTCAGGCAGGGGTCCCGTGACCATTTTTGTACATCTTAAGTTGACCCGGTGAGGAGCGCTGACAGCAACTACTGCTGAGCTTGAGGGGCTTTGTAGTCAGGTCCCAGAAATGCCCCCTCTTGAGCCAAACAACAAAGTTCAAAACGGTGCAAATTAGACACTTTCAAAGCCACCGTATGCAGTAAGGCTCCCATTCCCCCACTCTGGCACTGACACACACCCATTTTCACAATCCTATCAATGCGTGACACACGCATTTCTCACCCTCACCATGCCCCCTGCGCTTCTTTTTCTCCTCTCAGAAATCCTCCTTTCCCACTGTTTTTTTTCCATGGAAACTTCTGCTCTTTCCATACTGGTGGCAGGGGTAGCACTTAACTGTGAATGCTTTAATTCCACACAGATGGCACCTGAAGATTTTCAGCTCACTTCCTCTGATCTTGTGTCCATCCCATGCATGAAGGATTGGTGTGTGTGTGTGTGTGTGTATGTATATGTGTATTTGTGTGTCTGCGGTGGGGGGGGGGGGGGGTTGGCGGAGATGTCGACCCCAGGGTTACATACCACTGCCTCACCCCCCCCCCCACCCCCACCCCCCCACCCCCCCCACAGGATCCCATTTACCTGCCCCTTTTGCCTCTTGCCTCTCAAGGTGGTTCACCAGTCTCAAGATCCCCCCATTTAGCCCACTCCCCATCCCCCCAAATGATAAATCACGGGGGTGGGGGGTGCAACCGCCTGTTCCTCTGAGCAGTTGTGCCCTTTGATCCTGGCCCCGGGCACCAATAAATAGAGTCTTAGCACCAGCACTGTCCGCGATTCACATTGTTGGACGCGTTTTCACCCTGAATGGAGGTGTTGCCTTGATCTTTGAAGCAGACTAGCCAGTGAGACGAGATGAGACAGTGCTAAAATGAATGAGAGCATGAAGACCAGTTGAAAGGGAGTTTCTTTTCCCCTCTTAAGGTTTCCCCTGGCCCATAGTCATGCTAATGTCAAACACCTTTTTATTATCTCGGGGGGCTTACATCTGACCTTCGGACAGGAAGCAATAAAGGTTAATTTTATGTGACATTACAGTTTGACTGTATGTAATGTGATATGTTCTCTAATGGTCTTTTTTTGGGCGAGGAATTTTGATCCCGTGCTGTGGCACATAAGCAAGCAAACATGAGTGCTATTTACCTTTGACCCAGCTGCCCATATAGCTGTCAAATCTATCAAATCTTCATATCTAGCCTGCTTTAGTAATGTATGTTGTTTCCCAGCTAATTCAAGAGAGGTTATCTTTTTGCAGCTATACATCAGAATTGGATGTTGATTTTTTACAGGAAACCTGTGGAAACCATTTATAACTTCTTGTCCATTAACTAAAGAATTTACTGATATCAGTAACTGCTATAGTAGCTATCCTTTCTGTAAAAAAGATCCACATTAAGATGTATCCCATTATTTCCTAAGTATATGCCACCATTTGTGCACTTTTTTGTAAAGAATTTATCACCTCTTGACTAGTGGCTGAAGAGACATTCCCAACGGGAGGGAAGAAAATGACAGTAAATTACACGAGTCACAAATCACATTTTCCACAACTGCTTCTTCCCTCTCTGCACCCGCCCTCCTTCTCCTCTCAAAGCACTGAGCACCAAAGCGAGCTCCACCCCAGCTCTAATCCTCCGTGATGTGTCACAGGAAGTGCAGATCTTTTACAGGACATTACTGTCTCAGCAGCTGTAAAATATTGCAGATAGGCAGCCCGGGGCCTCCAGTGGCTGCCGGCGAACAGTTGCCTCCTCCTCCTGCCTCTACTGTTGTGCCCTTGGCTCATCCTCTCAACCAGACAGACACAAAGTGACTTAAAGGTGTTTGGGTAATATCATATGTGTAATGCTAATCCTAGTCATGGATTCCCGATTTAATGTATTTTTATTTGATTTGATTCAGGGACACAGAAGTGTGTGCACACACACACACATACATATACAGAGTGAGAGAGAAAGAGACAGAGGGAGAGGGGGAGAAACAAAGAGGTAGAGTCAGAGAGCGAGAGATGCAATGAAGGGAAAAGAGAGAGAGAAACATGCAGAGAAAGAAGAGAGCTTGCACAGGCCAGGAGATGGGATTCATTCTGCAAGTAATGGCTGGTGTATCCTACCTTCTACCCTCACCCACTCCCCTGCCTTCCTCGCCTGCCTTGATTGGAGCCGTTGGTTTCCCCTCACAGCCCCATGTTAAACAGAATCCTGGGATCACAGCAACTCATTGTGAAGAGCTGGAGAGCCGGTGTCGCTCCCTGATAGAGACTCTAAATAAGCTGCCAGGTGATAATAAACCTTCTGCACCTACATCGTAAAAGAGGCAGAGAGCTGCTGTGATGTGGAGCTTTTGCTTGGTCAGGTGTTATGTCTATGTAACTGTTTTGTATCTGAAGTAGCGAGATGCAAGTATGAGTAGAAGCATTTTTTGAATTGAATGAAACCTTTGTTGCCCCAAAGGCAATTTCTCTTGCAATCGAAAAAACTGAAAAGCTGACAACATAAAAAGATTTAAACAGAGGCAATGAAGAGACCTCGCACCTCCAGTCCCACAACCCATGATATTTCACCTGTTCTGTTCACCTGAATTCTGTTTGTGCTGTTTTTCTCATGTCAACTTGATTTTGTTTTTCAGCGTTAGAAGTAGGCTTGGACAGGTGTTTTTCATGCAAAAGAATTTTGGTTTTAAAACATATCGTTCTACAGATAATAATCAAAATATGATCTTGTAAAATCCTATGCATGAAAAATCATCCTATGCATGAAATGTTACGGTACTTACACGGTACTAATTGTCTTGCTGATTGTACATGACATATTTTGTGCAGTTCCCACCTTCTCGGTCCAAGATATTTTCAATTCAAATCCGATTTTTACATTTACCCATGTCTCTAGCTGGTGCTGTTCTACAAACAAGTGTTTCTGGACTGGGTTGATATGCCTCTGTGATGCAGACATACAAAAAAAAAGTGAAATGGTTGTCGTGTTATTTAATGAAAACTTTTTCCTGACTTTACGGCTAAGCACACTATGTAGATTTAATTTTAAGAAATTTGTGCTATTAGAGGCCAAGATATTGACTGTCAGGCTATTTTAAGTTATGTGTTCAATCCTGATTGTGGTGTAACTTTGAAACAGCTAATATTAAGATATACCCTTTTTGTTGTCATCGTCTGCAGATGATGTATACCAAATTTTGTGGGCTTGGAGGAACGACCTATGACAAGTTTATTTACTTTAACTTCGTCATTTTAAAATTTGTGGGAAATTATTTTTGCCATTGGGGGTGAATGGGTGTTTTCAATGCGTGAGGTTCAATTGAATTTGAGTAAAAAAAATGTTTTTAAATCATAGCGTTTTCCAGATAATAGCCAAAATGTCGTACAGCACTCTCTATGGGCCAAATTTCATGGTACTTGGCGTGTTTTTAGAGGCTGTCGTGCTGACTATGCATTACAAATTTTGTGCAGTTCCCGCCTTCTCGGTTCAATACACTGCCAATTCATAATTCCAGTATTTACATTTACTCATTTCACTAAGTGGGGCAACGCTACAAATAAGTGGGTTGATATGTTTCTGTAACACCTGCATACAAAAAAACTGGTCTTGAGCAATTTCTTTGGCGAGTTATTTAGTAAAAACTGTTTTCTGACTTTTAGCTGGGAAACAGCACCCCCGGCAAATGCCAAGATATGGACTTCCTGTTGGGCCTGGCTAATGCAATTGTATATACGGAAGTTCGTCGCTTTGGTGACCCCAACACACCTACCAAATTTGGTGAGTGTAGCTGAAAGTATATGCCAACCACAGAGTTCCAAGACATAACGGGGCATTATCAAGTCTCTGGGCTACACCCACAGCCAAGCCTGTATCCCTGAGAAGTGGTTATTAGTTCTGATGTGTCTACAAAATTTCATGGGTTTTTGTGCATAGGAAGTGCCTAAAAAACTGTGTTTTTCAAAAGCAAAAGGGCTTCGCACCTCTGGTGCTTGGGCCCTAATGACATAGAGCAGTCTGACTCGACACCAGAGCCTGACGTGCCCCTCCAAAGGACTGTCATTGGTCAACTTGTCCTATGTGTAGGCTTCCTCTGTTAGCAGTCTGCTGATATGGTTAGGGAGTTAGTAACATGCTAATTCACTCACAAATCTGGTAAAACTCGATAGATACATTTTTGGTTAAAGCGATAGGGTAGATAGAAAGCCTTTATTGTCATTATACACAGTACAGTGACATTTAAAGCCTCCCTTCAAGGTGCACACTGCGCAAAGCATAAAGTATAATTAATGTCCTAATAAAAACTACAAAACCATTATGCTATAAAAAGACATATATGCACACTCTCTAAGTATGCAGACAGACAACAGGTAACACAGACTTGAGTACAGTTGGTGAGCAGCATACTGATTGGTAGACATACAATCAGTACGAAAAGACCAAGGAGTACAAGTGAGTCCAAGTGATCGTCAGCATACTCAGTGTCAGTGTAAAGACCAAGGACTTCACAGTAAGTCCAAGTGGTGAGCAGCATACTGGATGGTAGAAGTAGTGTCAACATTTGAGTTCTCAGTGCAAGGTGTGTCCAATGTGAGTACAGTGGCAAGCATCATACTGAGCAATAAAGTTAGTTCAAAAAATCAGTGCAAATGGCAATTCTCAGTTCAGTATGGTGACAGCTTTGGGGAAGAAGCTGTCTCTGAGTCTATTTGTTCTGGCCGGTATAGACCTGTAGCGCCTGCCAGAGGGCAACAGGTCGAAGAGATGGAAGCCAGGGTGGGTATTGTCCTTCAGGATGTTTCTGGTTCTGCTGAGGCAGCGGGAGTTGTAGATGGAAGTTATGGAAGGCAGAGGGCAGCCGATGATTTTTTGTGCTGTGTTGGTCACCCTCTGCAACTCTTCCTCTCAGCCTCTGTGCAGCTGGAGTGCCACTCTGACACAGCGTTTCGTTTTTAACCAGAGCTGAAGTGTTGACTGACCAGGAGAGGTCAGCAGAAATATGGACGTCTAGGAATTTGAAGGACTCCGCTCACTCCACGCGTTTGCCGTTGATGTGCCATTTGGAAGGCACTTCATTTGCCGTTCAGCGGAGGCTACTGGTGGTGGATCCTCCGTGGCCTCATTTCTCCCAGCATCCATTTCACAAAATGTTGTGAAAGTACAAATGACTTAGAAGTATGGTTTTCATAATTTGATTTGATTTTCGAAATTTGATTTGATTTTTGAAATTAGATTTTCATAATTCCTGGGTCCATTTCTGACAAAATGCAGCCTTATTTGTTATGTTTGTTGTGACTTAACAATTTTCTATTATGCTCGTTCTATAGTTGCTAAGCAACCAGAGGAGCTCCGTAGCGACCACGGTAGGCTAGAACTATAGCAACTCCGTAGCAGCACACTCCGAAGCTTGTAGACCCTTACTTGGCACACAACTGTAGTTTTTATTTCACCCCAATACCTTTCAAACTACTTCTCCATCGTTTGCTCTTTCACCACATTGAGCGAAATGAATTCTGGGAGAAATCAGGCCACGGAGGATCTACCACCAGTAACCTCCCCTGAACTGCAAATGAAGTGCAGGTTTGTCGGATGGATTTGGAGGCGCCTTCCAAATGGGACAGTACATGGCGTGCCACTATGACGTATGTGGCCAACAAACCAGCACAACCAGTACCCACTCTCCTCGTCAGCCACCACTCTAAAAGCCGAACCTGGCCTGGTTTTCCCATGTGAGTTTGTGTAACCCTTGGACTTCAGTCAGATTTTTTTCCTGCCTGTTTTGGATACTGGATTTTGCCTGAGTCCTGCCTGTAACTCTGCTGTGAGCTTTCTTACCTGCCTCTTGAGTCTTCGTGACTATTGCCCTGCAACTTTTGTGTTTTTGTCACTTCTGTTTGTTCCTTAAAAGTAACTTTTTGAGTCATAATATGTTTTTGTCTGCTTTTAGTCTGCTTTTGGGTTCACTAACAGCACTTGGCCTACAGGCCCTGACAATGTGTGTGTATGTGTAACCAAAGTGAAGTTCAGTAAATAAGTTGCTTTGTTGAGAAAGGCAAGGTTGAGAGGGCAGCTGTGGCCTAGTGGTCAGGGAGTTGGTCTTGCAATCGGAAGGTTGCCGGTTCGAATCCCACCCTGAGATGCCCTTGAGCAAGGCATCTAACCCCACACTGCTCCAGGGACTGTAACTGAAACCCTGTAAATATCTGTAAGTCGCTCTGGATAAGAGCGTCAGCTAAGTGTAATGTAATGAGAAGTAATTTAAAATTAGTAGTGCCAGCACTCTATATTGTGTTTTCTACATTAGTGCATAGTGGACCGTAAGCAACTGGAAGAGAACTTTTGCTATTAGCTATATGGTATGGCAATACACTAATAGACTACAGAGAGAAGACATCTTGTTATGGTCTAGGCAGCTTGTCTTATCTATATAAAATTTATTTTGAATCCAGTTTGTTTAAAAAACAGTGTAGTAGTTTGCTGGAGACTGGGACTAGCAGTTTGTCACGTCACCCCCCCCCATAGACTGCCCCTCCGATGCTTGGGCCCTAATGATGTTTAAGTGTATGTAGTAGTAGTTTTTCTTAAAGAGGGCATATAATGGGAAAATCACTTTTTGTGGTTTTGTATGTCTATTTGGGTCTGTACTGCTCCTATAAACAAAAAAAAAGAAACATCCATCCGTTTTCTGTCAATAGAAAGTAGAAAGAATAGCCACTTTCACACTGTTAAGCCAAAGCCGAGCCAACAGGGGTGTGCCGGGGGCTAAGTGATTTCACATGTTCAGGACCAGGTGCTAACAGGGGCCAACAGGGGCTATCTTGGGGCTATAGGCCTGCGATTTCTAAACGATGGTCTTACAGGGGCTATAAGGGGCTAGAGGCGGTGTCAAAGTTGGGGCAGGTCAACATTTGGAAGCAAAACAAAGCGAAGATGGCGTAGGTATGACGTGTACCTGTACTAGTAGGCTTGTTTGAGATGTCAGCCCGTCTGTCTACATACGTCAACGAGAATTGCTGGTCACAGCAGGGGTGGGCATTAAATGCTGAAAATAAAGTTGAACACAAATCTTAAACGAGGCTGAGCTCGCACCTCCCCGATCTCCGTAGCAAATGACACACTAGTCATGTGTGGGAAGGGATCGCAGGGGTTGTAGTTCTCTACTGTCTATGGTTGTAGTGGGGTGCACTGAGAGTTCAATTCAAGTCGAGTCTTTCTTATTTTTTGGATTCACATGAGTTGCCCCAAAGTGCTCCACAACACAAACACAACAGCAAAACCATAAAACAAAAACCATAAGTAGGTATATAATACCGACAATGACATAGAAATGAGATTAATAATTAAATAAATAAAAGGCCGGGCTTGACAGCGTCAGATAAACGCATCAAAACCATCAGAACAAAGTAAAAAAAGAGAGATATGTCTTCAAATTGGAGTTAAATAACGTAACCTTTCGACGACAAGTTGAGTGGGGGAGCACCGGACAATGCACCTACACAGACGTCAGTGAACGTTTAACCAACCACGGCAAAGCAGAACTGCTAAAACTGAGCTGTTGTTTAGTCCGTAGGCCTGTCATCCAAATTGTGGTTCAGCGTTGGAATGGTGGGGGCGGAAGGAGTTAAAAAATGTCTAGTTTTTGTAATGGTGTTGTATGACATTTTAGTTCCACCAAATCACTATGCTTTCAAGTGGCAACCAAGTAATATTTCTATAGATATAGATATAATTGCAAAGCCTTTTTCTATTGACCTAAGAACCTGTAAAATACACCAGAATGCATGAAATTATGCACTAATTTCTAAAATAAAATGCCTTGAACCACCTCTGAGGGGGGGGGGGGCAGCTTGCACTGTGTGCCCACAGTGTTTTGGTAATGTGTTTCAGAGACACACAAGATGCAGAGCTTTGAGGGGTACATCAGCAACAGTTGATAGAGAACCATAGATTGTGTTTATCTCTGCTCTGAGATACTAATAGTGGAGCATGTTTACAGTAATGTACTTTTTTGTGTTCAGTGATTTGTTGTCTGTCAGTTTAGGGCTCTTTATTTAGAATGTAATAATGAAATAAATACTTGAGTCCTCAGAGGATAAATGAAAGTGTAAGGACTGAGTGGGAGGGTGTTGGGGTTTAGGCACTGAGCTGCATTTAGGCTCGTCCAAGACCTTTGATAGGTCGTTAAGCCTGGTAGGCAGGCAGAAGTGCGAGGTGTTCCTGTGGATGCCACCACCATCCTGGTGCAAATTAGCCCTATTCTCACCTCTGGATTGTTCCCACAATGATTGCCCACCAAGGACTGTGTCACAAAGGCCTGAGTAGGTAGTGAGACAGATAACAACACATTTAAGAGAGACAGAGCGAGAGGTGCATAGCTAGAGGAGGCAAGGATGGCAATTCCCATTTTAGTGTTGGAATGAAATGAATACTTTCTGCTTCTTTTTAGCTCTGAGGTCTAACAGACATGCACAGATTACTTGTTTGAGGAATGGAACAGGAGCTGGAATGGACAAAAACAGTAAACATTGTCATCAGCTCTCAAAAACAAGCATTTCTGTACATGAACTATGTTTCTGCGCAACAGTTATTACATTATGAGTACAGCCAATTCATTAACACATTGGTGTAAGTGCAGTCTGGATGTGTCATCTGAATGGACTTCATGCAATTCTATGTTAAATCAGAAAATGTTGTTTTCTGGTTGTGTGTAGAAGAGACCCTTGTGAAGTTAGGGTGGCATGAGCACAAGATGTTACTCTGCGTTTTTGTCACTCAGTGCAGAGATATCTGCTGTATCTGAGATGATTCAGAGCCTGATTACAGGTTGTTTTTAGACCCCCTACTTCCAGCTCGCCCATCTTCCATTTCCTCCTCTGATAGTGTTGTCGCCTTCTATCAACCACTGCAGGGGTTAAGTGGTGGAGATGTCGGCCTTATTATTACCCATGTACATGCTTGATAACACAGTGACAGTTGATGGTGAGAAGAACGGCCTTCTTGGCCTGTGTTAGGGGCCCCTGCTGGGTATTTCAGTTCACTAACCTCACCACCACCAGCAGCACCTTGAGCTAGCAGAGAAAAGCAGAGAAAATCACCACCACTACCGTGTCTAGACTTTCTGTTTATTGGCATGTTTAAGAACACAGATTACTGGTAGTGGTGGAGGGAGGGGGTCCGTTCCAATTCAAAACATCAGGTATAGAATACCACATGTATGCTTCGTATACAAAGCCCACCACCTGCACATGCTTTAACGCCTTCAAAGGTCATTAATCCAGCTGTCATTATACTGACAGACCACAATAAACACATGCTGTCTTGTTCTCCCTTTTTATTCTCAGTATTCTTCGTTGTGTCTTAATGGTTTGTTACCTCCAGAAAAAGATTCCAACCAGAAGCTGCTCTGGGCCAGCTCAAGCCTCATTACGACCCAAATAAGGCACACCCACACCAAGCCCAGAGATCAGTTTTGTCCCAGACTCAACTGATGTTTGAGACATTCATTATCATTCCCCTCCCGGATTTGTCTAAAAAGCACAGTAGGCCCTGCACATATGGGTGCTATAATGACTTTAATTTTAGCTTCGTCGACATGCATTTGTTGAGTGGTCCTCTATGTGTTTGCTTTGACGTCTTTTGTCCTTTTATTTGGTTTGCAGGCACCAGTTTATCCACCCTCAAATAAAGCCTGCTAACCTTATAAAGTCGACATTTGCATATTCCCTCCTCCTCCCGTCACTCAATGCATTAACTTGTTTTATTTTGGCGGAAAACTGCATGAGAAAAAAATGTGGCACGGCCTCTTTCAGGCCATCTGATTAAATTATATCTCTTTTCCCACAAGCTGGTGTCTGCCCTGGGTGCTGGGCTCCCCCACCCTTGTGCACGTATGGGAAAGTCATCCTACACCAGGGGAATGTGTGCATTGTAATAGCTAATTCAGTTTTTCACCACACCAATCACATGTTAAAGAGACGTAGAGAAAGACAGACCAACAGTAAATGAGAGAGAGAGGGGAAGAGAAAGAAAGAAAGAGGGGGGAAAGAGAGAGAGAGAGAAGGGGAGAAAATATAGAGTGGGTGAAAAAAGAAATAGACAGGGATAATAAAAGCTAATTAGCTTTTTACCACACGTGTCTTCACATGTGTCAGAAATGTCTTTATGGCAAATCAAAACAAATAGTGAAATCGAGGGGAACAGAAGGTGAAGTTTTCAGGTTTGGGATGGGTGTAGTGTGACAGGGGGTGGGGGGTAGACAACATACCTCTTCTTTCAGACAGCAATTTCTTGGTACTACAGCTAATGATCATTCATTCTTTCAGATGCTGTATTGATGTAAGAAGTAATTAAAATAAAGATGTCTGTGACATCTTAAACGTTTTTTTTTTTTATTTTACTTAGCACAACCTATCTATGTAACGTGGGCAGTAACACATCCACACTTTGCCGGCACAAACAGTTGCCTTCAGCCAAGCTCTTCTCTTTGTTGGCAACAAGCAGAGAGATGTTTTAAATGTTTGTAAAATTCACCTCTGACCTCAGCAAGAATGTAGTGTGTTTGTGTGTGACAGTGACTGTTTTGCCAGATAATTTGTGTCTCTGGCTTAAAAAACTTATGGCACATGAAATTGATCTCTCTCTCTCTTTAAAAAAAAAGATTTGGAGGTATTTCTGACACGGGGGATGAGAGGAGAAGCAGGGAGAGCCACGAGAGTCTCCTTCTGCCACCAGGCTGTGATAATGTGGTAGCCAGCCAAGGTAGGTAACTGGCCTGTGTTAGCATTAACATGTCTCTGTCCGCGGGTGTTGGGCCCTCCTGATAACAGGCAGCACTGAGGTGAGACCTGCCATTAAGACCAGGGATTCTGCTTCACACCCAAGTGGTGACACATACACAGACACAGACACAGATACACACACACATGCACACGCAGACACACACACACACCTCCTGTCCCTTTAATGAGGCCATGTGTCAAAACAGAGATGATAAATAGGAAGTGGGCTGTGTAGCCATGCAGAGTGAGAGCAAACCAGTAGGGATTGTGTGTGTGTGTGTTTGTGTGTGTGTGTGTTTGTGTGTGTGTGTGTGAGAGAGAGAGAGAGAGATGAAGGGGAAGAGTTGGGGTTAAAATCAAAGATCAAAAGGGTTCAGCCTTGGAAATGAATTGGAATTCCAGTATTAACACCTATGTGCCACCCATAACCTGCAGACAGTAGTATGGACATGTACTGTAAACCTGTTGCTGTCTGTAAAATATATGAAACTAAATACTTTAAAGCACAAGAAGGAATATCTTGAAAAAACCTTGAAACAGACTACAGAAGACAAAAAAGCAGTATACTAAGATGATGTAAGTGCATCAAGGCACAATGGTGACAAGAACAAACTGTGGAATCCCTACCAATATTGTAAACACCACCACACCCTAAGTTATCTTCATGTCTCATTATAACTTTGCACCTTTCAGATCTGCTTTGTTGAGGAGCTAATGATGGCTTAAAACCACCCTGTAAATTGAGAGACAGGTCTTAAGAGAGCTTGAGTTAATTGAGTCACATTATTTCACACTATGACTCTTATGTGGGTTGAGATGGGTTACGTATTTTTGTCAGTAACATCCAATTGTAAGCGGGCCCTGTAGCACTGGAAGTAGTAAGCAATACATTTTTGATCATTTACAGATAAATCTCAACTGCAAACATGACCTGCTGGGTTTGTTTCTGCGGTGTAACCCACTCTTTAGGAAATTTGTGGTATTTCTTAAATACAATTTTTTACCCCCTGATTAGGACCTAGAATTTTGGGTATTATGCCCAGAAAAACAGAGACAGCAAGGAGAAGTAAAAATCCAGGCCTGTCTGTCCCAAGTGTGGGAGAGGAGGATATCCTGGAGAAAGGGTTTGGCCTGTCAACCTTTCCTGTCAAAAATAACAATACAATTATAAATAACTCATCAAAAGATTACCACTGAAAAAAAAAACCCAACAACAACAACAATCATAAAAAGGTACTTTTCTTGATAACATCACAAAAAAAGTAAATGGGACATAGAGTAGCAATTTTAGTTTTTTTTTCCCCACCCAATCGTATTCAAAAGCATTGGTCGAGCTTTCATATGCTCGAGTTCAATGAGCACTACATAATGTGTGGGAAACACTCTTTATAGTGGGACAGCAAAAGATGGATGAGACTTATTACGTTTGCCTGAAGCAGCACACGCTGTTTGACTATGTGAGTGGGTGCCCTGTAATTGAATTATATGACTGATGGTGTAGTACAGGTTCCCATAGGCCATGCAGGGCCTGTTCTGAGACACAAGAAGTCCTCACTAGGCCTGTTGACCCTGGCCTGCTCTTCACAAACAAGAGGCTAAGCGACTGCCGGCTGAGAGGGCAGAGAAAACACAACAAAACAAAAACAACAACAACGCAACAGCAACAATAACACAAGAGTGGAAATGAGTGTGAAGATTCCTGGTGGGGAACATCATAAATCCTTGCTGTGTCCACATAATTTGTTTACTCATCTCCTCCTGGCGTTGACCAGAGAGCGGGGCGAGTTTTTTTTCCCAGGCTGTCTTCACTGGTGCCTGCTGAGGCCTGCGAGCCCCGGCCAGGCCAGTGGCACTGCCGCTGCCACCATCACTGGCAGCTGGTGCTTGCTTACAGGCCCCGAGGTGTCGAGGAATCTGGGCAGACGGATGAGCTGCAACTTTTCACAGTCACTTTCCTTCACTGCTACAAACAACATGTGAGCTGAAAAAACAAACGTATAGAAAAGCAGACATCTTAAGACAGCTGAATGACCAAGACACACAGAGAGGGTCACAAAAGACGCAGAGAGGAAGAGTTCCACTTGTCATACTGGTTTACTTTCCCTTGCCCTGTCTCAAATGGCATTCACACCCTCAGTCAGCCATCTTGAGGCAAGTAGTCTCTCATTCGGCACACGATAGCTTGAGCAGTTAGGCAGAGGGGCCAATAGCAACAGCAGTCAGTCAAGGATTTCTGTGGCCAGTTTGGGCCGATAGCAAGGCACTTGTGCCTGTCACTTGATAATCTGCCCTGAAAACCTATTTGGCACAACAGCAGCTCTTGCCAGAGACAGGTCGGATGTAGCAACAGTGGGGTTCCTGTCAGAATCTTTCCAGAATCCAGCCATAACACAAAACCAATGAGACATGCAGGAAATGCTGGTGTTTAATACAATTTCACTCTGGAAGAGAAACAAAAGAAAAGAATGAAAGGAAGGAAGGAAGGGTGGGAGGGAGGAAAGCAGACAGACTGAGAAGGAAAGAAAGGAAAAAAATGTAAGAGACCAACACAGACTGACAAGAAACACAGCCATATCCACTACATGCACACGTACATATATGTACATATATATTGACACAGACGGACATAAGCCATAAACAGCCAAGGTATCATTTTGCTAGTGGCAAGTGGTTATCACAGTACAAATTAAAATTCCTCCAAGACAATTTAAAACGTGGGCCCAAAGAATTATTTTCTGTTGTTGTTACATGATGCAAATAAAAAGGTCAATGACCTCTTAAAAGCTGATCTCCATCAAACAAATGTAAATCTGAACAAATATATGTTTAGTTCTGCACCACATGTAAGATAAAAAATTGCAGCAGTAACAAAACATTTTAATACAAATCCAAATAAGCGATACAGATTTGGAACCAGCTTTCACCCTTCAGCAAAGAAGAAAAATTATTAAATGTTTTAGCTACTTGACATGGTTTCAACAGACTTATAATGCAATTAAAATGTATTGTTGTTAGGGAACTGACTTTCTGCTTAGATTAACCTGGATGATGCAACAACAGATTTGTGTAATCCCCCCACTACACCCCATCCCCTGCCACAGTCTTATTTTAGGCCTGAAAGGGCCCTGAGGACAGAACGCCAGGGTAGTTCCCATCTTGATCACAGACTCTGTGCTCATTTGCATTCTTACACAGCTCACGGGACATCCTTACTATTGCCACTCCCGCACTCCCGCACTCCCGCACGCACGCACACACGCACACACACACACACACACACACACACACACACACACACACACACACACACCACCCCAACCCAACCTCACAGAATCCCACGAAACTCCCCTCTCACACCCCTTGCCGTGGCTGCGCATTGTCCGGGTGGATATCCATCATTGGGGCTGTAGGTGTGCATCAGCCCCCCGGCTCACTTAAAATGCGTCTTGTTCCTTTCCACTGGCCCTGGCGTGCGCTGCAGAGTGGTGCAGCGCTTCACAGCGCAGCAGACAGTATTGCACAAAGGAGAAGGTTCCCAGCGGGGGTCACACTGTCCTGGGAACGTTAGGTTCCCCATTTAAATAAACAAATGATGCAGCCTTCTGCCGGGGCCAGTGCTCAATGTGCCTGTGGCAGATGGTGGCATCCTCCTTGCAGCCACCGTGGTCCGGAGTAGAGGAGACCTAATCCCTCGGGGGATCAGCCAATCTCTGGGTCATCAGTTGCTTACATCAAGCAGAGGAAAAAGGGAAAGAGAGTGAGAACAGGAGATTCAAAGAGAGAGAGAGGAATCCTTGTTCCATTCTTAATCCACCCCCCCACCCCCAAACACACAAAATGTCCATAAATGTATGTGTGGTTAATATTTAAAAAAAGGATAAATGGGATTTAAGCTTCTCAAATCCAGTCTGATTAGTCCACTGTGTTATGGGTCTAAATGGTGTCCTGGGTGGATGTGGAAGGTTCTATTTACCAACACAGAGTAAGATACCCAGAGGCCTCTAAGGAAAGCTAAAGCTCCGCTCCACGATGTTGTGATTATATTGTGTGCACAGTGCAGATGGATGGACGGACAGACAGCCTGAGGCTCCAGCATTGTTGCCTTTGCTAACTACTGAGCCGCGAAAGTGCCGGTCCCACGCAAAGGAGCTGTGTGCGCAGCCGTGCTTATGCACATCAGCTGCTGCCCTCCACACAAAAGGGGCTTCGTGTGACTCAGCAGTTGAGTAAGAGAAGACACTACCCCACCACCACCCTCCTCTCCCTACAATATACAAACACACACACACACACACCCCTCATAGCCCATTCTCTATCCCCTTGGCAGACCTCTATTGCTGGGAGACTGGTTCTCACACCTCTCCATCTGGACAGGGTCCTTTCGAGATGTCAATCACAGCAGGGACCCCCATTTTTCAGGCAGTGTTAGGGGCATACCCCCTCTCCGGGAGACTTTCTGGGTAGGCCAGAGAAGTGGCAGCTTTTCTCTTTTTTTTGTCCTTTTTTGGTCTCGGCCACCTCCTCGTCTTGCTGTTCCCTGAGAACATGGTGAGTTGAGCCCAAGAGTCTGTTCTCAGGGAAGGAGGCTGTCAGTGCCCCGAGAGTCAACTGCAACAAACGCCATAGTGACACATTCACAGCAGGCGTGCACGTGTGTGTGCATCACAACACATCAGCTCCGATGACTCAAAAGATACTCATGCTGTGAAGTGTTTCCTACAAAAAAATTACAAAAAATGCCAAATAAAATCAATATGATTACAATTGAAAAATCTGTCACTCTCTCACAGAAGCACACACACACACAAACTTATGACAGAAAGCCCAAAATGTACATTGTTTAGGCAATTTGTGATGTAGATACTTATAAAACATTCCTCTACTGTAATTTGTATCAAATATCAATGGAAAATGATCTATTTTAGATCAATAGGTATGAAGTCAACAACCAACTGTTTATCCTCTTGGCACTTTCCTAAACACTGGCCTCATACAGTAGTACAGATCGAGAATAACAGCCCCCCACCTGTTAACAAAGGTACTATTTAGGTGGGTTCTTTTGGATACTCTTTGCTCCAGAAAACCAGGCCTGTCTTATAACCAGAGATGGGTGTAACGCGTTACTAAGTAACTCGTTACTGTACTCACATTACATTTGTCGGTAATGTAGTAGTGTAACGCGTTACTGTTATTAGTTCATTAATCACACTACAGTTACTAATAGTGCATATGCTGATTACTGAACTTCCTCAGTGAACACTCTGATTACAGATATCTGAGGCGGATTCCCGGACCCTCCCCCAAAATCCTCAGGTGCAGGCTTGCACAATGTCCACGGGAGACATGTCCACATGCAACTGCCCTTGATTGTTAAATTCGGGGAAATGTCTAAGAAGTCACGTTCGGAGGTGGCGATAAGTTCACTTAAAAAAACGAATGAAATGATTGACATTTTGCTAGGAACTTTTTTAAATAGGCTACCTGTTAAAATATGGTGTTCCCTTTCAGTAAGGACAGAGAAAGGTAGGCCTACTGAAGGGCAGGATATCCAATTCCTAACTGTTAGATATGAGAGAAGCACGGTTAAAGCACAGTGAGTCATTGTGCTGTCCATACCATACCATATCATAGTATGCCTGTAGCTAATTTTCATGTATGAAAATTATCAGTGCCAGTATCAGTGCAATACTGATACGACCCTGTGCAGTGGTCTATAGATTTTCACCAACTTTGTGGTGTAGCCTGTTTTCGTTAAATGGCCACTTGTCTTACATCTTGCTCATTGCAATAGGAATTTATGTGTTTTGCTCAAGGCCGTTGATGAGTAACACAAAGTAATGTAACAAGTTGCTTTCCATAAGGAGTAAAGAAGTAAAGTAATGCATTACATCTTTTAACAGAAGCGAGTAATGTGTAATGGATTACTTTTTTTGAGTAACGACCCCAACACTGCTTATAACTAATTCTGCATTATTTGTTAACTACTTAAAATTTTAACTTAAAATAAGATTTTTGTAATATTTATGGAAAAGACCATGTGCCTTCTGTCCACTGCAAGCCATAAAAAAGAACATCTTACTGAGAAGTGATACTTGGTCTCCATCTAGTGGTAAGTTTGGTACATTCATTAACAATTGTGCTTTTCCTCCAAGTAGAAACATGCACAGCACTAGTCTGGGCCCACCCATACTGCCTGTGACGCTATATAGAACTTTGCGTTCAAGTCAGTTTGGCCAACCTGCTTATTCTCAGCTGTTCCTTTGTGACAGAAATAAGGCACCACCGAAAAACAAATGCTACGCATGTCATCGGAGTAAGTGGTCTGATTGGTTGTAGATCTGTCTTGTAGTATACAGAGGCACTTGATAGATGCCCATTGATCCCGCCTCTGAAAACTTCCTGTCTATAAGATCTTTGCCAGACCAAGCTCCTTCTTGCTAGTGCAGCAGCGAACACCTCATTCAAAAGACCAATAGCAATTTTGAGAATGGTGAGAGCAACATGTACTCCACTCCACTGATAAGCAATCCAAACACATACGCACAGTGTATTTCAGAGTTACAGAAATGTTTACTCTTTTCTGCTTTACAACGAGCTACAATGATCTTACAAAAATAGAAAGTGCACAAACAAAAAGCCAAATTAAAACATTGGTGGCACCTCAGGCCTACTCTCATCTGATCCCCTCAGACTGCCCTTAAGCCCGCACCAACTTGATATCTGTCGTATGCACAAAGGCAGGTGGACTCCATGCCAAGTCAGTTGGACAGGCAGACAAACTGACACTGTAACTGCCAGCGTCGCGCCAGCCACCCGCCCGCCTCTGAGCTGCTCGAGGATAAGAGGCCCGCGCTGGGCCAGGGTCCCAAAGGTCCTGCCCCAGATCTGCCCACAGGCCCGTGCTGCCCTGGTTAAGCCATTTAGCAGCGTGCTTACAAGCGTCCCATTGTGTGCAGGCTTGGGCTGCCCGAATACAAACACCGGCTGCTGAATGGGGGGCTGAGTGGTGCGGGGGGGGGGGGGGGGGGCATGCAAGTGTCCGAGCACAGATCCTCTGCGGCCGCCATCCAGCACACACACCTATCATGTAACCAGGTAAAGGAGACACACACACACACCTCAGACACACACAACCGCAAACACACCCTCCACACTTGAAGCGACAGACCCACGTATGTCACCTATTGCTTTCACTAGTTACCAGGTGCCATCTGTCACATTGTTTCTCTGTAGAAGCAGTTTTTAAATAGCGTTCATTTCAAAAGAGCTCAAACCAAACAGAAAGGCAGACATTTGTACAGATGTGTTTGTGTGCTCAGCATAAAAGGAGAGAAGACTAAAATGGGTAGAGGGGAAGGGAAGATAAACAGAGATAGAAAGAGAGTGTAACAGGATATCTCTGATTTGTGCCGGGAGCGTGGTCACTCAGTCACGGTGAGGGGCTGCTCGTCTTGCAGGTGACTTAAGTCAGGTCCTTTCAGGCTGCCAGCTGCTGCATATACATGAAGGCTTGCTGGAACTTTGTTGCTCGTTTTTCCCTCACTGCTGTCAGCTCTGCTGTCTGTCTTTTCTGACTCCTATTGTAGCCTTCGCTTTAATTTAAAGGACCCTATTCATTTTAGGTAAAAAACCTACAGAAAAACCTACAAAAGCAAAACATTACATCTTTTTCTACTTTGTTTTTTCTCTAAGTGCCCTCTCTTTTATCCTTCTATCAGCATAAAAACAGACATTTACCACAAGATTATTTATCCATCTTTTCCTCTGAGTGTCTTTCTGCTCCGTGAGCAACAGCCAAGGGTCTACTGCTGTGAATCGTAAAAGTAAAGGATCACAAACAAGAGAAACGCCTTGTAATTATCAAAATGTTTATTGTATGAAAATTGTTACCTGGCAAACATTGTTTATTTTGAGTGGGTACAAAAATGATGCACATTTATAACAAGGTAAGCCAGTATTTACAGTTCATTCACTTTCGAGCACCAAGAAATACAGAAGTCCGAAACAAATATAAAGTCACTTCAAAATATTACCTGAAACATTAACAAAGCTTATTCAAAATGGTGGACATTTTAATTCATTTGGGAGTGGATTTCCTCTTTTTTGGTGTTTTGGCTCCTTTTTTCTTTGGAGTGGAGAATTCCTTACTGCAGATCTCACACACCCAGCAACCTGCAAAACACAAAACTGGTACTGAGTGGGAT
The DNA here is from genome assembly GCA_027475355.1 of Coilia nasus. Classification (NCBI taxonomy): domain Eukaryota; kingdom Metazoa; phylum Chordata; class Actinopteri; order Clupeiformes; family Engraulidae; genus Coilia; species Coilia nasus. The sequence goes on along the minus strand of CM050204.1, from coordinate 4,774,678 downwards.
CTAGCACTACACATAAATAGTATTTTTTAGATGCCCCAGACTACAAGGCATCCTGTGTTGGTCAACCACAAAGACCTGTTCATTTTCAGCCAGCGATTTTCCTTGGAATATTTAGGACGTGCCACATTCCATATATACATTTTTTTGACACGAGACAATCTGCAGCTCAGTCACATTTGGGGCCACTTTCCTGTATATGGGTTAAGTCTAAGACCAATTTAAAAGCGTTATTTTCAGTAGAAATCTTCATTGACATTCTGCCTAATCCTCTAAAATTACCTTCATACAGAAGATTTTCAATGCCAAAGGTTCCTTGAAATCTATATGTTCAATGCATACTATACATCAAAAGCTGCTAAATTAAGTAGGGGGTAGTCAGGCTTAGATTTACTTTAAGGCCACATCCTGTGTTAGAGCTTTAATGTTCTTTGTCATTGATATGCAGCAGACATGTTTACACATCTGGTAAACATAGTATGGCATTAATGCACCTGTGTACTAGGACAAAAAAAAACTCTGTATATCCTTTTGTGTACCATGTCTTTTTACAAAAAGGAGCAGAAGAGAGGAGGATTAGAAATATATGGATATCCAAAGAGATATCATGTAGAAATGAAAACAGGAAGTAAACAAAGGTAAACAACAGACAGAAAAAAGGGCCAACTGAAACCAAAACCGCCCCAAAAAGACGAAAGGGAGGGAAAGAGAGAAGAGTTAAAGGCCAAAATGTACCCTGAGGGATAGACTCCATTCCCACGCAGAATGTGTGGAAGCCGCGGTCACACTTGTCGCAGAACATCATCTCCTCCTCATGGTGGGGCTGTTGGCACACAGTGCAGGTCTTGCACTCCATGCACTGCCAGGGGTATGTCTTAATCATGGCCACCAGCTCAGCGCTCATGTCCAGACACGATGGATGACCTAAAACACACACGCGAACACACAGATACACCCAATCACATAGCTTTACAGAACCACATCTCCTTTAACTCATATTCCTTTTACACTATGCTATGAATAGAACAGACAAATAATAGTGTAGAATTATGTGGGCAGACGTGGAACACACGGAATCCATAAGCATAGTTCAAAATGGGTGTTTTTCCGGCCAAAGCCAAACATTGCTTCATGCTTTATAAATGCATCAGATGGCATTCTAGTGAAACCAATGCAGACAGATCACAGTTGGTCAGTAAAACCTTATAATACACAACGTATTGGTCAGTTATGTATTTGAAATGAAAATAGCCCTTAAATCTTACAGAGTCTGACAATAAAACAACAAATCTAATAAGGATTTATTAATAAATAAGGATTAATGATCAATTCATTGTTTATGTTGTCTAAAGATAGGTGTGTGTGTGTGTGCTTACCACTGTTTTGGCACTGAGAGCAGTTTATGAGAGCCTCTGGCTTCCCTTTCTTGTTGGACTCCTTACCCTTCTGGCATATGCCACAAAAATCATTGGGAGTGACCTTAGGCTGCAAGGGCAGAACAACGCTATAAAACACATGGCAACAAAGCCCAGAGCACTTCATGACATGTTCCTTTAAAAATTTTTCATTTCTGTTATCTTTACTCAGCTTAAATATGCTGTTCACGATTCTATGATGTAGCAAAGCTGCTTTAAATAGCTGCCGTTCACTGTAAGATGACTTCATTCTAAGACACCTTCTGATGGCACGTTCAGTCTTGAACAGGGTTGTATCAAATGAGATTGCCATAAACCAAATACTCAGTTAAGCAAAAAGAACTACATTCATTGCCATGACGTTAAATTGGCTACTGAAAGTTGAAAAGCAAAGTACAGTGCAGTTACACTACAAGTTTGTAACGTCAGCACACAGCAGTTGTGCCTGAAGTGGTAGAGTGACTTTTGATGTTTTTTAAAAGATTGCTGGAATCCCACCTCTGCATTTAACACTGGATCACAAGCTTCTGTCTCTGGACCAATGTGAAAATTGAATTTACTTTTAGGTCAATTTAGAAAATTTAAATATACACTTCGTTTAATTTCAGTTTTGAAAAACATATGCATGTAAAGGTCAGTGCATTACTGACATCCATATTCAGGCACTACATGTTTTAACGAGATATGCATGCATAATTGTAAACAATTGGAAAGAAACCGTCCAATGGCCACCTACATTGGTTTCAAACCATTTTATTTAAATGGTGAACGGTAATGAACTAACCCAAAGGACATAAACATTCTAACCAACTAACAACTTTTAGGAAACAAACATTAGGATCAGAAAGCACTGAGAAGGGAAAATACAGACAGAAAAACAGAAAGAATGTGATAGTGTGTGTATATGTAACAGAGGCAGGAAGGGAGAGAGAGAGAGAGAGCGAGAGAGAGAGAGAGAGAGAGAGAGAGAGAGAGAGAGAGAGAGAGAGCGTGAGAGAGAGAGAGAGAGAGAGAGAGAGAGAGAACCAAAACTGTTTAATATTAACAGTTACTAAATGTCTACAGCTTGTTGCTGAGGTGCCCAATAGTCAAACAATGGACACATTATTGATTCTGAAGGAAAAAGAAAGCAAATCATTTTTGAAATGAATAATATTCCAAAGTAGTTGTTCGACACGGTAAACACTGGGGAGTGACATGGAAAATTACTGATACCATTCAAGACAACTAGGGATCAACAGAAGTTGTACCAAAGTGGGGTTTGTTGTACTGGGGAAATTTTCACTTAAAAAAGAGCCTATAATTGAAGAAGGGCAAAATAAAACTAAATATCCACTGTGTCCATTACAAGTTTAAGGACAAAACATAGAAAACCTAAGGAGTGAAATGTTGGCGAAGTACATGGTTGGTAAGGATTATTATGGTTAGTGCATGGCAATGGCAAAAAAGTATGACTAAACTCAGCAAGAAGACAATAAGGTTATCAGGGGTTCTCAAATTTAAAATATGCTTAGTGTGCATGATGATAATGCATAAGAAAAAAAAAAAAGGAAAACATAGCAGGCACAATTAAAACATGCCTGGCCAGCTGCTGTATTTTACAGCACTATACTGTATATCCTTCAAGACTGGGCCATTTTTAAAACAAATCAGAGAAATGTGAGCATGAGGGGGGCAGGCAGTGGAGGCAGAGAACAGGCATTCCATAGAAATGAAAACTAAAAATGAAAAGTGCAGAGTGCAAAAAAGCAGTTTAACCAAGTAACTTGCTGCCATCGATGTTACCAAAAGATAAAAATCCAATGTAACAGGGAAATTTAGACCTATACCGGTAATGTTCTTTTCAGTCAATAGTGTGAAAATTATGAGATTTGTTGACTGCTTTGAAGCTAACCTAGTAATCCTATTTGTCAGCCAATGCTGGAGCTGATTATATTGCGTTTAGGTGCTGCCAGTTAGAAACAATGCCATTAGGTAGATCTTGTGTTGATCCCTTGATTTCAAACTTAAAACAAAAACACACATTGAAAGCAATCAAGACGCACAAAAAAATATCATATCGAGCAGAGACTACACAGTTTATAATATGAAATCTCTGTTTCTTCACACATTCAACTGAATATTTAAAAAATATACAATGTCAAACAATACTCACACTGCATCAAAAACATAATATTTGTATGTGTATATTTGTATTTTAAAACATACGGCAGTGATGTTGAAAGCAAGACTTTCAAAAACTTTGTCATCTACTTAGTGCTTTTTTTTTTTATAAAATCCTGTAGCTTATAAATCCTTTTTTAGGGTAAAAGAAGGTAAAAAGTGACTGGTCCTAGCAGCCACACACACCTGCATCCTCGCCACTGGGTTCAATAGGCAAGTAAGCAGTATAGAGGTATTTAAGGACATTCAAAGTAAAAGTAACAAAAAAAGACATTTACAGTTGAGGATAACTGTAAAAATAAAAAAGTGCCTCAAAGAAACTTCACCAATGCCTCCTCACCCCCTACCAAAAAAACCCTCTGTAGCCTGAGGGGTTGAGAGGAAATGGTTATTGCTCTGCAACTCTGTGCTGGATGTAAAGATCTGCTCCATCGGACTGGAGAGAGCGGACAGAAGGCCAGCTGTCGTAAGAGGATGGAGCAGAAGTTCCACTGGAGATCAAGACAGTCACAGCGAGAGCTACAGTCTTTCACAGGAGTGTGTGTGTGTGTGTATACATAATGTGCATGACAGAGAGAACCTCAGAAGTTCTAACTGGGACCAAAAAATATTAACTTATCCTTTTAAGAGGGATGCCTTGAAAAGGTTAAGAAGAGGATGTGGGGCAGGGTGCTGGAGGAGAAAAGTGCTGTTGAAGAAAAAAAATGTATAAAAAAAGAAGAGAAAAATCAGGGGCTTTTTTCTTCTACCTTGTAAACAGGGAGAGATTTGTGTTGGAGGGGGCGTGGGGTGCTATCTTTGCCCAGGGTGGTCGTCTGGTCCTTGGCTTTGCCTTTGGTGGAGATTCCACCATCCTGGCTGTCTCCATCAGACGTGTTCCCAGATGAGCTGTCCTGTAAATGACAAGTTTAGAATTTTGCATTAAAGGGATCATCGAATAGTTCTATTTGTACAATTGTCATGTTCATAAGTGTTTTCTGAAGTCATACAGAATGCATACAGTCGTACAGTGGCCGACAGGAAGAGATTACAGGGGGTCACCAGAACTGCAGAGAAGGTAATCGATTGCCGCCTCCCTCCCTGGACGACACAGCCAGGTGTATCACCAGAGCCAGGGCGATCATACAAGACCACCTTCATCCTAACCACCACCTGTTCAACATGCTGCCCTCTGGGAGAAGGTTCAGAACCATTAGGAGCAAAACTGACTAAATAGTGGCTTCCTTCCATGGGCATTCAGACCTTTAAACACGCTAGAACAGTGTCATGACCACTTGGCTCAAATGGCTCAAAAGTCAATTGATCAGCACAAGGATAGAAAGGGAGATTGTAAAAAATAATAATTTCCTTGTAGACAGTCACTGGTTATTGTCAGCACCAAATGGAATTCATGCATTTGCATAAAATTAATTTGTGCAATCTCTCCTCCTATTCTGCCCATCAATTGACTTCTAGTGAGTTCATTTCAACTTGGCTACAACCGGAAAACTACCTTGAGGCACTACCTGTGTAAACAGTCTTTATAATAAACGATCTGAACATTTACAGTGTTCTCAATGCCTCGTTTTAAATATCAGGGCCCTTGTTAAACTACCAAAGAAGAGTGGCGCTACTTTTGTGAATGGTTTAAAAATGGTGATTTCTCTCAGTGAGCCTTTTGGAAGAAGAATCGGCTGAAAACAAAGTTTAGAATGCTAAAGGCTAGCAAAAGTATTGGTGTGGAATTCTCCTTTAAGGTTCCCAAGAGCACAGTGGCCTCCATAATTCTTAAATGGAAGAAGTTTGGGATGCTCAGAATTCCTCCTAGAGCTGGCAATGCAGCCAAACTGAGCATTTAGGGAAGAAGATCCTTGGTGAAAAAGGTAAAGAAGAACCCAAAGATCACTGTGGCTGAGCTCCAGAGATGCAGTGGGTAGATGAGAAAAAGTTCTAGAAAGTCAACCATCACTACAGCTCTCCACCAATCTGGGCTTTATGGCAGAGTGGCCTAACGGAAGCCTCTTCTCAGTGCAAGACACATGAAACCCCACACAGACTTTACCAAAAAACGTATTGAAAAACTCAATGAGAAATAAGATTCTCTGGTCTAATGAGACCAAGATTGAACTTTTTGGCCTTAATACCAAGTGGTATGTGTGGAGAAAACTAGGCTCGCCTCATCATGTGCCCAATAGTGGTGCTGGCAGCATCATGCTGTGGAGGTGTTTCTTTACCTGCAGGGGCAGGAAGAATGGTTGCAATTGAAGGGAAGATGAATGTGACCAAGTACAGAGATATCCTTTAAGAAAACATTTTCTGTGATCAGGACCTCAGATAATGACCCTAAACACACAGCTAAAATAACTAAGTAGTGGCTTCAGAACAACTCCGTGACTGTTCTTGAATGGTCCAGCCAGAGCCCTGACTGGAGATCCAATTAAAACTGGAGAGGATCTTCAAGGAAAAAAAAAATAAAAAAAATAAAACATCTGTCATTTCATTTTCATTGCCATCCTGGTATATTATTGCCATATCTTAAAACGTAAATGCTAATTGAAAAATGGAAATCCAAACTTCACTTTGGCTTTGCCATTTCCTCACAATGTGCACAAAGTGTGTCAAAATCAAGAAATATATTAAAAACGACACCTGCTGGCAATTTATTTTTTATTTTTAGGGCCTGAGCACCGGAGATGCGAAGCCCTATTGTTTCTGTAGGGATTATTATTATTATTAGGGCCTGAGCACCTTCAGGGTGTGAAGCCCTATTGCAGGGGTGTTCAAACTTTTTGTCAGGGGGGCCGGATGTGGCGAGGTGAACATGTGTGAGGGCCAGCCATTATAATGACATGATAATAACACAATTTTTACCAAAATTACTGTGCATTTTATATTATAAGACCAGTAATAAAATGAAGAAAAAGTCTGAGTGAAAAAAAAAACACTAATGTAAACTGTAAACATGATTTTATACCATGTGAACAAGAAAATAACACTAACAGTTATCTCAGAAGTACAAACCACTGAGGGTTTTGATCACAATCACACACACGCACACTCACTGAGATTTTAGAATTTATTTAGGCTACCCGAGAAAACAAATAACTTGCCTACACTAATGTGATGGGTGGAACTGAGATTTAGATTGCAGCAAAAAGGCCAGGTCTGGTTCAAAGACAGTGGTTTTGATGCACAAGATGTCATGCAAGTGAGAGTCACTTAGTCTTGTCCTCACACAGTTCTTGTTAAAGTTCATAAGTGAGAATGTCTTCTTGCGCAGGTATGTCGAGCCAAATAAGCTCAGCATTTTCTTAGCAAATGTTCGAATCTCTTGGAACCTGCCTTTATCCAGCTGATGGCAAAAGCTGACAGGAGGGAGCTGCTGGTGTCGACTCCGACACTTGGTGCTACACTGCAGCTCAAATGAGCTCCATCTGCAGGTGGTCTGGAGCATCATCAGGGAAGCTTTTTCCATCACGTTCATGTCACCAGAGAGTGTTGAGGGAGGAATCTAAGACCTTTGATGTCACTGTCCACTCCTCTCAAAAAATCAGTAACTGAGCGATGTCAGTTGCGTCCGTGCTTTGTCACAGGCCAACAGAAAAAAAATCAAACCCGACAGCCTTTGTCTCTGTCTCTTAATATCGGACGAAATGTCTTCAATTCTCCGTGCCACAGTGTTACGAGACAGGCAAACATTGAAAAAGTCTTGCTTCTTCTCAGGACAAATGTTCTCCACCATTTTCATCACGCAGTCTGACAAATTTACCGTCAGTAAAGGTTTGCAGTGTTTCGCAATCAACGTTGCCACCTCGTAGCTTGCTTTTGTGGCATTTTTATTTGACTCACGAGTTCTTGTGAAAAAATGCTGCTGTGCCATTAAAACACCTTCCAGTTGCTTTAATTTTTTGCACCGTTCATTCCTCATTAGCTTGTCGTAGTTAGCAGCATGTCTCGTCTAGTAGTGACTCTTGAGATTAAACTCCTTGAAAACAGCCACAGTCCCTTTGCATATTACACTTTGACACAGTTACTTTGTATGTCAGTGAAAAAAATATTCAATTTTCCACTTGGAAGTGGCGGCCCTCGCTGTCAGTTTTTCTCTTTTTATTTGCAGTCGCCTGAATACCTTTCGCTGTTCCCCACCGTTGGCCATAAACTCACAGTCTGTAGGACTGTTCAGTTATGCACGTATGCAGCTTTGGAGTAGTGCTACTCGGTGCAAACGCAATTCTTCTTAAAATCCCTTTGTGTGTCTCACCACTAGTAACTGGTGCTGGTCTGCCATATAATTTCATTTTAAGTTGTTGATGATATCGGAGTTTGGTATGATTTCATTCTGTCAAGGAGGTAAAGCCCTCCTATTAACTGTTTATTTTATTAATACCTGGTTCAATAAATTATGTTAAGTTTACAAATGTTGTGGATCCACTTAATTTTAATGTGACATTTTAGCATCTGAACGAAGGGGGAAACTTCACCATATCTGCCCTATACACAAAACAAGTAGTTTTGTGTTTTCTTGAAGTGTACAGTGGTCCTTTGCTATAACGTGGTTCACTTTCCGTGGCCTCGCTGTTTTGTGGATTTTTTTTTGTGCATGCTTTTTTTTTTTTTTTTTTTTAACAGCGCATCGTGTTCTGCGCCCTGATTGGCCAATTCATTGTAGAACATTGTCAATCAATCTCCTGTACAGTACAGAATGTGCTCAGCTTGTTAAATTTGCATAAATCTTCCATCGCTAGCTGTGTGACTCTGAAGTGCTGTATGTTTGCAAGTTTGAACTCTGATAGTAGAAGAGAGAAATGTGAGAAAATGTCAATGCCCGTCTGAGAAAAGTGTATAAAGTGTGTAGTAAGGGGTTTTACAGCCTTAAAACATCTATAATAATTGTAAAAAAAAAGCTGACTACTTTGCGGATTTCGCCTATCATGGGTTATTTTTAGAACGCAACTCCCGCGAATAACGAGGGACCACTTTACTTAAAAATAAATGTGACAAAGTTGGACTCAAACCTCTTTCATCCATATTTGAAGTGTGTTATAAAACTACCTGGCAAACCTACGCTCACCTAAAAATATATTACAGCTATGTTGTCAACAAAATCTGTCAACAGCTAAATACTTATACTGGTAATGAAGTTATGGGCAATTTATTTTGTTTTAACATATTCCCATTATATACTTTTACAAACATGAAAACAATGAAAGACTGGGTGGAGGTTAACACCTCCTTGGAATACACTTCACCATTTATGCAATTTAAACTCTTTTCATTTTCTCAGAACATTTTCTTCACCTGCTATTATACACTTCTATGAATCTCTGTGCCTGAACTTCCATTTTATAAATGAACCACATAGGGCAAACTTGTCATATCTAAAACTATTAATGCAATGCGTTATTACCATGCAAAGCAACTACATATGTACAGCATTCACTGTGCATATACCTATGGTAATGCGTTTCTGGAAAGTTGAACATACAATGCACTTCCTATACGTTTAGTTGCCTAAAAAGCTACTGCATTATGGAAAATGCATGTGATGGAGTGACCATCACTGGAGTTGTGTGTATGTTCTGACTGCCATACCAATGAGCCTGGCTCTTTGGCATGTTTGGCACCATGGAGACCTGGGTTCGAAGCTGGGTGGGGTGACTTCTCCTCCCCTTCACTACAATGCAGCTAAATATGCATTGCATTACAAGACGCTGCTTATTCAATCCAAATGACTTGGGACCATGTTCAGCTCATGCTTGCTTAATCAGCATAATAGTGAACTTGCAGTTTGAAAAACCTGTTGCCATTTTTGCACACTCATTATGATGCACGTGTACTGAAGTCATGCTTAAGTGATGCTTCAGAACACTCCATGTCAATTTGAATAAACCAAAAGTAGCATACCTTGAACTAAGTACATCCTTAAAAAGTACACTTACACTATAATTCTTTACCCGTTATTTAGCTTAACTTCATCGTCCCACTTTTTTTTTCTCCTATAGCACTATTCCTCTACATTGCAGATAACTTCAACGTCATAGCTATCTCAATTAAGTTGCACTGTACTGCCAATGTTCAGTAAAATAGATATATACATACAATATATAATAGAAATTACAATAAAACTATAAAAACTATACAACGTATACATAGACAGTACTGCCTGTAGAGCAATACACAAAACAATAAATAGAAAGGTGCAATAACCACTTAATCTGCTGTAACAAATAAAGCACAGTATCAAAACACAGAATAAGGTGCAGTAATCAACTAGCCACAGTGAACAAATACCTTACAACACAACTTAGTACAACTCATTAATTGGCATTAATTGTCCCCTTACCACACATATAGATGTAACTGTGTACAAACTGTGATAGCATATCATACAAAACAACTCTTGTATCTAGCCCTACAGCAGCACGTCTAAGGGACAACACACTCCACTGTGTACAACAGTGTCATGTACAGGGTGCTTACCATTCCACATAATTGTTAATACTTTGTTCCATTCTCCTCTTCACCACACTCCCAAACCAACCTAATGATCTTATTCAGTCTATTTGTGTCGCTGGATCCAATGCTACTACCCCAACACACAACAGCAGTCCACACAGTGCTAGCTGCAACACACTGGTTGGAAATCTCCACCATCTTTGTACACACATTAAAGAAACTCAGCTTCCTAACAAAATATAGTCTATTCATCCCCTTCTTATCAACAACCTCACTATCACATTTACACTTCAACCTATTGGCACTCACCACTCACAGGTACTTGCCTTCCCCCACTTCCTCCACCACCACTTTACAAGGTGTTGTCCACCAATGTCCTATGCTTAACCTCACCACCACCGGAAAACTCAGATAATTTAGTATGCACATATCAGATCTTTACAATAAATCACACGCACGCACACAGATCTTCCCACTTCATATTTTCCCCGAAACACATTTTCTCTACATTGCAAAAATGGCACTGCCACATAATAGCTATGTCAACTATGTTGCAATGCATTCCCAATGTACAAAATAAAACTCGCCTACACATTTCAGGTCTTTACATTCTTATCTTACGGGTGCGTTTTAGAGCAGCCCATCCTCTGCGCCGCAGGTACAAGGGCCTGTCATCGCCGGTTGCGGCTACATTATTACTCTTTGTTTTATCCCGCCGGTTGGGCCTTTTTTGAGGTGGTTGCCATGTACAAAAACTCATGGAATTTGGCACACTCGTCAGAAATTCCCCCTGCTACTCAGAGACAAAGAGCTAGCCACTGATGGGGCCTAGGGACAAAAAGAGTGCCCCCTGTTGTTACTCCCAATGTACAATATAAAGCTCGTATAATTTAGCATACACATATCAGATCTTTACAACAAATCCGTTTGTCACATTGCGAATGCATTTTAGGGGGACGGCATGCCACAGTCCTACACCACAGGTGTGAGGGCCCGTCACCATTCCAATTTGCACTTTCATTTTCAAGTTCACCAACATGCAGATTAGCTGCTATGCCTGTGGGCGGTGGTGTCAACAAAGGAATGTGGCTACCCGGTTCTACATAGACAGTTTGCCAGAGACTATGGTAAGCTTTTTTAACTTTTAAAACCTAGGTTTGACTATCCGGAATTAACATTGTAAGCCGCGTTTCCATTAGGGAAGGTTCCGATGGTAATTCAGGGACAGGGAAAATTTCAGGGACTGTTGTTTGGTTGGTCCTCTCACCTTGCGTGTCTCCACTACAACAACGTTTTATCGGATCTCTAGTAAACAAAGGGAAACATCGGTGTCTCAGAGCAGCGAACATGACTGACTGCAGGCTTGCATTCTATGTTGATTTATGGATTAAACAGGATAAATCCTAAAAGTTTGTGGTTAGTGTTCCTATTTATTGTGAGTTTCCAGTCCATTTATGTCTACTATGTTTCATAAGATTAGATGTTCCGAGTGACCTTATGACAAGATAAGCAGGCTAAAGTTAGCCAAGTAAACATGTTTTAAGAAGGTAATTAATTGCCTGAGGAAATCGTTGTGCACCACATAGCATGTAGTTAAATGCTTTATTGTGGAAACGGCCAAAACAAGCTCTCCTACAACTCTGAGTTTGATAGACTGTACGTTTTCCTTTAACAGGCATATGAAAATACTCCATAGGAAGCGTATTAGTCTGCTAGCATGGTGTAGCAGTTTAGATTAGTTAGATTAGTTTGCTAATCTAAAGATAATACGAGTCTGTCTTCAAACTAACCTCTAAGATTAGATAAAATATAGTTACATGGGCAACTGTGTTTGTAATGAACTCTGTTGTGAGAAATTCATTTTGTCTGTTTAGAAAAAATATTTTCGTATGGCATAGTGATTTTTAGATTACCTATGGCTGGTAGTGTTTAACAACAGCCTATCAGCATCGAGTTTACCACAGGCTACAAGCTGAACTTTTTCAGGGCCGAACGGAGTACCTAACCCCTTTAGGTACTCCGTTGGTCCCTGTAAAAGTTCCGGGAGATCGCCCATTTCGGAACTGCCCGATAGTGGAGACACGCGCCAACCGTGAGAAGGCCGAAAAATTACCCGGAACTCACTGTAGTGGAAACGCGCCTGTAGAGATCTTTCTGACTAGCCATAATTACATTTTGGATAGTTGAAACTGTCATTTAAGATATCAGTAACATAATTGTGGCTAGTCAAAATGACTAGGCAAAACTGAATTACAGATATCTGCAACACATCCAGTTTCGCTGTTAAATGTTAAAATGGCTTGCTATACAGAAACAGCATCGATACAGTGGGAACTGAAACTAGGAAGGGCTGAAAGACAACTGAAACAACAGAATGCACGTCTCTTACTCACCAGGCTCAAAGATGAGACAATAAAAGAACTAGATGTACCGCATAGCGGTACATGGTATGACCGCCGCAGTATATTGAAATGTGGGAACTGTTGGTGTGATGAGTGTGTGGTAGAGCAGTGTTGTGAGGTGAGAATTTCTGTGGAAATGATTTCCTGGAAGTGGGCATGGATGTGGGTTTTGAATGTGTAGTGTGTAGGAGTGATTTCTGAAGGCAAGGAATTGGCAAAATGAGATTCTGTACAATTACAGCGCCCCCTATGGACCAAATGTTATGGCATGTTCTGTGGTGTTAGAGGTCTTTGTGGTGATCGTGCATGATGTATTTTGTGCAGTTCCCACCTTCTCGGTCCAAGATATTGGCAACTCAAAATCCCAATTTTTGAATTTACCCTTATCACTAGGTGGCGCTATGCTTCAAGTGAGAGTTTATGGGCTGGGTCAATATGCCTCTGTAACACCTACATATTAACACAAAATCGTTGTCTTGGGCAAAATTGTTGACGAGTTATTTAACAAAAACTGTTTTTCAACACCTAGCTTCGGCGATAAACATCGCCCCCTATGACGAAATGTCACAAAATTTGGTACACATGAAAAGAAAGATGTTTAGAGATGGCATGTCAACTTTGACCAAATTTGAGCAATTAAAAGCCAAGATACGGCCATTTGAAGAATTTTAAGCTACGTGTTAAATATTCATTGACGTGTAACTTCGGAACGGTTTATCTCAAGATAAATTCTTTGATAACTTTTTGTCAGCATTGTCTGTAGATGACATATACCAAATTTGGTGAGATTCACATGAACGGCCTATGACGAGTTCGTTCAGATTCGTTTTCGCAATATTAAAATTTCACGGAAATTGTTCTCGTTGGAAGTGGGCGTCGACCAGTGTTTTCAATGCGTGAGGGTCAATAGATTTCATGATAAAAATATACTTGGTTGTAAACGTTAGCATTCTCTAGATAATAGGCAAAATGACATTTTCCACAATTACAGTGCCCCCTATGGACCAAATTGTATGGCACATGCTGTGGTTTTAGAAGTCTTTGTGCTGATCGTGCATGACGTATTTTGCGCAGTTCCCACCTTCTCGGTCCAAGATATTGGCAACTCAAAATCCCAATTTTTGCCTTTACCCATATCACTAGGTGGTGCTATGCTTCAAGTGAGTGTTTATGGGCTGTGTCGATACGCCTCTGTAACACCGACATACTAACACAAAATCGTTGTCTTGGGCAAAATTGTTGACGAGTTATTTAATAAAAACTGTTTTTTGACACCTAGCTTCGCCAATAAACATCGCCCCCATGACGAAATGTCAAAAAGTTTAGTACAAATGAAAAGAAAGCTGTTTAGAGATGGCATGTCAACTTTGACCAAATTTGAGCAATTAAAAGGCAAGATATGGACATTTGAAGAATTTTAAGCTACGTGTTATTTGTTCATTGACGTGTAACTTCGGAACGGTTTATCTCAAGATAAATCCTTTGATAACTTTTTGTCAGCATTGTCTGTAGATGGTATATACCAACTTTGGCGAGATTCACATGAACGGCCTATGACGAGTTCGTTCAGATTCGTTTTTGCAATGTTAAAATTTCACGGAAATTGTTCTCGTTGGAAGTGGGCGTCGACCAGTGTTTTCAATGCGTGAGGGTCAATAGATTTCACAATAAAAAAAAATTGGTTGTAAACATTAGCATTCTCTAGATAATAGGCAAAATGACATTTTGTACAATTACAGCGCCCCCTATGGACAAAATTTTATGGCACGTTCTGTGCTGTTAGAGGTCTTTGTGGTGATTGCGCATGACGTATTTTGCGCAGTTCCCACCTTCTCGGTCCAAGATATTGGCAACTCAAAATCCCAATTTTTGCATTTACCCTTATCACTAGGTGGCGCTATGCTTCAAGTGAGAGTTTATGGACTGGGTCGATACGTCTCTGTAACACCGACATACTAATACAAAATCGTTGTCTTGGGCAAAATTGTTGACGAGTTATTTAACAAAAACTGTTTTTTGACACCTAGCTTCGCCAATAAACATCGCCCCCTATGAGGAAATGTCACAAAATTTAGTACACATGAAAAGAAATATGTTTAGAGATGACATGTCAACTTTGACCAAATTTGAGCAATTAAAACCCAAGATACGGCCATTTGAAGAATTTTAAGCTACGTGTTAAATGTTCATTGACGTGTAACTTCGGAACGGTTTATCTCAAGATAAATCCTTTGATAACTTTTTGTCAGCATTGTCTGTAGATGACATATACCAAATTTGGTGAGATTCACATGAACGGCCTATGACGAGTTCGTTCAGATTCGTTTTAGCAATGTTAAAATTTCACGGAAATTGTTCTTGTTGGAAGTGGGCGTCGACCAGTGTTTTCAATGCGTGACGGTCAATAGATTTCACGATAAAAAAAAAAATTGTTGTAAACATTAGCATTCTCTAGATAATAGGCAAAATGACATGTTGTACAATTACAGCGCCCCCTATTGACCAAATTGTATGGCACGTGCTGTGGTTATAGAGGTCTTTGTGGTGATCGTACATGACGTATTTTGCGCAGTTCCCACCTTCTCGGTCCAAGATATTGGCAACTCAATATCCCAATTTACCCATATCACTAGGTGGCGCTATGCTTCAAGTGAGCGTTTATTGGCTGGGTCGATACGTCTCTGTAACACCGACATATCACAAAAAATTCATGTTGTTGGGTGAAACGTTCACTGAGTTATTCAGCAAAAACTTTTGCCGGTCTCCCCCTCTTTGACGTACGCTGGCACAGCGGGGGGGTGGCCCTGGGGGACCAAAAGCTTCTATTCGCTCGAAATGTTCCAGGGCTACATGCCTACAAAGATTCATGTCCCCCCGAGTTTCAGTGTCCCGGGAATCGTTGACGGACATTCACTGAAAAAAAAAAAAAAAAAAAAAAAAAAAAGGGAAAAAAGTTCGCGGCAACTCTATTACCTCCGTCAGCGGCGGTTATGCAATCATCATCGTTTGCTTGTTTGTTAGTTTTTGTTAGTTAGCAACCTAACTCAAAACGTTATGGATGGATTTTGGTGAAATGTTCAGGGTAGGTTAACTTAAAAGTAATTAGATTTTGATGGTGATCTGAGCCGCGCTGGTGGAGGTCTGCACCCTCGGAGTGCTTTTGTAGTTAAACATATTTTTGTGTGTGTTGCATCATAATTACAGCAGATAAGAGCTGATACATAAAGTTCTGTGCGAATAAACTGTTGCTACAAACAACTTGCATCCACAGTTATTTTAAAAGTGTAAACAGTAGCTCAAGACTAACGATACCAGTGTATTGTAGTGTGCAGTCATGTAGTGGCATCTCATTCTGTATCAGAAGGGTCAGAACGGCCCTGTTTTTAAGTCGCACATGTGTGAGTTATAAATTTTACTGCCGTGGTCTAAATTTCTGGTCACAAAATGCAACCATTTGCAGTGTCAAAGTGTGGTGCCCTGATCCATAAACAGATCAAACTGTTCACATGCACACGCAGCGAGTCTGTGCCTGTGTGGGTATGCGTGACAGAGTTCCTCCATGCATCAAGAGGGAACACAATGTAGATTAACATCATAATCAGTAACAGACTGGGAAAGATTACTTTCATGTAGACACAAAAAAGTCTGGTTAAATAATTTATCCAGTACCAAAAGCAATACCGTTAACATCAGATCTTGTCAATGCTTTTTAAAATTTGGCCCAGGAGCCTGTTGGGTACTAGGTTTTGGTACCCATCCATAGTTTTGAATTGAAAATTGATTTTGAATTGCATCTTGAGCCTAAAAATCGACATTGAATCAAATCGTAGCATTTTCTGAACTGCACGCCCCTACTGCTTAGGGTTAAAGAGTAGTAACACACCAGCGCTGGCATTGGCAATTAATATCAACATACGAAAAAGTTGGATCGGTGCGCTCCTCATACGTGCCAGCGCACACATACACAATCAGGTTATAGTTTCTTACTGATGAGCCTTTGTTTCTCTTGCCATCTTCTCCCTTCTCCCCATCACCGTCATCAGAGTCCCCGTCGCTGTCGAGTGCTGGCAGTTCTGGGTCCAGAGGAGGCTCATACAGTGCCGTGTTCAATGGCAGATAGCGCAGCTCATTGGGCGAGTACCTGTGTACACACACACACACACACACACACACACACTCACTTGAATAAACAAAAGCTAAAGGAAATAACATTTGCACTCCAACTGCAACTGCATTCTATGAACTTTGCTACCTGCTGCACAGTTTAGACCAGCAGCTTTTTTCAACCCACAAAAGAAAAAAAACACCAGCGTTGTCGTGTGTACTGGGATATACCGAGAGGCATCCCCCTCTTGAGTGGTTGTTAGGGGACGATGACAATCCACTAAAGGCATGGTTAATAACACATACATGCCAACAACAGTGTGTGAATTGCCGTTTTAAGCTACAGAGTAGGTTAAATGTCTTCAAGCTCCAAAAAGATGTCCAGTTGCATACGACTTAGCTCTATTCAGTAGCCTAATCTAATGATTTACTAAGCGTTTAATAAACACTGACAAATATTTCCAATGATGTACATTTATTGAGCAATCTGATTCTTTTTTTTCTTCTTAAAATAAACATAAACACATTGTTCGTAACCAAAGGGAAGTCATGTGTTTCACACAAGTAAGTGAAAAACAGACATTAAAAAGTCAAAATAACAAATGCATTAGGGTTTTGGTGGGTTTCTCCATCCCCGAAGATTAACCCTATGGGCCCTAGGCTATTTTCAGGGTTTTTTACTACCTTTACTTTTAAGGTCATATCTTATTCTATATCTTATCTATCATTGTAAGGGCCATACATACATGCTATATCTTGTGTTTTTCAGCGTCATCTGGGCTATTCAGATCTGGTTTCATTTGGTGAGCTACTCTTTGCACTGATTTTATAAAAAAAAAAATGGTAAACCAATAAAAATCATATTGGGTATAAAAAATCTTGTATTCTTGCAAGTGCCTGTCCATAGGATGCTGTCAGTAGGGATACCTTTTCATATTTGAGAAGAGGAGATTTTGCACTGATTTTACAAAAAAGAGTAAACCAATAAAAAATCATATTGGGTATAAAAAATCTTGTACTCTTGCAAGTGTCTGTCCATAGGATGCTGTCAGTAGGGATATCTTGATATCTTGATTGTACGGAATCTGGCAATAGAAGAACCATGATGGTGGGATATTCAGTGGCTTATCAATGTTGATAAATATGTAGCCTGACAGAAATAAGGGCCTATTTTCCATGTAATGAAGGATAGGATTATGCAGAATTATGGATATTATGCAGAAATTTGCAGTAATTTCAAAACTGTATGAAATGTGTTTTGACACAAATGCACGATAGCATTAAAATGCAAATAAAATTTTAAAAAATTCTCGTCGATACTTGAGTGCAAAAATAAGCGGCGGGTGACGTTGTGAAGCCCTGGTTCTTCTGTTCCGTTGGGTATAAGTACCATGTCGCTACGATGTACCATTCCAGAGTAATTCAACAGAGAAGAATGGGTGTACATTTCCACGCAATTTGTGGGCGTCGTGCCCAACTGCTCACGCACAAATGGGTCGGTCTTTAAAGAAAAATGCTCTTGATGTCCAGGCAAACCCGCCATCAGGCCAATAGCAACAGGCCATGGAAAAAGCTGGCTTTTAAAGGAAATGAGGGAGAGAGTATAACCTCTATAACCCATTATTTTTTGAAAATGGATTTCAGACTGGAAAAATCTCACAATGCCGCCTTTGCGTTGTAGACAAGCATACCACTGCTTTTTGAGAACGATGATGTTGTCGCCTCGTCACCGTTACGTGCATATCTCACAACAACAACTGGTGTAATGCAGTAGTTTTTTACCTTCTACCACTAAACTACAGGTTGTTTTTTTAATATCACTATAATATAGTAATAGTAGTATAGTAATAATATAATATAGTAGTTTGTACCAAATAACAAAGACTTCTCATAGGCCATCATTATGCTTATTTGATAAGAGAGCAACTGTCGCTGTGCTCAACCCACCTAAACAACACACATTGCTAAAATCAACATATAACATGTTTAATGTGAATCACCGCACAGCTGCCTCGTCTCCCTGCTGCTCAACCTGGGATGTTCACACGTTCCAGCAACAACATTGAATCGGACCCCTCTCAGAACGTTCCTGTCTGTACGTGAGTATTTATTGATCCGATGTGTGTGCGGATGCAGCTTTTTTCAACCCACAAAAGGAAAAAAACACTAGCGTTGTCGTGTGTACAGGGCCTTAGTTTAACATGTTGCTATAGTCAAAATATTTTCAGTCTTTTTTAGGGGTACCATAATTTTTGTGCAGGCCAGTTTCATTAGTTTGTTTTTTGAAATGATTCCGCTGAACAACAATTCAAAAACAATGTCTGATTTTCTTTGGTTAATTTTCTGTAATTTTTCTGAATATTTCAGTGACCACTGTTGTTTTTTCTTTCAGAGGGGTACCAAAAATGTTGTCTTATTTTATCTATTCATTTGGCAGACAATTTTCTTCACAGCAACTTTAAATTAAAGAAGTATCCAGAGTTGTTAATAAGTAAGCCCTTGGATTATTGAATATATGATTTTTATAAAAAAAATTTTTTTTACAGCAGCCATTCAACCCTAGCCAACAGACTAATTCCAGTTCATAGAGTCAAATCAACAGTTAGTGTAGATAAAACCTTGAGTGGCGTACCTTTTGAAGTAATCCTGAAACTGCCCAGGGATGAGGGCCACAGGGTAGGGTCCGGTTTTAGACTGTTCCGGTGACAAAACTTTATATTTGCCCTGGGGAACCTGAATTATCTGAAGGGTGAAGCATTTCTTAAGTAACAATTTTGTGCAAAAACAGTTCATCCTGATAACAACTAGATACTTTTCAAGAAAATTAAGTGCACAGTGCAGCCATACAACCCCTTTGACATATGGATTTCTAATCTCTAATCTTGTTCTTGAATAAAGCAATTTAAAAATCAAAGGAATTAACTCAAAAGACAGAAAATCAGGGACGATGACTTACGTGTGTCTGTAAGTCAAAGTATGCTCTCCTTTCCTCCATGCGCTCTCTGTTAAAGTTACTGTTAAACTCTGCAGCTTTTTTGGCTGCTTTCTTGATGTACTCTGGCACTTTGCTTGCCTCCACTTTCTGTGGTGTCTGCTGCTGCTGTAAAAAGACAATATTGTGAACCAGGAGGGTAAAAACTTTTCCTCAGAAGTAATTTGCTTTAATCATCAGCCTCTACCCAGCACATACACAATGCCACAAACAAAAAATATTTGTACTTCACAAAATCAAGTTATTTACAAACAAAATTGTAAACCAAGATGACATTTTCTTTAATGAGTTCTAATGTTGCCTTAATTTTGTTTATTTGAGATGTAAAGAGCAACTTTCGTCATTTTCAACATGCATCTCTACCAGCCAGTACCGAACATTCAAGAATTTTGGGTGCACCTATATAGGTCTCTTTGGATAGAGAGTTGGCACTGACAGCTAAACCCAATGGGGTCAGATTTTTAACAGTTCCTTTAACATCTTAACGTGCTTCAAATCTCACCCCAAAAGTTATGCAACATCAGCAGACACCCATAACACAACACTGTGTCACTGACTCAGTTAACTGCATTTTTTTTTCATTAATTTTGCTGTGGTCTCCAGTATTAATGAATGCCCTGTGAGCTGGTTTTAGTGGGAAAAAATGTTTTAGTGTTCCAGGCTGTTCCAGTTTGGTGGAGGACATGGAGCCGGGAGAATGACAGGTTCTCGGCTATGCTAGTCACATGCAACAATCATTCAAAGCCCATTTGGTCATAGCACAACAAATAAAACATTTAAGTATTCTAAACAAACACACCTACTTACCTATATTTCTCTAAGTGAATGTGTGCTGCAACGAGATTCCTCCGGTAATCACAACTGTGGCATGGCTTTTTCTATTTAACAAATTTACCTCATTTTGTTAGCATTTTCCTTATTTACTTGTTTTCCTGTCTATTTTCTTTCATTGACTAATGGAGGCAATCGGGGTCGAAGAACATTTTCAGTTCGGAGTGACCTGTCATATTTCAAAAAGGGCAAGTACTAAACCGTTTCTCGCAGAATGAGACCTTTAAAAATCAGACCCATTGGGTTTAGCTGTCAGTGCGGTCTCTGTGTCCACAGAGACCTATATGGGTTACACCACCAAAATTTCACGCGTCTTCGGTACTGGCAAGTCTCAGGTAGCTTGAGCAATAGAGGTGCACGTTGAAAATGACCAAAGTTGTCCTTTAAGGTATTCTCACTAGCACTCCTGCCATCAAATGATAGCTCTCACATTTTTAGCAAGTCAAACCTTTTCTTCGGTCATTTTCCTATTAGAGAGTTTGTTCATGAAGATCTCAGTCTTGCGCTTTTTATTTGTTTTATCTAAGTTTTAGTCAGTGACAAAGGAGCACCTGTGGTTTACCCTTCCAAAGTGACAGGCCTCCTCTAACTTTTATTTTCATAACATTTACAGAGGTTTAATAACTCACAGCAAAATACCCATGAAATGCACAGGAAGCACTTTATCTGACTGGCAAAAGAGCTTGGACAATAAAAAGAATGTGAGGCTTTACTCACGGCGCTTTGAGTACTGACTGAGTACTCTTTAGTGATCCTCTGCCGTTCCTTCTCCTGGAGAATGACTGAATACTCTGCGTGTTTGGCTGGGTACTCCTTAATCATCAGGTCTATCACTTCATCACTTCTCAAGGCTGTGAGACCTACAAGTGGAAGAAAACAACATACTAAATGTATTTTTGTTTGGGCATGTTAATGTGCATTCACACTTTCATAAATACATTTACTGTGTAAAACTGATGTATCCTAATGACAAAGCATTCAAAACACAGAAGTACATAAGCCAAATAACAATTAACAATTAAACTAGCAGCACTTTTATCAAATAAATAATCTCACCCAAAGTACACTGTGTTTCAGTGATGACATTTTGCTCCCTCAAATACAGCTTCTCCTTGTGGGAAAGGTCCCTCCTCTCTAAATCTTTGAGAGATAACAGATTATTATAAGAATACATAATGATTATATGTTATAATTATATATATGATTATTATTGTTGTTATTGCACAATCTTCACTTGATAAATTACCTACACAATTAAATTCTTTGTTTTGTCAAAGGCATGTTTGAACCTACCTGGATATTTACGTTTAAACGATGTCACTCCCAGATACTCGCTAACTTGCTCTTGTAGCATGTAATACTCTCCCGTATCATCTGGGGGCCATTTGTATTCCGTTAGGTTTTCCGCAGGGAAATAAGTGGGTCTATTAAGAATGATACATAATTTAGAACTACTAGCAATTGGACAGGAAGTAAGTAATAACAACACAGTATAGATTTTTTTATATAAATACCCAAGTTCCTGGCTAGACGTGTCACAACTTCTGGAGCTATCCCCAGAACCCATCCGGCGTCTTTTAGGGGCTTGGCTGCCATCGTTAGAGATCTCCTCCGTGAAGGTGTCATCCTAAAATGCAAAGCAGTCCATAGTAAATTGACTTTAAACATAATAGACCTGACTCTTGATCTTCACTGAAATTCTTTAAATAAAAACTATTGCATGATCTGGAGTCTTCCAACTTACAACGTTACATCATCGTACAAACAAAATACACACAAAATGTTTGGCTATTTTCAGGGTATTTTTACTACCTTTACTTTTAAGCTACTTTTAAGTTTGAGTTGTTTTATTTTTCAATGAAAAGAAGGCAATATGTATTTATTTTATTTTACAATTATTATTTTGTTTGTAATCAGAGATTTTTTGTAATCTTATATGTCACAGAAGCACTTTGTTCCTATATGAACTGCCTTGAGTTCCTTGAGCTGTTTTTTTTTTTTTTTTGAACGAAAAGAAGGTAATATGTCTTATTTCTTCCTTTATTTTACAGTTAAATCACTATTTTTGTATACAGGGATTTTTTTATGTCGCAGAGGCACTTTGTTCCTACATGAACTGCCTACCTCTTTGCACTTCAATATAATATTTTTGCAGTAGTTTTTTTAGGTTATTTTTCCTGTACAGATATCGAGATATATATTGCATATCAAGATATAGCAAAACATATCAAGATATATTTTTTGCTCCATATCGCCCAGCCCTATTCCCGACCCACTTATTTTAAAATATGCTTTTGATTAGTTCAATCATGGCCTTATTGGCTTATGCAAAACTGACATCTCTTGCATTTTAAACAAAGCGTTGCATTGTTGATGCATACCAGTTAGTGTATTTTGTCCCGCTTCACCATTCATGCAAAAGTTAATTAAAGCCTAGCTTAACATTTACAATAGCCACATTTACATTGCGGAGCCAGGCTGGGCTGGGCTTTTAGGGGGCTCCCTCGGTGCTGACAGCCCCAGACCGCTAGCCCCATGCCCTGAGACCGGTTGTGTCCACACTGCGCAGCTACTAGCCCCTCCGGGTTACACTCTTATTTGCGAAAACATCACTGATACAGCCCATTTTCAAACAGGATAGGCGGCCAATTCAATAGCAGGATTTGTAGAAGAAAGTAGAAGCCGATTTGTATATGACCAAGTATCTGACCAGCAACTACTGCCGATACCTATGACTGCAAATACTTCTTTGGAGGATGATAGATGCCCTCCATCTTGTTCATGTTCCAATATATTTCTATATATTCCTATAAGCTATAAAGCAAAAATACACAGTCCTTTGGCTATGTTTTAATGGAACAAGGCCGGCGCCCACAGAGCGTCAAATGCATGTTAGGAAATGCATTTCACAATCTGATATTTCCACACAGTCCTGCCAACAAAACGTAGCAAAATGACAATTTACCGCTACTTTAAGGCATAACAATGACAGAAACAGCTCGTTTTAATACTAATTAGATCAACAAATTGCAATTTTTATCAACCAAATATGAGCTAGGTCATCTATATTGCATTACATTTGTTTACCGATGGCAATGGTTGCTAAAGGAAGAAAAGTTTTGTTTTAAAGCAACGGTACTACTTACTTCAGCCCAACGGTCTTCAACGGTCGGAAATAGCAAATATATATGAATTTGATAGAAAACCAAGTGTTTTTGACCTATTGGCTTGACACACACTTTTAGAATGGTTAACTGCGAAGTAGTGGTGGGCATAGATTTTTTTTTTTTATCTAGATTAATCTTGCTGTAATAATAAAATTAATCTAGATTAATCTAGATTAAAATGGCTCATTTGAATTCTGCCGAAGGCATCCGCGCTAAAATATATAGGTAGGTATGCATCCGCGCTAAAATATCAAGGTGAAAGCAGAGAGTGTTGAGGGAGGGAGAGTTGCCAGCAGCCGTTTGCTTCCGTGTTCTATTTTCGCAAGGGGGAGGGGGGGAAATCCCCCTTCATGCAGTGCAGAGCAGATTCTAGGTTCGTTTCATTGAAATGAATAGGACACATGTGGAGTTACTAATAAATTGGTCATTACGTTTTTCTGGAGTTGTTAAGGGTTTTTTGGAATCATGTGTCACAATCCGCAACTATTTGTAATAATTTCAAGCCTAATAGTGTAAGTTGTTACTGTTTGGATTTTGAGAAAATTAGCTTTATTTCAGGTCAGGCAGCAACCACTTACTATGTGGTTGTTAGCGCGCTAACGCTAGCGAACTACGCTAACGTAATGTTTTAAATTGAAAGCTGTCACTTTACTCACTAACACCCACCTAGATACGGTTACTGGTTATAGTGTAAGCAGACAAAGTAATATAAAGTTATAGGGTTACAGCAATGTATTAAATTCAAGGTGAGTCCAATCGCTGTTAGCGTTTAGCACATGGTGTTGTCAGTTACTACCATTCACTTCAATGAGCTAGAGCTAGTTCGTTAGCTTGCTAGCTCGCTTTACAGACACACTAAATTATTTTCTAAGAGTTCGAAATAGGAATTTGTTGGCATTTTGGTCCCATAGTAACGTATTATGTTGGCTTATCTTTGTAAAATCTAAGATCTTTGGTGAAAGTCATCATAGTTTGTGTAGTATAGACCCAGCTCCCAACCCAACTTTGAGAATAGATTAACGGCGATATTTTTTTTATCGCCCGATAAGAGTCTCACGTTAACGCAGCACGTTAACGCCGATAACGGCCCACCTATACTGCGAAGTCACTGCGGAGAACAATGTTACGATGCACTACGCAAGGTAGGGAGGCACACACTTTCATGACGGACCAGCCGGGACCAGTGGATTACTACCGTCAGTCAAAAACGTCATTATTTCAAGTCCAGAATGCATTGCTTCAAGCTAGCCAGTCGATCTCAGACAAGCCCTGAAATTGAGTGGAAACACTAGGCGGTGCTAGCCTGGCTACCGACCATAGAGTTAAAACTAGAGAGAGAGGACTCCGTATCATTCTCTAAGCAAGCTTTGTGACTTCGTGGGGGATCCAAAATGGCCGCCTAAACGGGAGCGATGTCAACAAACACAATGTGCGTCAATTAGAAGACATGCTGTCTGTAAAATGATTTATGTCGTCAGCTTTGGACTAGACTACCCTGAAATTCATCACAGTGGTGTAAAATCATGTCAGCTACACGGAATAACAAAATAAAAGTTTAAAAAGCCAGTGAAGAGCCAGAGGCCAGCAGGGAAACTGACAATTTGACAGTAGCCGCATTCAGATTCCGGAGCCGGGCCGGGACTTTAGGGGGCACCCTTGGTGCTTGTAGCCCCAGGGCACTAGCCCCATGCCCTGAGAGCTGTTGTGTCTACACTGCCCAACTACTAGCCCCTCTGGGTTACGCCCTCGTTTGCAAAAACGTCACTGATACAGCTCATTTTCAAGCAGGATAGGCGGGCAATTCAGTAGCAGTAGTAGAAGAAAGTAGAAGACGATTATATGACCAAGTATCAGACCACCTACTGCCGATACCTCTGACTGCAAATACTTCTTTGGAGGATAATAGACGCCATGGAACCTCTGCTGGCGCAGATTGTCCTCCATGTTGTTCATGTTCCAATATATTTCTATAATACTGCAGGCTATAATGCAAAAATTCACCGTCTTTATGTTTTAATGGAACAAGACAGACGGCCACAGAGCGTCAAATGCTTGTTAGAGAATGCATCTCACGTTCTGATATTTCCACAGTGCTGCCAACAAAACGTAGCCAAATGACAATTTACTGCTACTTTAAGGTATAACAATGACAGAAACAGCTCATTTTAATACTAATTAGATCAACAAATTGCAATTTTTATCAGCCAAATATGAGCTAGGTTATCTATATTGTATTGCTTTTATTTACCGATGGCAACGGTTGCTAAAGGAAGAAAAGTCTTGTTTTAAACCAACGGTAACCACTACCTTCAGCCCAAACGGTCGGAAATAGCAAATATATATGAATTTCATAGAAAACCAAGTGATTTTGACCTATTGGCTTGACACACACGTTTAGAGCAGTTAACTACGAAGTCACCGCGGAGAACCACGTTACGATGCACAAGGCATGTAAAGGAGAGACAGTGGAAAGTTGTGATTTTATGTCGGCAGCTGCACACTTCAGCACTTCAAAACTGCATAAAAAGTAGCCTAAAATGACACAAGGCAATGTTATAGGCCTAGTCATTTGTTTGTTCCAATTAATTTCACAAGGAGTCATTTAGTCCACAACATCACGCTGGGCAATTGAAATGTTACCAGCCAAATACGAGACTGAGAATGTAAAATTAAGCTCGCTTGAGTAAAAGCAATTCAGATTGTTCAGATTAATGGTTTGTTATACCATGTGTTTTTAGCTGTAGTTTTTTATGCTTCTCGCAAATTTGCCGGGTTGTTGTTCGCTGAATGTCCAACTTGCTGTGCCGCTTCATGACTTCCTCGTTTCTGCAAAATCTCGTTTTTTTTTTTTTATTCACGTCGTCTTCTGCCCAGACCACGGGGAGAGCACAGATATCTTCAGCTGACCAGAACTGGCGATCATCTTTTTCATATTCTTTAGTAACGACGGTAATACAGGTGCAGATAATACTCTGCCATCTTCGCTTTATTTTGCTTCCAAATGTTGACACCGCCCTGACCTTGACACCGCCTCTAGACCCGCTGTAGCCCCTGTAGGACCATCGTTTAGGTTGGGCCAGAAATCGCGGGTTAGTAGCCCCAAGACAGCCCCTGTAGGCCCGTGTTAGGCCCGGTACGCCCGTGCTGGCTCGGGTTTGGCCCGGTAATGTGAACCCCACTAGTGTGTACTGACAAACGATTATCAACATACACAGGACTGTAAGTCGTGATTGCATCATTTAATCATTTAACCGGAGCCAACGGTACATGTTAGAAAATACGTTTGTTAGCCTGCAACATCCTGTATGCTGCAGGCGAGTTTGGCTGCTAATGTACATATCCTGAGCATCAATCAGTTACTTGAAAGGAAGGCTTCAAAACTGTTATGCTTATCAAATGGTTCAATGCCCTGTGAATTTAAAAGATGTTCAGTAACTGAAACTGTAATGCATTTCGTTGATGAACAGCAGCAAAACAAAAATCTACATGCCATTGGCACTTGGCAGGTGCTAATTTTGAGCCCTGTAGCTACTATGCATTTTCAGGCCATTTTATATATTTTTTAGCTTTTTACATTACAACAGTGCACCTTATTACTTTCTACATGCGTCAGCAGTTATTAACATACATTTGGTGATTCAGACAGCCATATATTATACATTTCTTGTAAAGAAAGCGAGGGCAAACAGTCTCTCGACCGTGGAATTTACAGTCAGTACAGTTTGAAGATCGTTTTTCTTCATAAATTGACTTAATTCTCGAAAAATTGTACGCTGTAGGTTACCTACCTACCTGGAAGGATATTCCAGATGTTTTTTGAAATTACTGGTGCAGTTGTAACAGGCACAGAACTCAGGCATGCTGTATTTGAGGAAGGCGACACCATTGATTTCTATGAGATCAATGGACGACACATTCCCGTTTTGATCATGGTGGCGGGTCTCAATGGAATCACAGGATTACGTCACCAGTGCTCTCTCTCTAGTTTTAATGCTACCGACCTCAACTGACAATCAACAGCAACCAAACCTTTTTTTAGGCCTAAGCATAACTAAATCACAAGTCTTTGGTTCACAAACCCCAAGCCTCCCTTCAATGTCAGTGTTCATGTTTATGAACCGAGGAGGTTACTGCCGTCTTGTGTTTAAAAGTAAATTCATTTTACCTAATCAATGTAAAATCGTGTCACAGGCCAACGTTCAGCAACTTGCCAGCTAGAACAATGCATTTTTTCTACTAACCTGGCCTAGCATAGTTACTGAAATGTTATGGTCTGTAGCTAACGAAGTAATGGTCCGATGGTCAACGATGGCTAGCCTGAGGTGAATGAGACGGCACTGTGCTCTATTAAAAAGGACGGCTAAAACCAACCTTCTTCTGTATTTTTAAGAGTTTCGCGTACACTGCTAAAAACAATCAATCAACTTCGTGTGAGTGTATACTACCTTTAAAGACTGCGTTACAGGCGTTGCAGGACCACTGTCGCATTGTCGCGGAGAGAGTACAGTTGCCATTTTGGCTTTTGCAATGGCGGGCTGTACCATAAACAAGAAGCTTCAAAATAAAAGTTTGCTGTGAGTCCTATGATTCGTTTATTTCCAATGACTATGTATTATTACTGTCATGTATTATTACTGACATGTCAGTGTGCGACTAATAATTAGGATGTCTTTTTAAGGCGAATTCGTAAATCGTAAATCCCACTGCTCTTTAGTTCTGCTCAGTCGATTATTTAACTTCCAAGCCGCTTGGCGGCAGAAAGTCTTTCGGTGCACAAAGGCACAGTTTGACCAATGAAACCTCAAAGAAGAAGAAGAACCGGACGATTTCCGTGTCAGCCATATTGGAGTGAGACAGCGGTATTTCTTTCAGTTCGAATGGTTTTCGTGTAACGTTAGTTAGCTGTGTTTACGAGTTGCCGCAATGCTTTCAATGCATTCTTACGATGATAATGGGAAAATGAAAGATTATCACTACACAGGT
Source organism: Coilia nasus (assembly GCA_027475355.1). NCBI lineage: Eukaryota > Metazoa > Chordata > Actinopteri > Clupeiformes > Engraulidae > Coilia > Coilia nasus. Next base: position 4,746,189 of record CM050204.1, on the reverse strand, counting down.
CCGGTGCAGCACAGATTCTCTCCATATGCGTTCAACGGAGGGTAAGTATGAATACCAATGTTAGTTTCGTAGCCCACCTCATGAAGCTAGCTTCCACTATTAGCAAGTGGTTAGCCAGGTGTTTAGCAGAACAAATTTTATTCTGTATTTAGTGTGGGTCTCGGGTAATCGCATTGGATCATCCCAGCGTTATCCAAGTCACTCACATGTGAAGTATCACCGCTAATTAAAGATGACATGTGGAACTGATACCTTAGGCAGCACAAAAATGTTGTCAGTGATTTGCCAACTCAACCCAGACTAGCCAATTAATTAACATTTGTGCCATTTGACAATGTGGCATGACAAAGTCTGAGGTCGTAAAGAAAATATAAGGCTGTTGGATAGCTTTTTCTGTTGCGTCTACGTTGACAGCTTCATGTGGCTATGTTGTGTAGGGAATATGTTAAAGGAGAAATTGTGTAAAATGAAAATTGGCATATTAAAACATCATACCGAGGTGTATGTTTGCCGAGGAGCAAAATTGAGTTAGCCTGCTGTATTCAGAACTTAACTATTTTTTTACCGTTTGTTCCAGAAGGCTAACAATGGAAGTGGTAGGTGCCCTTAGACGAAGCATGAATATTGCGCAATTATTAAACCATTAAAACAGCTCGAAGAAACTCCACACTCCATGGGTAATACAACAAAGGCACTGGCATTCAAAACGAGGCACTGAGAACTTTGCAAGTGTACACAACATTTATTAATAAAACAGTTTTGACAGGCAGTACCTTGCTGTAGTTTCTCATCACCGCCATGATGAAAGTCTGCACGAGTCGATTGACGAAGACAAACCAGGAAGAATAGGAGGAGAGGTAGTACAATCAACTTGTTTGGACTTTCATCATGGCGGCGACGAGAAACAACTGCAAACTACTGCATGTAAGAACAGTTTTTTTTTAATAAACGTTGTGTACACCTACAAAGTTCTCAGTGCCTTGGTTTGAATGCCAGGACCTTTGTTGTACTACCGATGGAGTGTGGAGTTTCTTTGAGTTTTTTTAATGGTTTAATAATAGCGTAATCTTCATGCTTCGTCTAAGGGCACCTACCACTTCCATTGTTAGCCTTTTGGAACAAACGGTAAAAAATAGTTAAGTTCTGAATACAGCAGGCTAACTCAATTTTGCTCCTTAGCAAACATACCAACTCGGTATGATGTTTTAACATGCCAATTTTCATTTTACACCGAATTTCTCCTTTGACCCCGGTTAAACGCTCTGTCATTGAACTTATCACAGAGTGGAAAACTGAATTGCAGTATAACCAATTCCAGTTCAATATGTTACACACTTAATTTCTCAGGACTGTGCTGGCTGTTGCTGGTGAAGACTTTGCCATTGTGGCCTCAGACACACGTCTCAGTGAGGGCTATTCAATCCATAGTCGGGACTCTCCGAAGTGTTACAAGCTGTAAGTGAACAAACTAAACCAGTTAACATTTGAGACCCCTTGGTATGTTAGATTTAGATTAGATTAGATTCAACTTTATTGTCATTACACATGTATAAATACAGGTAACGAAATGTCGTTTAGCATCTAATCAGAAGTGCAAGAGCAGCAAGTGCGATATGTGCAGTATATACAATATAGACAGTAGTGAATTATGTACAATAAGTAGGGCAGTATGAACATGTGGGAGTACTTTGTTGTTAAACTTTGTGGGGGATATAAACAGATGTGCTATAAACAACTATATATAAACAGATGTGCTATAAACAACTATACAGTAGAGCTATTAATATATATGATGGGCTATGGACAAGTATACAGTTATGCTATAAATATATAAGTTAGTAAATATGCAATGTATGAACAATATGTACAAGATATATACCAGATGAACTATAACACAGAGATATACAGGAGATATACAGTATTGACAATATACATTTTTGTTTTGGGGTGGAGTGCCAATGGATGTGTGGATTGGGTAAAGTTCACTGACATTGGGAGAGATGGAGAGGTGAAGAGGGACGGGGCGTGGAGGTAGTGGTAGTGGTGTCATGGTAGGGGGAGAGAGTGGTGGCGTAGTAGGAGGACAAGGAGGTTCAGCGGGGGGTAGAGTTCAGGGGGTGTGAGTGGTGGCATGGAGGGGGGGGCATGGTAGGGGGCGAGAGCATCCTGACCACCTGCGCCACAGCTCAGCATGGGAGCTGCGTAGTGGCCTAGTGTGAGGACATGGAGGTTCAGCGGGGGGTAGAGTTCAGCAGGGAAACAGCTGTAGGAAAGAAACTGTTCCTAAACCTGCTGGTTTTAGTCCGAAGGCTCCTGAAGCGCCTTCTGGAGGGGAGGAGCTGGAAAAGTCTATGATTGGGGTGCGAGGGGTCCTTCAGGATGCTACGAGCCCTGCGTAGGCACCGCTTTCTCTGGACATCCTCGATGGCAGGTAGTGGGGTCCCTGTGATGCGTTGGGCGGTTTTCACCACCCGCTGTAGTGCTTTCCGGTCAGCGACAGAGCAGTTAGAGTAGATGTGTGTATCAGCGAGTATGTTTTTTTTTTTTTTTTTTAACATAAGTGTTGCATAGGTGACTGGGAGACACAGTAGGGTTTTTGCATTCTAATGCTGTATGCAGGTGATTTGAATGTCATACCAACCAATTTGCTTATGTGTAATAATTTGACTTAATTTCTAGGACTGACACCACAGTAATTGGCTGCAGTGGGTTTCATGGTGATTGCCTTACTCTGACCAAAATTATTGATGCCAGACTCAAGGTGAGAAGCATATTCTAAAAGCTTTGCTGAAGAGGCATTTTGCAAGTGTGATACTGTTTACCTCAGAAATATAACACTTGCTCTCAGTTTGCTGTTTGCAGTTTTAAATGGGTGTATCATATTCTTCTTATTAGTGATTTAAAATTACATGTCAAACTTGCTTGTCCTTAGATGTACAAGCACTCAAACAACAAGAGCATGACGAGTGGAGCGATTGCTGCCATGCTGTCTACAATTCTGTACGGGCGAAGATTTTTCCCCTACTATGTGTACAACATCATCGGTGGCCTGGATGAGGAGGGTAAATGCCTATTCTTAAAGTTCAATTCAAAATATAATAGATGTTCTTGTCATATACAGAATAAATCAAAAAGAAAATCTGAATAAATGCCTGCTTTGGTGTAGAAAAAAAATAACATGAACCTGCAGCATTGCTCTGCACACCCTCTGAGGCTCCTTAACTCGTGCGCGCGCACACACACACACACACACACACACACACACAAGGTAAAAGAAAGTGTGCCTGTTTGCCGCTCTGAAACAGCGATAAATTAGTAACAAAATGCCAAACATGTTGCCTATTACTGACTGTTATGTGAGTTAAAGACTGTCAGAATTGTCTAGTTCATTGTTCTATATTTACCAAAAATCTGGTTTCATGTAAAACCGCAGGCATAAATAATTCCAATGTCACAGAAAGGAAGTATTTTACGCGTTTTCCTTCAATCTTTCACATTAACTCGCATGCTTGCTGGATTGCTATATTTAGCTTGCTAATTAGCTCAAGGATTAGGCCTAAAGTGGTCACTTAGAAAACTCCTTTCTTGAAACATTCATGAGTTCATGTTGACACTAACAGCACTGAGCCAGATCAATCCACAATTTGGCAAATTCTAGTCATTTTTGTGCCAAGCCATGACTAGAATGTTCTATTAAAAGAAAGATGAAAATAAAATAGTCTTTGTGTGTGCTGTAGAGTAGTTTGAAAAACTGAAATCGGAATCGGCCAAAAATTGATATCAGCGGGTTACACTCCATGAAAAATTGTAATTGGCCCAGAAAATTGCAATCGGTGCTTCTCTACATTTAACTGACCTGATCTGATGTTTTACTGACCAGGTTTTACTGTTGTATTATCTTGGCATTTTATAGGGAGAGGAGCTGTTTACAGCTTTGATCCAGTGGGATCATACCAACGAGACACTTACAAAGCCGGAGGCTCAGCCAGTGCCATGCTGCAACCTTTGCTAGACAACCAGGTACTATTTATGACTTATGTCTTTTACTTATTTTGTGTAGACCTCATCGATCTCCAAATAACTTCTGAATTGTCTCATTGGGTCTGTTTACACCCCCCAATTCGGCCCCTTAATTAGGCCCCAAGCACCGGAGGTGCTTTTTTGAGAAACTTCCCATGCATGAAAATTTGTACACACATCGGAACTAAAGTCTGCTTCTGAGGGACAGAAGTTTGGCTGTGGGTGTGGCCCAGAGTCTCCATAGCGCCCCCTTATGTCTTAGAGCCCTTAATGGCAATCAAATTTCTAGGCATGGCCTCCACACTTTTCAGCCAATATCTTCTCATTGGAACATCCAAATGTAACAGACTTGGTATGCTTTATCTCTACATCAAACTTTGACACACTACAAATGTCACCTCCCCTTAACTGAATTGAGGTCCTAAGATGTTTGCCTAAATTCCCTTCCTCAGATTGGCTTTAAGAACATGGAGAATGTGCAGCAGGCTCCTTTGACGCAGGAGAAGGCGGTACAGCTGGTGAAAGATGTCTTCATCTCGGCAGCTGAGAGGGACGTGTACACTGGTGATGCCCTTAAGATCTGCATCATCACCAAGGAGGGCATTCGAGAGGAGATAGTGCCTCTCAGGAAAGACTGATCCAATCACTTTTTTTCCCTCTACTTCCTTATTTTTTTTCTCCTGGCCGTGTGTTTCCATTAAATGGTCTATGTTCTTTTTACATTCTTTCTGAAAAATAAAAATAGAAAATTAGCTACCAGAACGTTACCACCCGAGTCTGTCAATACCTTTTTGGTTTGCAAAGTTTTTCTTTTTCTTCATTAAAGAATAATTCAGTATTTGCTAATTTGATGTTCATCCCATTTTATCATAGTTCAGGCACACAAATTAATGATATTTAGAAATCAGACTCTAAAATGACCATTAATTTTAGGGCACTGATTGGTATGCTGTGACGTGATGAAAAATATGAACTGGTGACTTTGAATAGCTGTTAGAGCTGCACAAAATTTTGAAAAGAAGTCTTATAGCAGTAGGAAAGGAAATCTTACAGCAGTAGGTTAGACTACCTTTAACTTTAAGGTACACATTTGCTTTCGAGGGCAATTCCATATCAGTTGAAACGGGTCCAACACCATGGTCCTCAATTTTTTTTTGTCCAGACATTCTTGGATCGATGCTTTGCCTGTGCTTCCGCGGAATGTAGTCCCCCATCTAAATGCCGCTTGGTCAATCCTTTCGTGTTAATTTGCATTGTCATTTGTACTCGATCTGAATGCACAGGTCACGAGGAGTAATTACAAAAAAAAATCCAGTGAATTGATTCACTTTTGCTAGTAGGCAACACTAGATTACAGCAACTATGCTAAGGTAAGATAAGTGCTGCCAGATTCGGACAATGGCTGAGTCTGCTAGAAAACGCTTCTGCCCACATATCCAACTCTAGGGACTGTGGGGGCAGACTCAATTTTATCTGGGGGTGGCGTATTCCTTTACATGATTTTTCAAATTGTGGAATATATACTGCTCCTGTCCTCCCTGTGTCTGGGTCCTTTGAGCCCTCTATATATATCTGAACCATATCATTGTACTTAACATTTAGGTATTGTTGCACCGTAACATTCATCCCACCATATTCTCTCTACAGTCACTGCGTGCACATGGAGGAGTTGAATCCGATTGGAAATGGTTTGGGATCGTATCGACTTCATGTGCCCAGGCTAAGGATCGTGTAGGGATTGGTTTCGCGAATCCGATTGCAACCCCTGGCTTGAGCCGGTTACAATCCGCTTGGTGCCGCCTTGTGCACGGTTATTGGTTTGGATTCGTGTACTGCGCATTAGGGCTGGCAAGGAATATTCGAAATTCGAATATATATTCGAATAGTTTTAGTTAGAAAAGCAATTCGAAGGTGAAAGTTAATATTGGAATGTGAAAAAACGTGCACTTGCGCTTTGGAATGTCGGAGGCAAAAGAAATACTATTACAATAATATTTGTGTTTTATTTGGAGCGAATATTCGAAAATCATTTTTGAGCAATGTTGACAGCCCTACTGCGCATGTAAAACCACTCGATCCCAGAAGCTTCTGTCCCTGATTTTCATCCATACTGAACGTCGAGGCTTTCTATCGCCTGCTCTCAACAAGTCTCGTTGTCCTCAATTGCTTGTAATATCAAACGCCGACGGCACAGTTCATGTCGTATCAAGGAAACCAAAAACGCTGTTTGTTCTTTCATACGGACTTCCAAAGAAAGGAGAATGCACAGCTTGCATGCAACTGCTGCTCTGTCAACCTCCTCAAGCGCTATCTTTGTTTTGTATGCCGCCAGATAGTTTGTTTATTTTCTTTTAGCAGCCCTTAACCTGAAGTAGTTCTAACACCACTTGTTGAAAGGAATATAGCGCCATCTAGCGTAGCGGAAACGGCCAGATCTCTGACCATTATCCGCTAACACGAACTCTCATGTGCACAGACATTTGGGACAGACCACCCGTTGGGTAGCAACACCCAACCCAATCCCAATCCAATCCGATCCTACCATGTGCCCGTAGTCAGTGTTTTGACAAGTTGGTAATTTCTAAATCCACTGTAGGCATAGAAAAGAACCTAACGGCTGAGGTAAATTTGTCAAGCCCAGTTTTTCCACTTAACTATTTCCTACCCATCCAAAGCTATTAAATTCTTTACACTCATGCTCCCAACACTTGTCAAGAACCGATTCACTTAGATTATCCTGTTTATGCCGCTGCAATGTTGTCCTGTAAGTCATGTTTAGCTGTAGATTCCGTAGTGATGACGGCATTTCACCAGCCTCCACCTGCAATTCTGGAACTGGTGATGTCTTAAAGGCCCCACAACACAAACGTGAAGCCTGGATGACATCAAGTTTATGTAAATGAGAATTTGCAGCTGACCCATATCTAAGGCTAACCTAATTAAAGCAAGATATGCCCAGAGCCGTGCCTACACCGCTCTGGTAGCGATGTGTCTGAACAGTAGAGGAAGTCTGAACAGAAGACAGGTGTGAACGGGGCTTTACCCTAGCCAATCAGGGATGAATTCCCTCGTGAATATTCATGAACCTTCCCTTACCAACCTGCAAAAAAGTTAGCTTCCAACAGCCCAGTTCGCCACCCTTGCTTTAACCGTCCTTTATAAAGACAGGTGTCTGTCATTCCAAATCGTGCAATCAGTTGAATTTACCTCAGGTGGGCTCTGATCAAGTTGTGAGGGCGCCTTTTGCGTATTGCGAAGTAGACCTACGTATACGTACTGACCCATTCTTTTCTATGGAGTCCGGAAATCTGTTCATGTCGCAACCGCAAAGCATTGACTGTGATCCAACGGTTCACGGAGCTACCTTGCGTAAAGTCATTTGGGTACATAAAGTTCAAAATGTTCAACTTTATTTTTAATAATTCCCTCTGTTCGCATACTGACTACCAGATAGCAAATGCACACTGGGCCAGATTTGGTCCGCACCTACCGTGCGATCCGGGCCAGAGCTGGCAACGGACCCGGTCCGGCGTCCAAACGCACAGCGGCCCAAAAGTGGCCAGGACCCGTTTCACGCATCTGCAGTGAATATGGGACAGCGCTGGCCCAGATCCGTATTTACAGACGCGGCATTGATCCGCAGGGCGGATTCGCGTACCAGATCAATGCCAGTTTCATTTTTGCCTTATATTCGGCATTAATATGTTTCATTTAAATAATTATTAATGTAATATTGGGTGCAGTTTTACCATTCTTATATTCAACAGTCAGAAGGAACTGGACCATTCAACCTAGCCCTACGTCTACATAAACTGCACATTTAAAAGTTTCTGGATGTGGAGTAACGTTTAATTTAAAGGTCTTGCATTGGCGATGGTCTGCAGTTTTAAAAGAAAATTTACCCTAGCTGACAGTCATATAGCCAAGATTATTAATCAGACAAAAGTGGTAACATCTGAAAAATTTATTTAAAAAAAACAGAACAAATCAAAACATTGAAACATGTATAGAACAAAACAGAACAAAACAGGACAGTCACTCAGAACAGTAACCCCGTCGGTAGACGCTGACGCCGTTCCAGGCGCTGCTGGCGCCCACCCTCCCTGTCGTGGGCCAGGGAAAACCACCGCATGGCAGTGGTTGTTGTCGTCTTCAGTGGCATTCATAGTAACGAGGCACTTCCTTACAGCCTCTGTTTGAAAACACATGTATTAGTGTTAATAATGTTGTATCATATTAAAAAGTTCACTTTTATATGCAGGCTTAGGCCTAGTTTGTGCTAGGCCTAATTGTATTCTGCATGTTATAACTGTGAGCAATTACGCATGGGCAAAAAAAGACTGCAGAGGGTAACCAACACTGCGCAAAAGATCATCGGTTGCCCCCTACCCCCCCTGACCACCATTTACAACTCCCGGTGCCTTGGCAGAGCCAGAAGCATCATCAAGGACTACACACATCCTGGCTACCACCTCTTCAACCTGCTGCCCTCTGGCAGACGCTACAGGGCCATACCAGCCAAAACAAACAGACTTAGAGACAGCTTCTTCCCAAGGGCAGTCACCATACTCAACTCCAACCTACACTGAGGAGCTGACTTGCTTGAACATAACACTGTAACACTGCACTACGTTCTAAGACAGCCAACCTGACAGGCACAACTCTGCGTACTGTAATTATCATTTATTTATTTTATATTATCACTGTAATCATTTGCACCATTATGTTACTGCTATCTGCACTCTATCTGTTTTATCGTTATCTGTTAATTATCAATTGCACTATAATATCAAGACAGTCCATCTGTGTCTTTAGCTGCCTACTGCACATATTGGAATAGGTGGGTGAAAATGCCTTGATACCTCCATCTATTTATGCTGTCAGTCACACCAGTCACTTTATTGCCATACCTGCTGCTGATATGTGCCTGTTTATCTCCAGGCTTTGCACAAGCCTATGCACAGTCTATGCAACTTTTTACAGACAGTAGATCATATTAGTTATTGTACAGTCTATGTTAATTCTTGTACTTAATTCTTGTACTTAGTAGTTTTTATAGTAGTTTTTATTGTACATATCTCTCCTTGTTTATTTATGTGTGCACATTATGGGGAAGCTTGCAATCTCATTATACTTGTATAATGACAATAAAGGCATTCTATTCTATTCTATTCTATTCTATTCTATTCTATTCTATTCTATTCTATTCATATGCAAGTGGCCCAAACGTCTGGGCTATAACTCCAAATCTAACGTCTGGGCTGTAACTCCGAAAGTTTTAAAAAAAAAAGCAATACTCTGAAAAGCTGAAAAACCAGTTTTCAGCTAACGACACCACGGCACTATGGAGAGGGCTTCAGGACATCACGAATTACAAAAGACCACCCCCCCCTGCTGAGGCCAGCAACGACCTTGCTGATGACCTGAACGCCTTCTACTGCAGATTTGAGAAGGAGACATTCACACCCCTCCCCCCGCCAGATCAACTGCAGACCCCTCCACCCACCTGGCTTCACCCCCCCAATCCACCACCCGCCCCCCAATCCACACTCATCATTTGCGAGGAGGACGTCCGTCGCCTCTTTGAGAGGCAAAATGTCCGGAAGGCTCCAGGTCCAGATGGAGTAACACCCTCCTGTCTCAGGGCCTGTGCCATCCAGCTGGCACCAATTTTTACCCAGATCTTCAACAGATCACTGGAGCTATGCGAAGTTCCCTCATGCTTCAAAAGCTCTACCATCATCCCAGTCCCCAAGAAACCCTCCATCTCTGGACTAAATGACTACAGACCTGTGGCCCTGACCTCAGTTGTCATGAAGTCCTTCGAACGCCTTGTGTTGTCCCACCTCAAAAAGATCACAGGCTCCCGGCTTGACCCCATGCAGTTTGCCTACAGGGCAAATAGGTCAGTGGACGATACAGTGAACATGGGACTGCACTTTATCCTGCAACACCTTGACCAACCAAGGGCCTACGCCAGGATTCTGTTTGTGGACTTCAGCTCGGCGTTCAACACCATTATCCCAGATATCCTCACCACCAAACTCTCCCAGCTAACTGTGTCTCCTGCCATCTGTCAGTGGATCTCCAGCTTCCTGACCGACAGGAGCCAACATGTGCGGCTCGGAGGTGTCACATCCGGCACACGGACTATCAGCACTGGTGCTCCCCAAGGCTGTGTCCTCTCACCACTGCTCTTCTCTCTGTACACAAACGACTGCACCTCCAATGACCCAGCGGTCAAGCTCCTGAAATTTGCAGACGATACCACTGTCATTGGGCTTATCCAGGATGGTGATGAGTCTGCATACAGACAGGAGGTTGACAAGCTGGTGCTCTGGTGCAGCCAACACAACCTAGAACTCAACGCACTAAAGACTGTCGAGATGGTTGTGGACTTCAGGAAGCACCCATCACTGCTGCACCCCCTCACAATATCCCACAGCCCAGTATCAAAGGTGGACTCTTTCAAGTTTCTGGGATCCATCATCTCTCAGGACCTGAAATGGGAGTCCAACATCAACGCCATCCTCAAAAAGGCTCAGCAGAGGATGTACTTCCTACGCCAGCTGCGGAAGCATGGCCTACCACAAGAACTGTTGGTGACCTTCTACACAGCTGTAGTAGAATCCATCCTCTGCTCGTCCATCACAGTCTGGTTTGGAGCAGCCACACAACAAGACAAACACAGACTACAGCGCACAATTCGGTCTGCTGAAAAAATCATCGGTGCCCCCCTGCCCTCCCTCCAGGACTTGTACATTGGGAGGTCCAGGAAGCGGGCAGAGAACATAATCAAAGACCCCTCTCACCCTGCACACACCCTCTTCGACCTCCTTCCCTCTGGTAGACGCTACAGATCCCTGCGCACCAAAACTACCAGACACAAAAACAGCTTCTTCCCCACTGCCATCACCCTACTGAACAGCTGAACTACACATGCATACATACATACACATGTGTATATGCTTACTGTTATGCCCTTGTATTCCCCCCCCCCCCCTCCCCCCCCCAGCGCTTCTCTTGCACATGACACAAGCAAAGACTTACCTAGGTGTCCCCTGCCCAGCAACTCAGGACTCTTTTTGTGCCCCCCCCCCTTATTCGCCTTATTGGTATATTGTCATACCGGTTCTTTAACCCACTGTAACACCATGTGCCTACTTGTTCATTATTGCCCATATTGGGTGCCTGTATGTATATTGTATATTGTATATTGTTGTCCCTACTGTATATTGTATATTGTATATTGTTGTCCCTACTGTGCAATACAAGTACACATACTTGTTTAGTCTATTGTATTTATTGTATTGTATTACGTTCTGTGTTATGTGTATAGAGAGCTAACATCTGCCGGAGTCAAATTCCTTGTATATGTAAGTATACTTGGCCAATAAAGCTGATTCTGATTTAAAATGCTAGGGACGCCCCTGTTGTATTGTAGCCTAACGATGTTTAATTGTCTTTCAGGCGAGGATGATTTAGATACATGCATTTTATTTTTTGCCAGTATGTATGCTACAGAAAATATATGGCATCATTATGATAGGCTACTTGTTGTATGATGGATGCAATAAGGGAGAGCCGGGGAGAGCGCGGTGTTTGGGTCAGTACAGTTGTAGAGAGCGGGGGCGCAAAACGCAACGCCAAAGGGCTAGAACCGGCCCTGCGCATGTGTGCGTGTGCATGGAGTCAGGTAAGACACATGCGGGACTTTAAATGCACTTGCAATAACATGCACTTGCATTTAAAACGTCGCTTTATAACATCTTGTCATTTTTTTTAGACTAAGCCACACCAATCTGCAACGACAACGATTGTCGCTCGACACAAAACAATTGTTACATGGGTGTGTGGCTTTGGCTGAAGCGTTTCCTGAGCGCAAGCAAACCAGCTTGGTGACAAACCTTTTTAGATGGCATACACAAAAGCAAGTTCAAGGATAACCAAGGTTGCAACTTAGTGGTAATAATAGAATTAACCGTGCATGTGTCATTTCAACAATGTCAAAACAACACGTAATCTATTTAGCGATCCTATTTTGAGGGTATTAAAAAGTTTAACATTACTCTGCTACACCAAAGGTCAGAGCACCGCACCCTCGAGCTGATCTGGCCTGATAATGAGTCTTCATTATAAAACTTAAAAAATCCTACCCCTGCTCTAAAAAAACGACACCACACTGGACGCGCAATAAAGGCGTTAAAGATGTTACTCATAGGCCTACCCCGTGATGTTACTGACATGGCGCGGTCAGATGGAATTACTTGGTAATAATTACTTTACCCCAGGCCACCACATAAAACAAATCCCGTCCGAATACGCCTTATAATTCGCTTCCAGAGTGGCATCGGGGAAAATTACGTAACAAAAAACCCTGATTGTTAGCTTTCCAACTAATATATTTGTTACTCTCTATCGTTTTAGATTCTAGATGTAAGCACGTAAAAGGTGTCCCGTATTTTTGGTCCAACCTGTATATCAAAATAGGCTGAGATACATCAAATAAGTTCAGTTCACCCATGTCACTTGAGTCCGCCCATTTTGCACACAATAGAAAATAATGTAACGGCTGCTGTGGCTGCTCTCATTGATCTGCCCGCTACGCCAGATGGGAGAGCGCTGCGGGCACAGTGGTTCTGATAATATAAAGTATGTCTGAATAAACGAAACTTTCTCTTCAGACAGCATAGTTAAAAGTTGCATTTATCTTAAAAAGGAAACATAAAACATGCAAAACGGTGGGGTAATTCAGTTTATTAAGAACGTTTTAAAAAGGGAGACGCAGGGATACGTACACCCTAAGCCGTGAACCGAAATATTCGCAACGGCAATGTATACGAGCTACTACACATTTTAATACTTTTCGCCCTAAATACATTGTACGTCATTTTGCTTACACTAATTATATCTATAAAAATGCCTTCAACAGGCTAGCATTAGAATGTCAGCGTTAGCATATTATAGGCTAACATTCACATTCTAGCGTTGGAACTGAAGCGCTCAACTACCGAACTAAAGCTTGACTGCAACCTTGCCCATACTTTAGAATACATAGTTACTTATCAGTTGACACAGCATAGCCACCAAAACAGCAAAATATATATTTTAAACAAAGCAATATACTTACTCATATTTGCATCCAATAACGTAGATCGTTCTGGTGATTTTTCCTGACGTTCTGCGACTTCGCTGTGACGGTGTAGACTATTGCTCATTGACGGGGGGCATTTGCCATTTCGTATTTTTTGTAATTAATATGTGAATAATGACTTTTAGTGAGGTGATGTTTAATGCGTGTACAAACCAATTTTATGTTCATGTATGGGGTCCTTTGTAAGATCTGACAACTCAGGATTCAACAAAAAATGAATATGTTAATATTTACACCCCTCCTTTGCAAAATCGTTTGCCCCTTTCCAACGTTTTCTGGCGCTTGCGGCTGGAATCCATCTTGCGGGTGTGGGCCACATCAGCGTTATGTGCCGCAAACAGACCTGATCCACTCTTTTGGCGCTCTCGGCTCAGTTCGGCAAAACGGTATTGGCCCGGTCCTGTAAACAAAAACCCAGGGCTCAGGTCCATGTTACGGATTTGGGCCAAATCAGTGAACTGTCTTAGAAACGTGTTTTCAGACGCTTTGGTTCAGACATGGTAAATGGATCTGGGCCAAATCTGCAGACTGTAACAAAAACAGCACTGCTTGTTAGAGCCAAAAAGTCTATCTGGTTCAGATCTGGCCCATAGCCAGTAACCGCGTGAACCGCTACACGCGGATCTAATGGCTTTCATGCGGATCCGGCCCAGAGGTAATTGTTATCAGGCCGGGCTCTAAATTTGGCGCCATAGGCAAGATCTTACGGTGCCTGTCCACTATCGCGGCGCGTTGAGATAGCTTGCCGCACCGCCTCCCCTTGTGTTGCCGGATCGCTACTACAGGTAGGCGTGTACCGAAAGTGCTGTTGAAAGACCACAGCTCAACATTAGCATGTCTGTGTGTGGCTTGTGTCCTCTATTGTAAGTCGCGTTGATTAAAAACATGTAAAAAGTCTAATGTAATGTAATGTGAAAATGGGCTGTGTCTACATAGCACGTTCTTGCAGTTAACATCGCCCCCAAATCTGCTGGAATCAAACCAGTATCCTTCCATTTGCTGGTTGACTTCTTTACCTCCAGAGAAACTACACTGTCGGTGTACTTAGATTTTCTACAGCATACAATTTCACTCATATCACCAATAGAAACTGTAATAATAATAAAACAACAGTTTTCTTTTCTCGAGAAAGGTGCATATTCACGAGAACTGATTTCGTCATGACAATACCTCGCTTGTGATCTACTTTCATTGGATAACGCGGGCGCGTCCGCCGGAATAATTTGCATAAAGTTGAGCAGAGCCCAACTTCTTGACGCGCCGCAACTGTCCGAGCTGCCGCGCCGGAATCCCGATAGGCTTTGCGAGGACGGGCATACTGACTTGACAGACTCCATTGGAAATGAATTGAATGCGTGCAGCGCGGCTTGACGCGCCGCGATAGTGGACAGGCACCGTTAGGTGACGCCCCCCTACCATCACAGTAAATTACACTGCTAGTGTACATATACTCACAATAAACTGAATTTGAAGCTTTGTCTTAGACATTCTTTTATTTAAATAAAGAAATTGCACATTCAAAATACTTAGAATTAAACAAACAAATACAAAAAATGAATATATGAAATATGAATAGCTTACATAGAGTATTAGATTTAAATACTCCCAAAATAAAATGTGACAGAAATTAACATACAAGTGACATAGACATCAATTTGAGCTTAGAGAAGCTTCCTTCAGCAGCTGCCACTGTAACAGGAAGAGTTTCAGAGATTCTCAAAGCAACGAACATGTTGGGGTAAATTTCTGCCAGCTTCTTCTCCTGCAGGAAGGTCAAAAGTTCCTTGTTTGTCATATTTTTTGATGGCAAATGGTGTGAAATTCTGCATTTCCTTTACAAGTTCTGTGCCATCAATGTTCGGCTGGCTGGCATGAAATATTTTTTTTCTTCCCCCACTTCTGGCGCCCCCTGAATGGACGGCATTTGCCTATCCATGTCATGGGCCAGGGCCCTGACGACTACCCAGTGGCAGAAACACCACAGACAAGTCTGTGTCTTGATATTGGCATTGTTCTAAACCGGAGAGGACACAGCACAACATATTTGCTTCGATCGGAAATCTGTCATGTTATTGCCTTGTAAGAAACGTTTATCTGAAATTGTGCTAAAAATGGCGTCACAAATCATGCAACGGCTAGTGAGTTTCTGTTGCACAGGAGAAAATTTACCGTACTGTTTGGATAACAAGCTGTAGATTTACATCAGCATTTCTCAAAAAATAAACTTAGAACTTGGTATTTGTTTGTAAGCGGAATCGCTATCTATGGATTTTACTATTCGATGCAAGTGAATTGAGAAAGATGGCTAAGCTAAGTTACACGCTGTAGCTTGGTATGTACATGCTAACAAGCTAGCTCCCTTGACATGCTGGCTTGCAAGACTGCCTGGAACCAAAGTTAGTTGACGAAGAATCAAGCCGAATTAGCCTCCCACTCCAGTAAGTGATTACAGCTTAAAATACTTATTAAGAAAATTATCGTACGCTGTCTGATTTCTGATTGAGCACCTACCACTCAATTTATCGTATTCGGGTTCGTTGGCCGACGTGACCGTACGTCACCACGCGCTTGCGCAGTTGCCTGGTGACCAATTAAAATTTCAGAATCGTGCTTCAACGGCTCCCATTGAAAACAACGCCATCCCACGGTCCATTCCCTTCTACTGTCTATGCGTGAAACCGAACAAACTGAAACATCTGTACATGCGTGTCCAAGGTATACGGTTGCGAGTGCACAGGTCGCAAAAGTGGATGCGGGCGACCTAAAAGCACCTCAGGGATCGAATGGAAATCGAATGCACCTGAGCTCAATTTTGAGTGTGGTAGCAAAGGGCGTAATTACTTATCTACCTGTTTACACATTTACTTTTTCTATATAAAATTACAGAAATGTCTAGAAACATGTTTTCCCTTTGTCACTATTGACTATTTCAGGTAGAAGAAGAAGAAGTGGGATGTGAATACTTTCTGGTGGCGCTGTGCAACCAGAAAAGTTTTACACAGACCAATCTAATTTTATAATAGATTAGCTGAGCACTGTAAACTTTAAAGGAGAACTTCGGTGTAAAATGAAAATTGGCAGGTTAAAACATCATTTTAATAAATTGTGTACACTTACAAAGTTCTCAGTGCCTCGTTTTTAATGTCAGGGCCTTTGTTGTACTACCGATGGAGTGTGGAGTTTCTTCTAGTTGTTTTAATGGTTTAAAAATAGCGTAGTTGTCATGCTTCGTCTAAGGGCACCTATCACTTCCATT
This sequence comes from Coilia nasus, assembly GCA_027475355.1. Taxonomy (NCBI): domain Eukaryota; kingdom Metazoa; phylum Chordata; class Actinopteri; order Clupeiformes; family Engraulidae; genus Coilia; species Coilia nasus. The sequence continues at coordinate 4,729,759 of CM050204.1, read as the reverse complement.
GTTAGCCTTCTGGGACAAACGATAAAAAATAGCTAAACTCTGAATGCAACAGGCTAAATCAATTTTGCTCCTCAGTACACATACCAACTTGGTATGATGTTTTAACATGCCATTTTTTATTTTACACCGAAGTTTTCCTTTTATTTCAATGCTCACTATGATAAGACAACGTTGAGAGGCTCTGGTATGGCCAAAGATCTTATAGAAGTGTTTGTGGCGCCCCTATCTGTCGTCGGAAGTTTATTTAACAGAACAGGAAACTGGTGTAGCGTTTTGCGCGCAGGAGATTTGTGCCGTCCTTCTCTGTGGTATGCTAACATAGTGTGGAACTTCAGTTTCAACCAAAAAGTGGACAGCAGGTGAACATTAATTTGTTCGTGTTTATTTATATTACTTAAAGTGTAATCGCAATAACGCGCAAAAAAAGGATTTTAGCAAAAGTGCCCCTTAATGTTTCTGTTGAAGTGTTTGCTTACTGCTTAGCTAAACAGGGTTATCAAACTAGCTTGCATGCTTTTGACTTGTATCACCAGATAGCGTAAAGTTACCTGCTTGTTTTCACAAACAGTCAGCATGGCAGCTTTAAATTCCTCTTATTCGCATATATTTATGATCACAAGACGAAAGCCGTTAAGACGGGGAACCCTTACCTACCTTAACGTGGCATGCTGCTAGTAGTGACATTAACTAGCTGCCTAACGATAACGTTCGGTCTGCTAATAACTTGTACTAAGTTTGTCCACTTGGTAACGGTACATGTATTATAATAATATACGCCTTTGTCGATATTAATTAATTTGTTTTTGTGTGTTTTTAAGTAATGGACTCGTACATATATCTAGTAGCAGTTTCTCCAAGTTCCTTAAACGCAGTAGTTGCAGGAGAAGGGAATCTTAATTCAGTTTTAATTCATACACCCTCTTATCGTCTTTCGTCAACTGCTGAATGCGCCACTGATGCACAATGTGTGTGTGTGTATCAGGTGTCGTGCAAGGGTTTCTGGACAGTTTATAAAGAGGAGAGCATTGCTGACGTGACTGTGGACTTACGAGGAAAAGACTGAAGGGAAGGGAGGTACAACATTGCAAAAACACTTTTCCTGGGCTAGCTGGCGATGGAGCAGAACAACAGTTTGCCTCCTTTCCCCCAAGGACTTGCTTCTCCCCAGGCAAGTTACTATCATACAACAGTTTTTTTGCATAATCATGATTCCCTCTTAATATAAGAAACTCTCATGAAGTAGAAGGGAGAGATGCTTTGTGTCCTTTGGGGCCCTTCAGAATCGAGTACAAAAGTGCTTAGTAACAGGAAGTCAGTGTGAAGCAGTTCATTGGTTCAGTTCTTTATGGTCCTTTTCTCACCTTGTCTGCATTTTCTTTACCCAGAGTGTCATGACACCTGGCCCTCCAATTTTCAGTCCTATGATGCCTTATGGCACTGGGCTAACCCCACAGCCTGTGCAGAACACCAATAGTCTGTCTGCGTTGGAGGAGCACCAGAGGCTGCAACAGCAGCAGGCTTCTGCACAGCAAGGAGGTGTAGCGGGCACATCCGGACAGACGCCCCAGCTTTATCACTCCCAAGCCATCACAACAACAACCGCGCTGCCTGGCAACACGCCACTTTACACCACCACCCCTCTAACGCCCATGACCCCCATCACCCCTGCCACACCTGCATCGGAAAGCTCGGGAATCGTTCCACAGCTCCAGTCAGTAATGCTTTGAAGTGGGAAATAATTATTGCTGTTTTTGAATTTTGAATCATTTCACTCTGCACCAGTTTGCTCTAGGAATGTGTAGTGCTTCTAGGCAGTTTGGACTTGCATACTATAACGTTGCTTTTCATTCCCATTACAACCTACCTTCACATCTGGCTTTTTTTTAATTACTCAGAAATATTGTGTCCACGGTCAACTTGGGGTGCAAATTAGACCTGAAGACGATAGCACTGCGTGCTAGAAATGCTGAATATAATCCTAAGGTAAAAGAATGAGAAAATGAGCAATGTAAAATGTACTGGTTAGCCAAGTCTTGATTATACATGCTACTACATCATGTTACTTTATTTTGTCTTGTATTCCAGCGTTTTGCTGCTGTCATTATGAGAATACGAGAACCCAGAACAACTGCTCTCATCTTCAGCTCAGGAAAAATGGTGTGCACTGGAGCTAAGAGGTAAAGACATTGTTGCAGAGATGCACAATAATGGTTTCAACGACAGGTTTATGGTAGCAAACAAATCAGATAATGGAGATAAAAGAACTTGGTAAAGTGTGTGTAGATGCGCTGAGTGATGCTAGTCTCCAATACAGTCTGATTTAAACTAGATTAATGTGCAGGTGTCTCGATATTTTGTATGTTAGTGATAGTCTGTAAACATTACTTTTGAGATTTAAAATGTCAAACATATGATTCTTATACAGAGATGTTTTTCTCTTTAGAACTCTCAGGGTTCCTACCTGTCATAGAAAGTCAGGAATGACTTTGTGTATGAAGTTGAGGAATTTCAGGGAATTTCAGTGTGATATTTATTTACATGCATACTTCTTGGTCTTTATCAGGTATTGACCTTGCTCATACCTTGAGTTTTTTTTTCTTCCCCAAGCCCCTTTCCTGCTATCAAAACAGTTGAAAATGATAAAAGCCTACCTGGTCAGTGAAATCTATGAACTGACATTGATGTCATTGTACTCTGCTCTCTGTTGTGCTGTAAACAAAGTTGCACTGATAGCACATGAATCTGAGAAAGGGAGAATAACACTGATTTGCTAAAGTACCTTGGCTCAGAACTTAAGCAGTGTATCGTATACAGAAGGTCAGGAGAATTCAGCTTTTTAGTCAGTGAAAGTCATGGAAAAGTCAGGGAAATGTTAGATCTGACTTGTAGTGAAAATTCTCTTCTGCAAATGACTAAATAAAAATGGTTGTCCTGTTTGTTTTCCCTTTACAGTGAAGAGCAGTCACGCCTTGCAGCCAGAAAATATGCCAGAGTAGTGCAGAAGTTGGGTTTCCCTGCGAAATTCCTAGACTTTAAGATTCAGAATATGGTGGGCAGTTGTGATGTGAAGTTCCCCATTAGGCTGGAAGGACTAGTCCTCACCCACCAGCAGTTCAGCAGGTAAGGTTTGAGTCATGCTCCCACCTCTGGCTGACAGTATCAACACAACATGAAGTGGTAAACTGGTTGCACTGCATGTGTGATTCTGAAAGGGTTGTGGGCTTGGACTTTATTAGGATAGCCTATTAAACGTGCTTGTTCCATTTGGCTGAATGGTCCACTAGTATTGGGCACTCACTATTCAACAATCAATGACTATTTGTTAGCATGTTAATTGTCAAAAGAGACCTTGACCTTAGCATTCCTAAGACCTTGCTATACGTATGCAGAAAGGCTCTGTGGAGGGTCCCCAAATTGTTGGCATGACACAAATTCCATTGTGCCAACATTCCTTTACTACCGGAAATTTGTGAAATTTGTGTAAAATGTCAGCATTGACTATGCATGCATGAATGTAATTGTGCAGGTAAAGGCTGAAGCCCATAGATCAGTGGCAAGTGTAAGCGATCAGGCAAAATTGCGTTTTAAAACGACTGAGGATTATGTTTACATAGTGTACAGAATGTAGGTGCTCTGCATTGCCTCATACCAGTCCATATTGATGTCAAAACTAAAAATATGGAATCCGCTATCCCTACACCAAGCATGTTGATTTGCTGTAATGTTACACTGCCTGTCCAAAAGGAGGGTTTGGAGGGTTTTGTGCTTTAGTGCATACACAGATCATTAAAACAAAACTGTAATGACATTTTCACTGAATGTGCTCTGAAATATAATCGGCTATTAGGTGCAGTAATTCAGAATAAATAGTGAATCCGACAACATGGAAAATTAATATCACAATAATATCATGATCTTTTTACTGCCATATCGCCCAGCCCTATGAATAATGTAACAAAGGGGTACATAATGGGGTTTTGTACGCCAAGCCATCAAATGATTAACCCTTGTTGCTGTTTATGCCATTTTCAGTTATGAGCCCGAGTTGTTCCCTGGATTAATCTACAGGATGATCAAACCTAGAATTGTGCTGCTTATATTTGTGTCTGGTAAAGTTGTACTGACAGGTGAGCAATCTTTCTTCAAATAAATTATGTTCTTGGGATTTAAAAACTAGCTGCATTTGTTCCCTTGTCTGAGCAACTGTTTTATTTAAAACTCATGTTTTTTAAAAATCTCTTTCAAATGTCTGTTTCAAAGGTGCAAAAGTTAGAGGAGAAATCTATGAAGCATTTGAAAACATCTACCCCATCTTGAAAGGATTTAGGAAAACAACATAAGGCAGAAGAATGGGATCTCTGCTTTTGGCTATGCTGTGACCTAATGTGTTGGGACATTTTTTTAGTAGGCCTGTACAGTTGCATTGACATGTATGTATGTATGTAATTATGTTTGTATATACATCAAGAACTCTGTTAGTTTACTGCACTTGTGAGGAGAATACAAAAGAGAAACAGAAACTCAAACTGATTTAATTGCCTTTTAATGTCCTTTTAATTTTAGGTGATCCTCCAAACTTGTTCACTGGTCACATTTAATGGAAAAAGAACTGAGTGTGTTCACTTTAGTCACTTCTGTACCCATTCATACATTCCTTTATTTCAACGGATGGTAGAAGTATGACTGAGTTCTATTTTTAAGCATGTACATTAGATTTCTGTTTTTTTTTTTTTTTTTTTTAACGCTATATGGGTAGATGGTTCATCAGGCTGGAGCTGTTTGTGTACCTTTATTGGAATGTGTTGGCATAGCGGTAGGACAAATGTTTTTTTGATCCTAGCTGTTGGTACATGGAAAGCTGTTCTGATGGGCCTTCTACAGTCGTTTGTAATAATTATTTTTTCATTTGAAATTGTAAAATGCATTTGTCACAAAGTTATTTTACTTGTTTATGCATTTTTATCATGAGCAATACTGTTTTGGGCCTGGTTCTCCGTCTTACCCTTTGTCATAAAGCACTCCTCTGTGATGACGTCTAGATATGCCCAGTTTATTATCAGTTCTAATTCGGGCAAAAATAAATGCTTCCTTTCCAAAGACCTTTCTGAGCTGACTCCATGTACAAATTGCAATGATGTTTTTATTATTAATTTAAAATCTGAAAGTACAGCCAATGTTTTAAACTAGGAAGCAGTGCTTCCAGTATGGTGTTTTGTCACAAAGAACAAACCCCATGGAACCAGAACCCATAAATTTGTAATCAATTAAAAAAAAAAAAAAAAAAAAAGTAGTGTAGAACACATTTAATTTCACAAATACACAAAGGGAACAATGTTATAAAAAGTAAGACTAGGCTTTTTATTGTTGGTAAAGACATGCTTTTAAGAAAAATGTAGGAGACTGGGAAGACAATTCCCCCATTGACTTTCATGAAAACAATCCATAAATATTTAACCAAGTGTATGTGGATATTGCAGCTAGGCTCCAGCTGCAACCATTAAAGGCTGCTTTAACATGGCCAATGAGCTACAAAACAAAATGCAGGAACATCACTGCTATATGGCTAGTCTAACAGCTTATAAAACAATCAAAATATTTATTTAAAGTTGATAATTGTTGGAATTGAAACAGATTTTTTTTTTTTAATAAAATGAACATTAGTATTTTATCAAGGGGGCCTTGAAGTCTTCACCTTGTATACGATTACAACAGGTATTACAGTTCTATTTTGAACATGGTCAATATTCAGAATCAACATGAATAATGACAAGTATTGCATCATGGCCTCCGTTTCATGATGCATATCACATTATGATGTTGCAGGAAATAATCGGCTCTACTTTTTTAGGATGTTCAGGATGCTAATCTGCCTACTGCCGACTGTTCTTTTGCCCAAGAAATCGGGCACCAATGTAGACCGAGCGTTACACATACGCCATCACCATCAGTGGTCTGATTTATTGTAATTCTTTCTGGTAGCATACAGAGGCATTTGATAAACTCCTGTTGATCACGCCTCTGAGACCTTCCTGTCTATGGGACCTTTGTCACACCAAGCTCTGTCTACAAGCTTGGTGCGACAGCCAGGATAGGTGTTGACAGTCCTGACAGTAAAAATCAAAACAAGTAGGCTTTCTTGATCTGTGAAAACAAGCAGAAATGGCCTTGCACCCTTTCGTTGCTTGGTTTGTTCCCATAGTGTGTCCCATTGTGCATTTAATAAAGCTGACATAGAATGAGAAGATTTGTCCTATTTATCTGCACGACCAACTGAGATTTGTGACCCACCAACAGGGAGAAATGGGTCTCCATGTCTCTCCCCTCTGCATGCAAATATTGAGACCATGTCACTGATTTTAGGCAGGAATAGCATGATCAAGAGCAGAGACCTTGTTTCTGTTCCTACCTCTGGAAACCTACTTGTAATGAGTTTCTGAAGAAATATTACAACCAGTGAAATGAAAAAACTACAGAGTGAAATATGAAAGTGTGATATTTTGTGTGTGTGCTGGAAGCCAACTGAACTGATCATATGGAAGCTATATTGATTTCATTTGCAATGGCAACATGTATTTTAAAAATGTTACTAGAAGTAGAGGGTTGGGCAAAGTGAAGTGGGTCAAAAACAGATGCACTTCATCCTGCCATACAGCAAAGAGTTTGCAATACTTTAGCATATCATTGTTTGGTAATGTTTAAAAGAATAGCATTATTTTCAGATTTTTTTTATTTCACCACAATTACATAATTCCATAATCACAACTTTTTAAAAATTAAAACTGCCATTTACACAGGCTGCAGATCCATTGAAAAGTCCTGTTTCCAGATGAATTCCGGGACATACTTGTTGCCATGGTCACAGCTGTCTGCACATGTGTAAACCACAAGAGTCCCCCAATCAATGGAGGCCTCTGTGCTGTCCACCTTCAGATTGATAAGCAACTGTGGCATGACCTTTCAAGGGAAATAAAAAAGGTAAATACACAAGTTGAGGCAATGGCCAAATTTGACTTGGCTTGTTGGATGAATGGATAACATCAAACAGGAGCCAATGAGATTTAACTGTGGCTAAATTGGTGTATAAACTGGTGGAGTTTACATGACAGCAGTCAGATCGGAAAGCAGATGGAATAATCACATCTAAATGTCAGATACTTACACCTTGCAGGAACAACAAAACTTTCTGCTTCCTGATCTGATGAAAAAGATCTCATCCAATCTCATTTAACATCATGTTAAGCCATTCAGCTGTAGGACTGCTGAAGTCAAATGAGTCCAATGTTTTTCAGTTCTTTTCTAGGCACACCTGCATGATGTCATAGTAATTATGACCCTCTGGAACGTGGTGCTGCTTTCTGATTGGTTGCTAGGCATGCAGTAAAATCGTATATCATGCACGCCTTGAAAGTTTTAAACTTCAGCACCGTTCCATATCAATACCCAATAGAATGTACGTACCTACTGTAACCGTCTCTATCAAACTTCACAATTAATGGCAATGTGAAGTTCAATTTCCATGAACTAAAAAAAAAACCCTCTAAGTTAATTGAGAATTATTTTAAATACATTCTACATAATTGAGTGGCATTAACGGGGTCATAAGCGGGGTATCATCCTCCGAGGCGTGCATTATACAGTTTTAAGTCAACTTGGCGGAGCAAACTTCCCTCCGCTTCACGTCGGGAAGTTCTTAGGCTCCACCTCGTTGACTTAAAACTGTATAATGCACGCCTCGTCGGATGTTACCCCTTACTAACAATGTTCTTATGACCCGGCCTCTGAAACGTGGTGCTGCTTTCTGATTGGTTGCTAGGCATGCAGTAAAATCGTATATCATGCACGCCTTGAAAGTAGTTCTGGCAAAAAAGTTTTAAACTTCAGCACCGTTCCATATCAATACCCAACAGAATGTACGTACCTACTGTAACCGTCTCTATCAAACTTCACAATTAATGGCAATGTCGAGTTCAATTTCCATGAACTTCAAAAAAATAGTAAACCGAAAATAACAAATAAATCAACGTTTTGGAATAAGTATTGCATGTGTCACGTTGTTCAATTCAAGCTAGCGAACACCTGATGAGCAGTAGCAATCACCTTACCAAATGAAAGGTAACCTTGACAACCAATTTGGCTAGTGACTGAGGGCTGCGTAGCACTCTACTTAACGTTACAAATATTAGGCTACATTGTAGGACACATTGTAGCGAAACTGAGTCTAAGTTAACCCTCTAAGTTAATTGAGAATTATTTTAAATACATTCTACATAATTGAGTGGCATTAACCGGGTCATAACCGGGGCGGAGCAAACTTAGGCTTAGTTCTTAGGCTCCACCTCGTTGACTTAAAACTGTATAATGCACGCCTCGGAGGATGTTACCCCTTACTTACTTGACTGAATTAAGGTGGAAGGACTTCTGTCAGCATTCAGCTCTGACGCACTGAAACTAACCTGAAATTCAAAAATTCTTTTGGCTCCACATGGACATCTGGGGATGTTCTCTTCCAATGGTTCATGCTCCGAGGACACCCACAGAGGAGAACCACCTCGATCATAGCGCAGAACCTGGAGGTCAGAGAGTATCTTACACATTCCATTCTAAACCAACTAGGGCTGTGGTTTTCATAATTAGCATGTGGTTCAGACACCTCTGTGAATACATGAATATAATAAACCTGATGTGGCTCAGCCGATATCCTCCGTTTAAACCTCTGAACCACTTTGCTGTCCTGGGTTTCATGAAGGGCCATATCCTCAAGCTCATTTTCGTGGAAGTCTAGCAACATTAAACACAAAATAAAACTGTAAGTCAGACAGGGTACGGCATCAGGGGGGTTTCCCAAGTAGCTGGTTTGGTGACCCCGCTAAGATAACTCAGAGTAAGTGGTCAATCTCCTAATACAACCCCTGGCAAAAAAGTATGGAATGTGTTTCTGATGGCCAAGAAGGTGCACTTTGGAATGACTTTATTATTGTATCATGTTTGTGATCTGAGTTTGTTCTACAGAATAAAACGTGTGAATGAGTGCTCATGCAAGACTGGTGATTCCATACTTTTTGCCAGGGGTTGTAAAAGGGTCTTATGGCTTCATTCACCTAGCAAAACAAAGCCTTGGGGCTCTTATATATGTAGATGTGTGGCTGAAATTGTATATTTTGTATATACCACCATTAGTGGATTTTTTTGCGCAGTCTTCCAGATCAAATGTGATACTGCAGTCGTTTTTCTCCTCAATCTCTTCAGGTTCTGTAACCAGTTCGAACTCAGGAAAGAGAAATGGAGAGATACACATGGAAGCTGCTGCAGATGGGCAAAAAAAACAACCAATGTTACCATGGATATAATCCCTGATAAACTAATGCACTTTAACTCTTTAACACACTTGAACGACTTTAATGTCTGGGCCTAATTTTACAAGAAAACTTATAATTGTATTCAACTTACATTGTTTACAGCATTCTTTTTTATGGATGTGTTTCCAGTCTATTGTTTGATGCTCCTTGCTGCAGTAAGTTACTGCATGGCAGCGTGAACAAGCTTTTTGTCCGGGACAGCCACACACTCTGCAAAGTTTTATTCCTGATTTCAGCTCTGTGTCACTACTTGTCTCTTTAGGCTTCTCGTCCGGGGGCGGGTCATGGGAGTAAAAGTCATTTTTCCTTGACAACTGACTTCTGAACACTGCGTCATGGGAGTAAACACACATGCACGAGGAACACTAGATATCAAAATATACCGACGGACAGAGTGAAAATCAGTGCAATACCTAACTAATAATATTAAACTTTGAAGCACAGCTAGTTTATCAAACCCAACCTATGATAAGGGTAATGCCAGCTGACGTCTTCTGAATTACCTTACCTTTGAAGCACTGGCAGTCGTTTCGTGTATGGCAGGTTGGTGTCTTGCAACAGAATATAAAGAGCGTCCTGTGGAAACTTGTTTCATGACCAACAACTGGGGCGTAGACTTGTAGTAAAAACGCTGTAGGGAGCTGACATTTCGCACATGTCAAATCAGACAGGGTTGGTAAATCTGATTGACTTAACCAAGCTGGTCTACCACCCACTTTACTGGGAAACTGAGAGCTACAAAGTTGCCAGGCGTCAGCTTCCTCTACAAATCCCAACACAACGCCAGTTTCTTTGTCCGATTTCGCTGCTTCCATTCTTGGAAATCTAAACACACATTCGCGTTCTCTTTTATATCCTCAATACCTAAACCCAAAACTCTCCAGGACATCCACGCTTCTATTAAACATCATGGCATGGTATCATAGCATGGTATGACAAAACAAGTGTTTCAGCTTTCTATCTCGTGTGAAATGAAAGCAACGACAAACGTTCCACTCTGAGGCAAAACTGAAACTTAACACATTTTAGGAATTATCGTACGCCCGCCCCCACCATAAAAAAGACATTAACAAAAGGAAAAGAATCGAATGTAAACCTCACGTAAAGCATGTTATTGTGACACCCCAGTCACTTGTGTTAATGTCAAACTTATCACAAGGGAGTGAAAGTAATCTCATCGCCCCCTGCTGACAACGTTCCTACCGCTTTGGCTAATTGATTTCAATGGGACTCAAAAGTTAAGGCACTCTCTGGTGTTGGTAGGTGACAACAATTTATAGACTGAAGAATAGTTTTGATAGATAAATTCGGTCTTTAAAGGACTTTTTTAGTATCGTGGCCTATGTTAGTCTATGGGATTTATAACGGGTAGGAAATTTGCCAGAGCCATGGACATTTCTCTTCCTATGGCTGTGAACGCTACCACTAGGTTCGCTGTTTTTCACTTTCCCTCCCTATTTGTCGCAAAGTTCAAAACGCAACGCAGTGCTAACTTTTAAATCCGCTAGATGGCAGAATTTCATTGCTTTACATTCTATACAGTCTATGATGCTAGGAAGTGCACATACAGGGCCCATTCGAACAAATTAAATCAGTTCATCCAAATGTGGAATGATTTAAAATAAATATTTATTGATACATTCGTTACATTCGGGGGCTGATAATGGCCTATATATTATGTGACCTAAATCTAACAGAGTAATCCACATTCATTTTTATATAATTTATATAATTGTCTATAATTTTGTATAGCCCAGGTTAAGCAATAGTTTCGCAAAATTCGCAGGATATTTATTTATTTATTTATTTATTTATTGTGTTTTAATGACAGTGCATGAAACGTAATCCATCTGAAGGGGGCTTTGATTTCATCCCACTGCTCCCGTATTGGTTAGCAAGATTTGTTTCACTGCCTTTCTCTACACAATGATGTCATGCTGTTTCGTGTAGTAGATCGCTGAGGCTAGAGTTGGGGACTGGGACGCGAGAAGTGGAGCAGTCACTCCCCACGATCAAAAAGGGGACGAACCGAATGCCACCCTCCACTGAGTTCCTCAGCCTGTGTTTTGATAGAGATTATGCCTTTCTCACTTTGAGATGGACGAGTGAAGTTTCACTCGCAAAAATGATTTGTTTGTTCATCGCAATGAAAATGGAAAGTCAACATTAAGTGGAACCTGGTACGTAAATGAACTGAAGCAGGCACTTGGGTGATGTGGGGCAAGTAAACCAATGGATTGGCGAAACTGGGATTAAGTCCTGGACGTTTCTCACGGACATGCCTCCGCAGGCTTTTGGAGAGTACAAACTTGTGACAGTGTCGGTCGTTCCACCAGTGCCACCTCGGAGGTTTCGGAGCAAAGATTTCTCCACTGGGGCAAAGTGTCGTTTCGGCGCAGCAGTTGAGCGCAAGGTTAAATGTGTGCTTGTTGGCGACGGTGCGGTTGGAAAGACCAGCCTCATTGTTAGCTACACAACAAACGGATATCCTACTGAATATGTACCAACGGCGTTTGACAACTTTTCAGGTAAATTACATAAAACGTTCTGTTTCTCTCTATCAAAGTATTCGGAAATTGTTAAACTGTGGAATCTTCACATCAAAATAACAAATCGCAAAATAATTATGTAGCCCATGAATAGTCAACCACAGAAAATATTACAGACTTAATAATAGTAATGGACAACTTAATGCAGAGGAGAGAAATAGTTCCAGAGATGTTAACCCTATATCACCTCTGGAACAATAATATAATAGTAGTATAATAATATAATGGTATAATAATTATATATTATAATAACATAATTTTCATCTACTCTGCATTCCAGAGTGATATCTACAGGATTATTCCAAAACAATTGGTTTTCTGTTATTTTAACAGCATATTTATAAATCTTATCTAGCTGTCTGTTACAGAACGTTTAAAGGAGAAATCTAGTGTAAATAAAAATTGGCATGTTAAAACATTATACCGAGTTGGTATGTTTTCTGAGGAGCAAAATTGAGTTAGCCTGTTGCATTTAGAACTTAAGTATTTTTTACCGTTTGTCCCAGAAGGCTAACAATGAAAGTGGTAGGTGCCCTTAGACGAAGCATGAAGATTATGCTATTATTTAACCATTAAAACAGCTCGAAGAAACTCCACACTCCATCGGTAGTACAACAAAGGCCCTGGCATTCAAAACAAGACACTGAGAACTTTGTAAATGTACGCAACGTTTATTTAAAAAAACTGTTCTTACATGCAGTAATTTGCAGTTGTTTCTCGTTGCCGCCATGATGAAAGTCCAAACAAGTCGATTGTACTACCTCTCCTCCTATTCTTCCTGCTGGTTCGTGTTCGTCAATTGACTCATGCGGACTTTTATCATGGCGGCGACGAGAAACTACAGAAAGGTACTGCCTGTCAAAATTGTTTTAATAATAAATGTTGTGTACACTTACAAAGTTCTCAGTGCCTCGTTTTGAATGTTGTGGCCTTTGTTGTGCCACTGATGGAGTGTGGAGTTTCTTCGAGCTGTTTTAATGGTTTAATAATAGCGTAATCTTCATGCTTCGTCTGAGGGCACCTACCACTTCCATTGTTAGCCTTCTGGGACAAACGGTAAAAAATAGTTAAGCTCTGAATGCAACAGGCTAACTCAATTTTGCTCCTCAGCAAACACACCAACTCAGTATGATGTTTTAACATGCCAATTTTCATTTTACACCGAATTTCTCCTTTAAGAGAGTTGAAGGTCCACCTCATTGTGTTCACCTTTTATTTCCCGCAGCGGTAGTGGCGGTTGATGGCAGGCCAGTGAAACTCCAGCTGTGTGACACAGCGGGCCAGGTTTGTTTCTTATTCATATCATGTTAACATTTTGCAATTGCCTTCATTTTATTTTAATATCAGAGTGGGCGAGATGTTTTATAGGTCATAATTAGGAGTTCTCTTTTAGAGGTAGGAGTAGCCTATAGCCACTTTCACATTGCCGGACACGGGGTGGCGTGTGCAAACAACACGGTAATTTTAGCCTGGTAAACCAGCCCCTCATACTTCATCTTGTACAGAGGGTCTGGACCAGACACCGTCGGAAACGATTTCTTCCTGTACGTGTGGACTCTGCTGAAGTTTAAAACAAGTGCCTCTGCCTTTATCCAATCGCAAACGCCTGGTCGTCACGTATGCAACTAGCCGACCTACGCACTACAATTCAAATGTAGCACAAAAGGTCAACAAACGCGTAGCACGAAGGTAACAAACACACCCTCTATTCGGTGATTGGATCGGTCTTGCTGGGGCCGACTACATGACCCTCAAGAGATTCTGGTCCAGACCCTCTGTACAAAATGAAATGAAGTACGAGGGGTGGGTTTACTAGGCTACGGTAATTTACCCCAGGACAGCAATGTGTAAGGACAGCATGTTTTAGACCCCTCTTCTGTAAAGCCGTGTTCAGGAGGCATAGCCTAGTGGCACTGTAACATGACGCCATGCATAATGGGTTTACCACAAATTTGGCGCATTGATTGAACGTGATACGGTCGAAAAGCAGGGACTACTTCATAGATGTACGTATATAGAAAATTAATGAGCGTTCTAAAGAAGCCGTGGTAAACAAGAATACATTTGATGCCGAATTACCGTAACTATTTGTAGGCATACACGGTAACATCAACTTACGGTAAACGCTATCATCAAACAGTTTACTCTTTTAACCCATTTTCACCCACGTTTAAAAAGCACATAACACTCCTTGGGATGTTTGCCGTCACGTATTTTAGGATATTTACAAAATATGGAGATATATTGATGGATGCGCTCTGGACATGTTTTCTCAACACTAGTAAACAGTAGCACTATCATCTAACATTTTACTTCTCTACAGTTTTCAAACATTTTACTATTTCCATTTTATGTACCTTGTGCATTTCTTCAAAAAACGTCCCTGGCCCCGCAACGACTCACAGAGGTAGCAGTGAAGCAAGTGTCTTGCCTCAAGTTTGGAAGGGGTATAGCCCAGGCATAAGTGCTGTGTAGGGGGCTTGCTGAGTGGGGAAACGTGGGTAATTGTAATGAATTATGCCACGGTAAGGAGAACATGCCTAAGTGGAGTCACAGCTGGGGCTGGTCAAAAGAAATGTGAGCCTTGTGTTTCTTTAGGGTAACTGAAACTGCCTTTTGGAACAAAAGAAAGATCGAGAGGAGAAACATTTACAAAGTAAAAGAGAGAAAGAATGTGTGTGTGTGTGTGTGTGTGTGTGTGTGTGTGTGTGTGTGTGTGTGTGTGTGTGTGTGTGTGTGTGTGTGTGAGCTTGTGTGTTTGAGTGTGTGTTTGTAAGAGAGAGAGCAAGAGAGAATGAGTGAGTGTATAAGAGGAAGGACGAAAAGTTAAAGACAGTTGTTGTCTGGGTTTAAGAGGAGGAAATTAAGAAAGCGAGAAAAAAATGGAGAATTGGTAAAACTCTCTCTTTCTCTCTGTCTCTCTGCTTTACACACACACACACACACACACACACACACACACACACACACACACACACACACACACACATAGATACAGAGAGCAATAGAAAACGTCAGTTTGAGTGCAAATGAGAGGGCGCAAAAGGAAAGGCAAGCCAAGAGAGTTATGGAGCAGTCCTGTCTAGACAGACATAGAGTCTCCCGACGGGAGGCAGTGCAGACAGGGTTCACAGAGTTCTCTGCCTGCCTGTTGATCTAGCGGCCAGCACTTAGGCTAAACACTGAGACAGTTCACAGTGAAATGTTCTAATGAACCACTGTCAGATCACCATAAACCAGTCACTCCATCACTGAGTTGTGTCATCATGCATGGTGTTTCTGATAGAACATTCTACCTCACTACATCACTTACAAAGTTCTCAGTGCCTCGTTTTTAATGTCAGGGCCTTTGTTGTTCTACCGATGGAGTGTGGAGTTTCTTCGAGCTGTTTTAATGGTTTAAAAATAGTGTAGCCGTCATGCTTCGTCTAAGGGCACCTACCACTTCCATTGTTAGCCTTCTGGGACAAACGATAAAAAATAGTTAAACTCTGAATGCAACAGGCTAAATCAATTTTGCTCCGCCGTACACATACCAACTCGGTATGATGTTTTAACGTGCCAATTTTCATTTTACACCGAAGTTCTCCTTTAAACATAGTCCTACAGAGAGCAAATACAACACTATCACATTGCTGGAGCATATTTGTTTATTCTTAGATTATATTGCCTAAATAACAATTTATTATATTTATGTTAATACTTTATTTTTAATAGGCCTTTTATACAGTTAGGTCCGGTCGAACTATTTAACAATTTCTGATTGGACAAGACACATTCTAAGCATCACCAGGGGTGGAGATATCCACCGACATCCCATGGGGGACTTTTTACAGCTAGTAATCACTCTGCCAACAATACATTGTATCAGAGATGGCTAATGGGTTCTATAGATGATCTTTAATGTAACCATTCAAACTGCATCAATTGCATCAAACTGCAACATTCTATTGAATGTTGAAAATCAGCGAGCAAGATGTCAGATACCGGCTTTAATATACATTTTGACTTGAAATACGAGTCGTATGATGATGAGAGAACAACAGAAGACAAGGGTGATTCCGTCGGTCCCTAGGTTTGTCCTGTTAAGCCTTAGCTAGCTGGATTGTATTGTGAAAAGTCAACACAACACATCAAATTAGATTTAAAAACTATCACAAAAACCACAATGGGTTCAATATTAAGAGAATTTTATGCCACCATTAGGACATCAAAGGGGAGTATGTATGGCATCAGTAGCTATGCCGTACTGCGGGCAGGGACTGGTAACTGTATATTTATGGCAGTCACGTACTCAGAGGGCCAAGCACACTCTTTGATACGACTCTTAAGTGATACTCTGGAGTTAATTAACATCCTTACAATAGTGTTTACCTTCCAGCATTTCTAAAAAATATAATCTCAGATCTTCCATCCTCAACACCCCAGGGGCCACAAGACCTCATTTACTTGTGTCTTTCAGGAAATGACCTGGGTGTATGAACAGTTCTTTCAGAATGGCTAAAGAGACAGAGGCAGAAAGATATGCAGAGAGAGAGAGTCAGAAGGCTGTTAATAAACAACACTACACACGTTTGCTCTGGAATGCTAGTGTTATCTTTCATGTGCTCACATCACAGAGGGTTCTGATGTGCGAGAGTGATAGGTAATCGCTTCTACATTGCACAAGTACTGTAGCTAGATGACATGATTAAAGGCATGTTACAAGACAGAAGTCCTTCTACAACCCAAACCCATGAAGTGAAACTTCAGTGGGTGGTCATTTAGGATAAAAAACCTGCAATCTACATATCCACACAAAGCAATACCAGACCTTGGCAACTGTATCAGGTATCAGTTTAAATGCAGTCTGAAACTGAGCATTTGGGTACATTTGGAATACTTTTATACACTTGTGTATCCTTAAAGGTACTGTATGTAGGACTATGGCCAAAACTGACACTGCAAACAAAGTGAGAATACAGTAAAGTGTTGTTCCCCCTCTATAGGCAAAAGACAAAAAGCATAGTCAAAAATAAACATAATTTGCAGGGTGTAATGTGTCAAAATAGGAATACTCTGGTTATACTGTTTTTGTCAGTGACATCCAATGTTTCCTTAAAGGAACAGGCTAATAAGCTAATTATAGGCAAATTTTTCACCTCCCTTGGAGTTAAACAGTTTACTGTTACTGTGTTTAAATCCATTCAGCCGATCTCCGGATCTGGCAGTAGGACCTCCGAATCTGGCGGTAGCACTTTAATGGTTTAATCTAATTCAGTTATTTATGCTAAGCCAATAGCTAAAGTGAACCTGTTGAAAAATATCTTCAGCTCATTTGCCCTGCTGACACCACCCTTGGCCTGACTTCCCTTCACCTTAAACCCAGTGATGGTCCTTATCCCACTGGAGTTTTGCTGGAGATTGATTCAGTAACAATACATCAAAAAAGTGAGACTTTAAAAGAGGTCAGTGTAAAATGATGCAATATTCTAGTGGAACAGTTCTGAACAAAAGAGGCTTTAATCAGGTGTCATGTGATGATCATGCACAGTCATAAGTTAGGCCTTCCAGGCATTAAGAATAACTATGATAAAACACTTTATCACCATGCAGCACGTTAGTCAGGACAGCCTCAATTTTCTCTCAGACTGAAAATAACCTCTGGCTGGTGAGTTTTAACCTGTCAGAAATATGGTTTGATTTGGAATGTGCAATCACTGACTTGTATTTCCTTGTTTTCACCCTGTTTTTGGAATGAGCCTAGATGGCTCTTAATACACGTCTGCTGTCCAGGAAAGAAAGTCAGCGTGTCTGTACTTTGCCATGCCAACTCTGTTATTCTGAGTGGGCACATGATGTTTGTGGAGCCTTTGTTAAAGTCAAAGCATGGTTTTTCTAGCTGTTGGGGTCCACAGTGCTGCAGTTAATATAGTGATGTAATAAAATTAAAAGATAGATATGTATTCGTTTTTGCATTTTCATTCCAAAGCAACTTACAGAATAATGAAGATATACATCAAACCCAGGACCTTGGTGTTTTCAGCACCATTTGCTTCCCCTCAGTTTCATACAAACCCATATAAACTAATAGACAGTTCACAACTCACAAGTGTTGTTTGACCTTGCCCTGCCCTGTATCTTACAGGATGAGTTCGACAAGCTTCGTCCCCTCTGCTACACAAACTCTGACGTCTTCCTGCTCTGCTTTAGTGTGGTGGCACCTTCCTCCTTCCAGAACGTCACAGAGAAATGGGTCCCCGAGATCCGGCGGCACTGCCCGTGGGTGCCAATCATCCTGGTAGGCACCCAGTCCGACCTGCGTGAGGACGTCAAGGTCCTGATTGAGCTGGACAAGTACAAGGAGCAGCCTGTGGCACCCGCGGATGCGGTGCAGTGCGCTGAGGACATCCATGCTGTCTCCTACATGGAGTGCTCAGCACTGACACAAAAGAACCTGAAGGAGGTCTTTGACACCGCCATCTTGGCTAGCATCCAGCACAGTGACAACCAGCAGCAGCAGCAGCACAAGCTGAAAAAGCGCACGCCACATAAGATGAAGAATCTGTCCAAATCCTGGTGGAAAAAATATTGCTGCCTGGCCTAGTTTTCAAGTCTGTTGGGTCAAACCATGGGTTTTTTAATCTCCTCTGGTTGATGCATAGGGTCAAAGCAGGACCTTCCTTTAATGTGGGTTTAATGGGGAAGGGGCGCCATTGAAGTCCCTGTTGCCTGGTCTGGTTTTTAGGTGCGGAGCAAAGCTCACAAGGAGTTAAACAATCAGTGGAACAGCAGAGGTAATTTTAGGCTGTGACATGACATCAGCATATCAATGGCTATTAACTGCTTGGCTATCAAAGGACCCTGAAAAGCCCATCATTATGACTTTTCAGCAGCTACAAGGGTCTCTGCATTTGACCTCACAGATTCTTCTCTTCTCAGGCAGCAACATCTGCCTTCTTTCCCTCCTTCCATGTTTCCATCCCATCCTGAACTGTGACACTGTGGGACTCTGAGCTGTCTCCAGTAATAAGACTGCTCACAGACTTGGCCCCAGGGCCTTTGATCCTCTGCCATGTCCAGACAGCCCTGCAAACTGTGAAAAACGAAACCCTGCCAAATAGCAAGTGAGGACGAAAGATGAGTCCAAGAACCTAGACATTTTTGTCTTTTTCAAATTGTGGTTTTCTTTGCAACTAGTCCATCATGCCACACCTCAGATATCAGTCCCCACTGTTGGAAGGGGACAAATAGGTTCACCTCCCCTGCCTGATATTTTGACAATACATTAATAAAGAATGTCTTGAAGACAAAGTGCCATTATTAGACAGGGTGAGCAGAAGGTTAACGACTGTTGGTTTGTGTTTTAGTTATACTGTCAACCAACTACACTTTAACGATTATTGTTGCCATGTCATCATGCTGTTTCCAGTGTGGGTGCCCCTATGACACCCTCACAGCCCACAATTGTTTACATTTGGAGAGGCCGCAGCTCGGATGTTGGCATGGCGTCTAGAAACAGCTCGCAAAGGTCAGGGCTGCTGTGCCTCCACCACAGGAATTTAGCCGATCGAATGAACTTTGCCTCTATAGGTCAGTAGGCCAGCTGGGAGGTCATAAACAAATGCCAGTTCTACCACACACACACACTCTCTCTCTCTCTCTCTCTCTCTCTCTCTCTCTCTCTCTCTCTCTCTCTGTCTCTTTAACACACACACACACACACACACACACACACACACACACACACACACACACACACTCTATACACAGATTCCGGGTTTTCACAGTGCAGGTTAACGGCATAGTGGGAAGTATAAGATGATTTATAATGGATTGGGTATGTAATGTGTAACTGAGATGGGCCAAGGGACAGGGACAAAAATGGAGTTTTGCCCATTCACAATTCAGATAAGACTAAAGAAAGCCTCATTTGTCCTAATGTAAAATGTTTTAATAGTTGAGCACTTTTCAAAACTGTGTGAGGTAACTTTGCTCTCTCATTGAAAGCCACAGTGTCTTCTTTTCTGTGAGTTACAATGTCCATCACCTTTTTTGTCCAACAAATAGCCCTAATGACATTGTACTGTAGCTATCGACTCCATGTCATTCTCATGCCAGGGTTTTTTTTTTTATACTTTTATGTTTGATAAGCATTTTGGTGAAGTAAAACTGCCATGAGGGGGTAACAGTATGTGTGTGAAAGAAGGGAAACAGTGAAAGTTGTTAGTTTCATTTTATGCAGGACATGATGGTCATTGACCAACATCTGTGTGAATATTTGATCAAAGGCAAAGATTGCTTAGCACTAAACAAAATGACATATACCTACTTTCAGTTAAGGAAAAAAGCATGTGGGCTATAACTTGAATGCCTTTGTTCCTGTAAATTCCTGCAATCAAAAAAGGAGCACACCAGTAGTTACCAGTGAATCAGCAACTATTTCTGTGTGAGTTTCAACTGCAGTTAACACAATGCATACTCTACACTAACACAATACATACATACTTAGTTAAACTCATCTGCATGCTAATTCCAGTCAGTCTCTTCCTGAAGTGTCATCGTTGTGATTCAACTCTTGCACTTGGCTATCTCATCAGGGTGTCAGAGCAGCAGCCATTTTCTAATCGAAACAGTAACCCAGAAGGAATTTGGTCAACATTAACCTCATCTGTTATCATACTCTCTGGCCCTTTTTCTCTTGTGAATTTCTGTGGTGATTTTGTCTGGAACTGGAGCGATATCATTGTATGTTTGGATAGAGTGGTGTTATTTCAGGAATCAGCTGTAATCAGTGAATCTGTGTGTGTCAAGCTTTAAAGGTCAGGTGTGAATGTAGGCTGTATGCTACCTGTATGAGAGATAGGGACTTGGTGTACGTGATCTGAAGTATGAACTCAGTAAGTGCAAAAATGATCAGTATCCTCTTTGAGAGAAGTTATAAGAGGGAGATCGATGGATCAGGGACCTCAGCAACAAATGGTGTTTCTTATCAATCTCTCCTGTACATTTCTATAAACTTTCTTGTGTAATACTTGTATGTAAAGGTCATTCTGGGGAACATTTTTAGATTGTACATGTGTTAGATGTAAAAGCTGCCTATAGTAGTGTGTTAGCTACATGCAAATAAAAAGATTGGTTGTATCTTCTGTTGCTTGTGTCACTGGTTGGATGATGGTTAATCATTGGAGCAAGCTCTTTATGTCCATCTGTGAAACATTTGCTTTGTAGATCATATTTTACTATCAGTCATTGAAGGTAGAAGAGCTTAAAATCAAAGTTACAGCAATTTTTCACAATATTTTTGCAGTGCTTAAAGAATATTGTTTTTGTAGGTTACATAACGTGTCCTACATAGGCTTAAGAATCCTGCAATACTATTTGTTGAATAATAAAGCTGAGTGTAAAGCTGACAAAAGCTATTTTCAAGGAAATTACGCAGAGAACTCAACTTGGCAGGGAAATCCAAGATCTGTATGTTATTTTTGTCTTTAACAACCAACATACTGGCACACAGCACTGACGCTACATGTTCAAATGAGGTGACTCGTGGAAGGCCAGCTGAAGGCAATCATTGGTGTATGCTATGTTCTGTTATGATATTTATAAGGCAGCCATCAGAGCTGTGATTTCGCAAATAATATTTGCTGGTTGCTGAAGATGTGTCAGGTCTCCCTCTCTGCACACGTCTCGCTTGGCTATCCTCATCTGTGATTGGGTGCCTTGTGGTGTGTATGGCAGTGATGTGTTACGTAAATGTGATATCCCCACAGGCAAGGAGAGGGGAATGCCACTATGATAAGGCTTATGCTTGATGTGCTGCTGTTGTGTAAGCACATCAAAGGTGCAATATCTTATGGGTTATATCTTAATTCTAAGGAATTAAAAAAATCATGTCTCCATTTTTGCTTGTACATTTTAGTGACTGACAAAATAAAAATTTGGAAACATTATCGATACAATTTCGCTCCTTGGCCCCCGAATATTGAAACATTTTGTTCAGTAGGAGGACTAATGTTTTGAGCAGAACATTAACTTGAGGATTCTGGACTCTCGGAACTTAGGGCACTAGAAACAAAGGACCATGGAAACATAGGGATCTCAGAACATAGTTACCCTCTCCACCTTAACATGGCGTTAGCGTCATTTTGCTTGCCAGCTAAGCAAACTCAGCATCTCAAGCTTCCAGTCTGCAATAAAACATCTTTTTACTTTACAAGACATCCATGTCTCATGTTTAGTCCACTATTGCCAGTATTTCATTTCTAATTAACCTATAAAACTGGTTTGTTTTGGTGTGGATGGTCACATGTGGTAAACAGGATTCATTCATTACTATTTTTTCGGCAACTGGCTTACCGCTCAGTGTCTTTTTTGTTGCGCCTAGTATAGGTATTAGTGATAAATGATTAGTACTTATTTTAGTGTGACCTTCAATTTTGATGTCAGGCAGCTGTGGTCTAAAGGTCAGTTGGCCAACTCAGCCTCAAACAACATACCACTGGTGTCCATGAACACAAACAACATACCACTGATGTCCATGAGAGACTTTCAGTCATCCACAAACTCAGAGCACTTTTCATTTCACCCAAGGAAGCATATGTATTTATTGAATTGTAGCGAAGGGCGAGAGCGGCCACCCCGCCCAGCTCAAACCTGGCTCTGAGGGGTACCAAACATGCACTCACATGGGCCCCTTGCACCAGGGTCAACCTAACCTGGGTTCCTCATATGGCTCACACAGTAGGTGTACCTCTAATGGCGTCATGGCAACCATCCCACTTCTGACAGAAATTATGGTGAGTTGCAAGAACAGTCACCCCCCCTCACCTTGAACCTGGATCTCCCGGCTACCAAACATGCACTCCGACTGCAGTGCCAAAGACATGCTCTTTGGAAAGGCAGTCAGAGGACATCCTCAACCTCAGCCTCAAGTGAAGGCACTCACAGTGTGGTAGAGATCACCTCCAGCTTCAGCACAAACATCTGCCGAAAATAAAAACATCTGTGGAATAATTATAAAAACTATTATAAATTAAAATTATTTTTGTGTAAACTGTTTTAAATAAACATACTAGATGTGCCGCAAAGCAGTACATAGCCGCATGATATAATTTTTTTAAATATGAAATACAAATGCTAATAGGTTGGAACGGAATCCTGGGTGTGCTCTGTAGGTCTAAATGGTGGACTTTGACCACTAGAGCTCCTGAGTTAGAAATTGTAGTGTGAGTCACTAATGCTATGGCATTCGATGTTGATATTGTTCTGTTCATGCTGTTTTTCTCACTTCAACTTGATTTTGTTTTTTTATTTTGACATTTTCATCGTTGCAGGTCCGCATGCAAAGTCATGCAAAAGTTCCACTGAATATAAGGAAGAAGAATGTACGGAGCATGAAATTTCACAGTACTTGGCATGCTTCCACAGGTTGTCTTGCTGATTGTACATGACAAATTTTGTGTAGTTCCTGTCTTCTCGATCCAACATATTGGCAATTCAAAATCCCTGTTTTTACATTTACCCATTTCACTAGCGTGAAGTGTTTATGGGCTTGGTTGATTTGCCTCTGTGACCCCTGCGTACCAAAATAAATGTATTGTCTGGAGTGAAATGGTTAGCCAGTTATTTAATGAAAACTTTTTTCAGACTTGTAGCTTTGAGGGGGGAGCACTGCCCCCTATGATGAAATTTCACAAAATTTGGCATGCATGCTAAGAATGCTGTGTAGATTTAATCTGGCAAGTTTTATAAAATGCTGGTGATTAGAAGCCAAATTTTGGCTGTGAATGTGGATCTTTGGATCATTCCATGCCAACTCAACCAGGCCCTCCCAGTTAAAATTTTTGATTTTCCTAAAACTAATTGTATGCAAACTTCAAATAGATTGAGGGAGACATGCAAAATTGTCCTACTCCAAATAGTTTTTGAGTTATGCATTTTTGAAACTTCATTCTGTTGCTTATTTTGCTGTAGAGTCTCACCAATTTGTTATTTTTATTCATATTGGCTTGAAATTTGGTGAAGACACAGAATTTGCTTTATGGAAAAGGCACACCAAGTTATTGTTATGAAAGAATGAGTTCATATTATGTTTTAAGACATGTAATTAAACAAATACCATTTTTTAATTTTGAAGATTTCAGAAATTAAAAAAATCTACAACTTACAATGTATTTGTAGCCTTTCAATGTTGCTTTCACAGCTTGTTGTTCTTTTACAGTTGTACCAGTGATAAAAGTTACGATAGTGTCACATAAAAACTAAGTTCCTCAGGGGATGGTGAACATTGCTCCAGACCTCAAAACACACACAGACACACACACAGAGAGACACATACACCACACACTATGTTTAATGTACTAGCCATCCCAGCCAAGGAAAGAAAGTCATGAAGTTCGTCTAGATTATTCTATTACTAGTTTCAAAATGGTAACAAATGTATAGGATAAATTGTACCTGTCAAGGCACTGACTTGTCATTTTTCTCATTCACACAGGTTTGTTAATTGTTCTTAGTTAAGTACACCTCCAGCAATGTAAAGACTGCAGGAAGTACCTTGATGCCTCAAAGCACTACCTCTGCTTCAGAGAACACCACATGCATTAGCTCCTTTGCAGGCACACAGCTAGCCATTCTCTCACAGCTCAAAACATATATGGAGGGAAGATATAACTCTTCTACAAAGACGCCTGACTACTTGCTCAAACAACTTTCTGTGAAGACAAACAAGCAAAAAAGCATGCAAACATGCCAGAAAAGAAGAGGGGGTGGGCAGGAATGGGATGGGGAGGGCACAGCGGGGCATAATGAATGGGGATTGGTGGTTGGGGGGCCAGAGGAGGGTGTCTCTGGCCGGGGTGTTCGTGCCAGCCAGCAGCTGGTTACATAACGGCTAGAGTCTATCTTTCCCACTGATACCCAGGCTGGTCAGTGGAATAAAGCATAACCAAGATCAAGGGAGTGACAAACTGAGAAGGCAGTGAAAAGGGTTCATGGAAAGAGAGAGGACATGGCTAAGGGAAGAGAAATAGAAGAGTAGAAGACGGGGGGGATAAAAGACAGAAGGAGACCATTTGAGTTTGCCATGTGATCAACTACCCTGGAAAGAAAGTGCTAATTAAATAAAGGAGCTGTTTTTGATTCCAGTTGGCTGTTATGAAACAGCTCAATTTACAAGAAAAAGGACAGCTGTTGTCCTGCCATGACATTGGGAGGGGGTAAAGAAAATACAGAGACGTATTGCTGTTACATAAATTGCTGTCATTGTTAAGGCAGGACATGCTGTGCAATTGTGTGTGTGTGTGTGTGTGTGTGTGTGTGTGTGTGTGTGTGTGTGTGTGTGTGTGTGTGTGTGTGTGTGTGTGTGCACGCGTGTGTGAGAGAGAGAGCACGCGCTGTATAGATGTGCTTAATGGGTACAATAAAAATAAGTTTGTGTATTCCCACAACTGCCTGTGTGAGTGTTTAGCGTTACACACATGCAGGCACACACATATACTTGCGCACCTGTGCATGTGCATGTGCGTGTGTGTATGTCTCAGAGTGTTTGATGTGTGCTTCAGTGTATATGGGTCAGAAGGAGACTGGCAGCAGTTCATATGTAACTTCCTTGGCATGGGGCCAGTCCTTTCAACTGCCACCAGTGTAATTGGCTTCAGGCTTCTCAGTTGTACAAGACAGGATCCACTCCAAATCATGAAAACGAAGAACTCCCCACCACACCCCAGGTCTTGTCTGCTCACTGTTGTTCCCTTTACTTGACATTTTTTGTAAAGACCATTTTCACACGACAGACCCTCACAGCTTCCAGACGGCTTTCAAAGGGCAAAGCCCGTGGAACTTCTGGCCAAGGTCAGACTTGGTTCCACATGTGAAAATAAGGCATTACTGGGCATCCCAGACACCATTATGTTTGCTTTACCCTCTGGTTTTCAAGACGTAGTGCATCTCTGTCACTGACATGGGGGACAGTGGGCATACATACTACATGTGTAGCTGGACAGAATCAGTTGAAACACAATACTGAAGTAAGTATAGGAATGTGCAACGTAAGGCATATAACAAAATCCACTGTTTATTCAAGTTCAAGCAAGAGACTGTGTAGTCCAACTGCATGTGGCTTTGGAAGAATTTAACCCAAAAAAAGTTTTAACACCCAGTCCTTACAAGTGTCATAAACATACATTATACAAACATTTCGCTATTTTATTTACCCCCTCAAAAGCAGCCCCCTCCTCACCTAAACAGAATTTCCTTTTATTTCTAAAAGATAACTGTTTAAACATGATTAAAAGTTTGAAAAAAAAAAAAATGCAATGCAGATCCGGTCCTGTTAATCCAGTCTGAATCTGGGCCTGAACTGGCAGTAAACTAGCCGGGTTGTCATGGGCAGTTACTGTTAGTGATCATTGAAACAAAAAGAAAAGCAACCAGAGCTGAATGTCTTCAAATGGGCCAGAGAGCCTTTTCTTCAGGCAGCAGTGATTGATGTCTTGGTCAGTGTGTGAATGTCAGTGTGAATGCTGGGCACTGAAAGAGGGAGACCGCACATGCTGAGTGATAGAATGAGAGAGAAAGGGGGACAGATGGAGGGAGCAAGAGAAGATGTGAGGACAGAAAAATGTTTGCCTATTCCAACACAAAGTTTATAAAATCTGCTGGTTAGCACTGATGTGAGCGTTTGCTTTTTTGCACACCATTTAAACAAACTACTCTGACAGCCTCACAAGATGCAAGTAATTATGGGCAGCTGTTTGCAAATAGGATGTCGGCCTCTGGCACTAAGCGACTGACTCCTTTGTTGCGTTTCCTGATCCCCCATGCCCCGTTTCTCTACCAGTCCTTTCTCCTGGAGACCCCTCTCTTTTCCCTTAGAAAAAAAGGTTAAATAGTAGCCAGGCTTGGGTGATGTCATCATTGTTTACAGTTCTGGGAACAGTTTTGAGTGCTCAGCTTGCCTTAATCTCAGTCTTTCAAAAAACACTTGTCCTTACTCGCGTTATCTTCCTCACTCATTTTTCTTCTTATCTTTCGTTTTCTGTCTGTCTGTCTGTCTGTCTGTCTGTCTGTCTGTCTGTCTGTCTGTCTGTCTCTCTCTCTCTCTCTCTCTCTTCGTGTGTTTTTGTAAAGTAATGCAGCTTTTTGCCAAAGTTTTTCACCACACATGATCAAATACAAAAAATAAATAATTCATGCACATGCCAACATGGACACGCATTCACATACAAAAGCATATGTACATATGTGGACCTCAACAATGCACACTACAACCACAAGCCATTCATAACAATCCCACTGAACACAGGTGTTCATGAACAATCACTCTATCTCTCTCTGTCCTCTCCTTTTGACCAATACACAGTGAAACACAGACACACTCAGTCTACTGTACTATCTTCTCCTCGTGTCTTTTTTCTGTGCTTTCATTCTTCTCAGATCTCCTTTCTGCCATTCCTTCCTCTCTTGCCCTCCTCTCCTCCTCTGTACTGTGAAAATCTTAGTCAGACCCTTGGCAAAGCTCCAGCAGTTTTTCCCTGTTTTTTGTTCTTCTTCTCTCCATGGACACAATGCAAAAACACTGATGCTTACTCTGGGAAAGGTGAAACAACCCTCACCTCACCCTCTTTTACTCCACAGCAAAAAAGAAAAAAGTAAACTTGACCCACATTGCCAAGTAGCTGGATATCACAACCAAGAACATATTTTATCAGGCTTATTTTATCCACAATTGTGTTCAAATCTGACAATCATTGTGTGAGATTAAGGCTGCCAGTCCATATGGAGGAAGTGGATGGATTGGATTTATCTGATTTCTTTATCCTCCTACAGCCTCTGGGATGGGGAAGCTCTTTACTCTGTCGCTCCCTCTTGCTAATTGGCCTATATTTAAGCTCATACATTTCCCACTCTACATGTGGGTGTGTACCTCTCTTTCTTATCTTTCTTTTTTTTCTCTCACTCTTTGCACCTCTGTCCTCGGTGTGTGTAATTCCACCATTCTGGCTGTAACATAACAGGTTTAACCGTCACATTGGGGTTCATCCATCTCTGAGCAACAGGCACCACACTTACCACCTGAGCTCAGCTACTGTATTTTGGACAAGTTTGCTACTTTCCACCCTGCATGCCAGAGGTCATGCAAGGAAGAGTTTTCCACTGGTGTGTACCCCTGTGTTTGTACACTTTGTGTGCACCTGCCTAACACTTGTCAAAAAACAACTTATGCCCATCTTATGCCTTAAGTCCTTTCAGCCTTATGGGTGTTTTAACATTAAACATATGGATGGCTAAAAAGATACAGTACTGTCCAAAGATTTAGGCAGGTGCCTTCAAACCAGCATCAGTTCACACACAGGGGTACACACAAAGTCATGGATTTTGCAGGATTATAGTCAGGTGTATGATCAACCAATTACACCAAATTGGTTGTATATGTTAGGAAGCATACATCCACAGGAGATCTGTAGTAGTTCTTCAAGATGTTTGGCGCAAGCTACCAGCCCAGTAGCGGTTCTTGGGGGGGTCGAGGGAGGCAATTGCCCGGGGCGCAATTTCGTGAAGGGCGCCAGGACGCTTGAAAAATATATATAATCTAATTTTTTGTTTTTTTATCTATCATATCACTGTGTAGAAAATTGGCAAATTGGCACCCCTTCTGGCTGCAGAATGCCCAGTGCACAGAAGCCCCAAGGCACAGAAGCTGTGTGAGGAAGGGGAGAGAGGAGGGGGCGCGGGGGACAGTTCACCTCTGGATCTCTCAAATGCAACGCATAAACGGGCAATACTTTGGAATTAGTAAGCGAAAGTCAGTCACACTTCTATTTCATTGCATTTTTGTTCATGATAACTTATACTTTTTTTTAAGTTTTGATAATGAGAATCACTCGTTATCATTTTTTCTCACCTGCCTAAGACTTTTGCACAGGACTGTATATATTAGGGGTAACCACATTTTAGCACATTGTATACATGTATATGGCTATACTGACAAATAATCACTCTTGGCTCTATACTGTCTCTCTTTGTTTACAAACATTTAAAATCTCTCTCTCTCTCTGGCTTCCCTGCCTGTCTTAGTCTTTTATTCTCTCTTTCTTTCTCTCTCTTTCTCTGTTCAATTCTCACTGTGAAGTTTGGGCTGAGAGAATGAGAAGGCACAAAGCCTGATGTGTTGAGCCAGGGAGGCACATCCACAAGAAGTCACTGTTTTGTTTTTCTTCCTCGCTGTCTAATATCCTGGATAACTCTTCATCGCCCACATTCCTAGACTTCTCTGCCTCAGCCCACTTCCCTGACAGACTGATAAGGGGGGAGGATGTGCTGTGATGCTGTCACCCCTGGGACGCTCAGGGAACCGCCACATCACAGCCATCTCTGACTAAATGCTATTTCTCTGTATCCCGTTTCTTGGACTCTTGAGTCTCATGATGATGGTGACATGGAGAGACCCACTGTGATTTGTTGTTTACATTCAATGCCGACACTGCAGTACCTCACCAACTAAAGGAGTCAGTTCCCAGATCTTATAAAGTTATAAAATGAACAATAGTTAATAGTACAATTAAAGTAATATAATTACAGCAGTAGTAACAATAGTACAATTATAGTTAGTCAGCTAGTAGGTTAGTTATGCTGTAGTTAGTTATTCTGTATATATATGTGTGTGTATGTGTGTGTGTGTGTGTGGGGGGGGGTGTTATTTGTTGTCTTATACACTGTACTGAAAACCGTTTCTAGTCTAGTGAATGGGAATATTATATTTTTCATCATTTTGTGTGTTGTGGTGCATACAGTGACAAAGTCAACTAAGTGATTGTCCTATGCAGGAAAATGTTTTGAAAAAAAGGAAACAATATCACTTTCTACCAAGATGAGATGTTTTTTTTGTCCTTGCTGTTACAATGGCATTTTTTATCTTGTGATTACTGACTGCGTGGTACTATCCAAGAAAGAGGACACTTGTGACAAAATTGACTCAAAATGTTGGCCACATGATAAAACTAATGTTTATTGTTCCAAACATGACAATAACTAATTTTGCCCAAAATTGAAGTTAGTCTTTTGCTTTTGCACGGCAGGGTAGACGTCAGACAATATTTTAGCCTGATGTATCATGACAAACACAACAAATACCCAGCATGTCTTAGATCATGGCATTTATCTGTGTAGGCCTTGACATGTTGTCTTTAAAGATGGATACAACTAAAGAGTCAGAGGTATCACTGTTTCCTTTTTCAAAAAAAGTAAAAGCCTGGACAATGGACAGGAAAGAGGGGATGCTGAAATAGGCTATAAATGAATACAGCCTACCTTCAGGGGGGGCACCACCAACCATTTGTGCTTAGGGCACCCAAATGGCTAGCAACTGCCCTGCTCCAGGGTGCGGCTGAACACAATTATGTCCAGGTAAACAACGCACTGCAACAAGTTTATATTCCCCACCACTCTCTCCATTAATCTTTGGAAAGTGGCGGGGGCCCCAAGTGATGCCTTGCGGCATTTTCTCAAATTGGTAGAGCCCTAAGGTCAAATAAAAGCAGCTATCTCCTTATCGTCCTTCAACATAAAGAAGGCAAGGCAAGTTTATTTGTATAGCGCAATATATAACGGCAATTCAATGTGCTTAACAAAAATAAAAGCAAAGAAGAATATGTAAAAGCATAAAAGATAAACTAAGTGTAAAAGCATAAAAAATAAATGTAAAAGCATAAAAGTAAAATAGGTATGTGGTAAATTAAAGATATAAAAACATAAAAACACACAAAATAAGTATAAAATTAGTAGAAATCATTAACAGAAAGCATCTGAAAACAGTTTGGTCTTAAGTCTAAATTTGAAACTGCCAACAGTAGGAGTATTTTTGATGTCTTCTGGAAGTTGGTTCCAGAGCTTTACAGCATAGCAGCTGAAAGCTGCTTTACCACATTTTGTTCTAACAGCAGGTCCTACCAACAGATTTTTTGATGTGATCTCAGAGACCTAGTTGGTGCATATAACTGAAACATATCCAACAGGTAATTGGGTCCTATCCCATTTAATGATTTAAACACAAGAAGCAATGGCTTAAAGTCAGTTCTATAACTTACTGGGAGCCAGTGCAGGGACTAAAATTGGAGTAATGTGGTCAGATCTTTTTGTTCTTGTAAAAACTCTTGCTGCTGCATTTTGGATCAGCTGTTGATGTTTTTTTTTTAGAAAGGCCAGTGAAAAGGCCATTGCAGTAATCAACCCTACTGGAAAGGCATGTACAAGTTTTTCTAGATCTTGTTTTGATATAAGACCTCTAAGTTTAGCGATGTTTTTCAGGTGATAGAATGACTGATTGCTTTCACGTGACTGTTGAATGTTGGTTCAGATGTTTAACAGTATCTTTTGCTTTAAGCCCCTTAGTCTCAAGAGCAGTGGTGATTCGAAGTCTATCTTCCTTTTTCCCCAAATACAATTACAATTACTTTTAGAGCTAAGTAAACGTGGGTGTCATCAGCATAACTATGGTAATTGATTGAGTTGTTCTTAATGATTTGCCCAAGCGGAAGTATATAAAGGTTGAATAGTAATGGTTCAAGCCTTGACCCCTGTGGGACACCACGGATCAAGGACATAGTAGATGCTGAGGTACAGTTTCCAATTGCAACAAAAATGTTCCTTTGTTGTGATTTTAGTGTGATTTTAACCAATTGATAACTGTACCAGTGAATCCAGTTGTATGCAGTGATCAACAGAGTCAAAAGCTAAGGTCCAATAGCACCAAGATTGATGTTTTGCCAGCATCAGAATTAAAACGTACTGTATATCATTTATGACTTTAATAAGAGCTGTTTCAGTGCTGTGATTGGCACGGAAACCTGACTGAAACTTATCAAAACAGCTATTTGATGTCAGAAAGGCAGTTAATTGATTAAAGACTATTTTTCAATTATTTTTCCAATGAATGGTAAATTTAATATAGGCCTGTAGTTGTTAAGCACTGAATCATCACGGTTATTCTTTTTGAGTAAGGGTTTTACAACTGCATTTTTCAAAGAGGAAGGAAATATGCCAGTCTGTAGCAATGTGTTTGTAATCTAAAGTACATCGGCTGATATTAGATGGAGAACAGATTTGAAAAAAATCATTGGCAAAATATTCAGTTCAGATGTGGAAGAACTGAGACTTTGTACAGCTGATAATAACCGCTTCGCAGATCCAGTACTGAAAACCAGTGGCAGCCTGTTAGGCAGTTGAGAGAATCATCTATCCAAGGTACAGTTTACTGATCACTGATGGTTCGGGAATTAAGGGTACAATAACTGATGCACATTCGAATCTTGCCATTTTTGCCTCTCGCTAACCCCACATCCCACTCTTCTACTGAAAAAAACATTTGTCCTCCCTGCCAATTTCTGAGCGAGCCTATCTTTCCATGAGGTATATAAAGGGGAACTGCCAAAGTTAAAAAGCCCTGGATGTATACTAGTTGTGGATCGATTGTTCTGACCTACATCTGTCACCACATCAGCTTTGTGTATCTGAGCAATGACTGTGCCTTTGGGAATGCATCGCTCCTTCAGGGAAACATTTTGTAACAACACAGTACAATGATTCTTATCTAAATCAGTTGGTAACACCACACAAGGTGGAGAGGCCACTCCCTGAGGGAGGACATTGGAATGGTCCCCGGTGGGGTCAACCTAAGGGTCCCTGGCCCTGT
The DNA here is from genome assembly GCA_027475355.1 of Coilia nasus. Lineage (NCBI taxonomy): Eukaryota > Metazoa > Chordata > Actinopteri > Clupeiformes > Engraulidae > Coilia > Coilia nasus. Next base: position 4,697,183 of record CM050204.1, on the reverse strand, counting down.
ACATGTCACTTGACCAACAACATATTCAGTCTTCAGGAGCTTGTAAATGTATAGGTTTGGAATGACTTGTACTTATCCTCCAAGCCACTGCCTGATTATGATAGGATGCATTATGCGTTGATACTGATTTGTGGTGGAAACCTGTAGCATTTGTCCCAATGACCAATGGTACCTGGTCAGGACAAACCAATGCCAGTACAGTCCGAGTCTTTCTTTTCACTTTTCCCATCATCTGGACACCCCCACATAACCCTTTCACGAGTCACTCAAGCCGGAAATCGGCTTAATTTTAATATGTGACCAGATTAGAATTCCAAGGTCGCAAGTCGCTCAGAGCGAACAGTGGAAAATCATGGTACAAGCATTTTTTTTTTTTTTTCCAAAATTAGTGATTTTCGTTTTTTTGCTAAATGTGCAAGTTCAGATCATGAAGAAGCCACTCCATATTTCAGATAACAGCATTGGTTGCTTTAAAAGGATACATTTTTACCATACTGCCGATACTAGCCATTCACGTGGCAATTACAGTGCTCTTTTGATTTTTTTTCCGCCAATCAGCTGTATGCTAGATGCAAACCTTATGGCTACTTAAGCTGTGTAACTTTGACGGTAAATGCTACGTGAGAAGGAAGGAGAATTCTCTCCTTGGGACATGTTCATGTAGTCAGAAACTTTCCCCAGAGTGTACAGAATGCGATCCGATCCTCTAGCTGCCGAAAAAGAGTGGGAGGATATGACAGTGATTAGATAACGCGAGGCAAACAGATGACTACATCCAGCAGAAAGCCCCCGACAAAAAAGAGTGTCCCGGTACTACGTATTAAAAGTAAATAAATTACTTTTTAGTTGAATTTGGAGACTCAGTCAGCCTAGTGGTTGAACATCAGGAACAAGGTTTATTCTTAACAATGAGACAAAGACTAACAGACAGACAGACATACACATACTGACGAGACAAAATGACAAGACTAGACTAACAGACTAACTCAAACAGTGGTGATTCTGAACTTAAATGTTGTAGACACCCAATGGGTGTTCCAGAAGGTTACCACCCCAAAATGAATATGCAATGGTCTTTTGTTAAGTACTACAGTGTGTGTCTTCCTAATCAGATCAGAGAATGTGTCAACCTTGTCTGTATGTTGATTCACAGACTTCCTAAACCCCTGAGGTGACCAAATGGCTGGGGCAAAGACATACAATGCAGATAACAGCTCTTCACACCTCATCTTGCACAGACGTATCGGCAGAGCAGCAGACAAGGGTCTTAATAACAAGAGTTCCAAAACCAACCAAGGGATTTGAAATAATAATAAAATGTTTCAACATTAAAACGCTATTTACAAAATTATTATTATTACTCAAATACCATCAGTATTTCATTGGAGGCAATTATTTGCAGGAGCACATTTCTCATATCATTATTACAACGAAAACAATGTTTGGACTTTCATCATGGCGGCGACGAGAAACTACAACAAGGTACTGCCTGTCAAAACTGTTTTATTAATAAACGTTGCGTACACTTCTAATTACACTTGTGTAATCTTCATGCTTTGTTTAAGGGCGCCTAACACTTCCATTGTTTGCCTTCTATGACAAATGGTAAAAAATAGTGAAGTTCTCAATGCAACAAACTAGTTCAATTTTGCTCCTCAGCCAACATACCAACTCGGTATGATTTCTTAACATGCCAATTGTCATTTTACACAGAATTTCTCCTTTAAGTTGAAAACCATGTAAATAAAAAAAAGAAAGTTTTGAGGGCACGGAGTCATGTTAAAGACTTAAAAGAAGAGGAGAGATTTCAAGGCACAAAGTGAAAGAGAGGGGGAGAGAGAAAAGGAGGCAGATAATATTGTGGCAGCAAATGTTACACCTGGACCAACTGCCATTTTTTAAAATTTGAATTAGAATTTTAGAACTCGGATGTCAAAATACCCCTGCCATGGCCTGCATAATCTGCTGTGGCGGTCTATTAGAGCCCATAGAACCAATTGGTAAAAAGTTTTGAAATTTGTCACACTGATTCATGACAGTCCCATGACTTGGTATCGCTGGTCTGGACTGGTCAGTTTGTCAACATTAGGGGGTACATTTACACATGTAACTTTTGATCCGTAGATCCAATTTTTTAAAATATCATGTCACTCGAATCCTTGGCCAAGTCCAAGTTGAAAGAAACCTGTGATGTCAATGTCTGCACATACAGTACTTGTACTTGTACTTGCTCCAATGGTCGCGAATCTTGGCACGTGCAAGCACACTTTTAGCATTTTCTGCAGTCTAGTTAAAAATATCCTGGCCTGTGGACGATCCCTCCAGTTGCATGCAAAACAGCATTTTCTCATTAAGTTTCCCCTCTAAAACATATTTGGCAAAGACAAGGAGCAGAGTTGGGCATGACTGTGGATTCACCCAGTTGTAAGGCGCACCTGCCTCCCACTTTCACTCTATCAATCAGTTGATACTTGACAGTCCCATCAGAGAGCAGCACTTGTTCCAGCTCCCTGGCCAGTTTATCCCCGTGCATTATCCGAATCATCGCTATTGCTGCTGGTTTTATTAAAGTTCCCCCAATTGTGTGTGGCTTTTTTGTCTGGGCAATTAAATATGCCACCTCATATGAAGCCTTCTGCACCTTCGCAGAGATAGTTGTTTGCTTAGTGAGGGCTTTCTTCTGGCCCCATAAGACTTTATCTTTTCTGTGGAAAAAGTCACTGTGAGGACTTCAGAGCACACAATGCACTAAGGGTGATTTATAACAATGCACATGAAACCATAATTAATGAATCCTCTCTGCATTTTCAGGTTTTGGAGGAAGGCAGGTCCATTTGCGGGTCATGGGTTTGACGAGCTCCTCTTTTACCAGATGTCAATGGCTTTTCTGCCGTCTCATACTCTTCTCTGCAGCTGCCCTCTGCGTTCTCCGCTGACCCTGCTGTGTCAGCACGTCTCTCCTCTGGCTCCTCTGTCCCGCTCTCTTTTTCTTGTGTTGATAATAACCACTGTTTCATATTGTACTAGGTAGGGCTGCTCAATTAATCGAATTCTAATTGCGATAACAATTTCAGGGCCAATCGATCTCAAAACAAATAAAATTGAGGGCAACAATGTTTTTGTCCTAATTATTTTCTACTGTTTGTACTGTACATTAGATGTATACATTAGACATTTCTACTGTTTGTACATTAGACATCAAAGGAGACTTACTAATGTCTACCAAGAAAGGTATTAAGGAAAATCCAAAGGTACAAGAATGTTTTTTCGAAATGTTTTTGAATACATTTTCAATAAATGAAGCATGTTACTGAGGAAAACAAAATAATTGTTTGAATAATCGTGATTTCAGTTTTGGCCCAAATAATCGTGATTCAGATTTTTTCCATAATCGAGCAGCCTTAGTACTAGGTTTAATTGAGCTACCCTGGTTAGCAAACAGGCAAAAGTGGACTGGACATGTTGTGAAGTAAATTGTAATTGATGCTGTGATGCCAGAAGTCACCCAACTGTTGTAATTAAACAGAGAGAACAAAAGATAATAGTAAAAAACTAAATAATAGGATACAATTTTATTTTCACTTTATGTTAACAATAATTAGTGAACTCATATCATTATTACAATGAAATTTAACATATGAACTAAAATAAAAACATTAATAATAATAACAATAATAATAATAAAAGCATAATTTCTGGAAATCATCTCCTGACCTCCCACCCCCGCCCCTTTGTGGGATACAGTGGACTCAATTTCATTAATCGGGGGGTTGGTTTTGGTTTCTTTGGTTGATAATTTAGCAACCAGGACTTTAAGTTTACTATTTCTTGTCTTAGCTTCGTAGCATCATTAAGACTCAGCTCATCATCATCAGTAGCTCGTACCTGGTGCACCACTGTCTTTGTAACCGCAGAACTAGCCCTCTGCATTACTGACTGCTGGTTGTCTTGTTTTCTAATCTTGGTTAATAGCTGTAAAAAGGATGGAGGGCTTTCTTTCTGTTCGCCGAGCTTCAACTGTACCAGCATCAAATCAGATTCCACAGCCACTTGCAAAAGCTGCTTAATCCTAATGCCATGTCGGTGTGCCACCATCACTCCACCCCTAAACACAACTTCAGTGAGGACATCTTCTATGCGGCGCAGAAAGTCAGAAAGTCTCTCCCCTGCATGTTGACGTAGAGCTCTGAAGGCATAGTATAAGTCCTCCCCTGACAGAATAACCAAAAGCTCGTTCCAGTGCACCAAGGTAATCTTAGGGAGTGGCAGTATTAAGGGTTTCCTGAAGGGTTTCCTCAATGGTTTTAACACTCAGGTCTTTAGGAACATTTTTAACTATGATTAAGGTCTGCCCCCTCTCCTTTACACTAGTTAAGCAGGAACGACATTTTGACTCTATAATGTATTTTTTAGATCTTGCCAAACCCAAGCACCCCTATGTATGGATAACCGGTAGTGAACCCGCTATTTGTTTTTAACTTAAAATGATGCATTTGGCCTTTGGCTCAATTGTTGTCATTAAAACACATTCCAAACAACTACAAAAATGTGGAGGATCATTCCTTGCACATTCGAATGATGTAGGCTGAGCTACTGGTGCAAGGACAGCATTTAAATGAAAAACAAATTGTGAACTTAGGTCCAGTGTAATACATGGTTTCACATTAAATAAACAGCACAACAGCACCAACTAGCCCAACTAGTTAAAAGCAGGGATGATTTACTGAACGGGCCTACCAGGCATAGGTTCCCAGAACTATGGTGCTCTGCACAAAGTTCTGTAATACATGCTTATTAGTCTGTCGTGTCTGAAAGTTGCCCATGTATTTTCACAAAATACCTATAATTGAAGGGGCTTTTTGTTTAACTTTTCTCAGAGCATGCCCCTGGACCCCATTTGACAATAACGATGATCAGGGTTATACACAGGCTGTTGTATATCTGGGACCAGGGGCCAATAAGTTATGTTTTGAAAGTACGTTGCATACATAGCACCCTCACACCTGCATACCTCCTGGCATGGAAAAAAGTTCAGGGTGAGGATTTGTTTCTCACCATCAGTCCTGTAGTCACTAAAATCACTACAAAAAATGGACCTTGCAAGACACATCTGTTGTATAATCACATAAAGATTCTCCCCCAATTGTTTTATTAATATTTATTCAAAGTGTTACCATAAAACATAATCAAATGAGTCTACATCTGCAGTAGTCTCTGCCACATAGAAACCAAGTTAGAACATTCCTGTTCCAGTTCCTGGACACAATCAGCAACAGCTTCTGGGCCACTTCTTGTTCAGGCTTGACCCAGGAAGGACCGGAGAACCGGAAGGACCGAAGTCGCTTTTAGAGTTTTATTCTGTACAACAAATGAACATTTAGTTTAAACATCTAGTCTGAACGAGAAATGGCACAGAACCTAATGCAACTAGATTTAATGTAATTTGTAGGTTGTTTTGCTTTTTTAGCTCATAGTACATTGGACTCCATTGTAGTTTGTTTCTGAGCGACAGCATGAGTGAACGTATTTTGCAAATTGTGAAGAGTTTTGCTGGCTGTAGTGCATTTTCCACCAAATGTTAACTGATGTGCTCAGATGTGCGTTTGTGTTGGTAAAGCACAATGTGTTAAGAGTTTTGAAAAAGTGTTATTAAAACAAGTGTGAAAATTATTGGCAAAAGCTGCAATACCGGCTCCCTGATGTCCACAAATGAGATATGATGGAATCTAGTGGGAGCAAGCATGACTAACACTGTTGCGTGCAGTAGCCTACTGATTTTAGTACTGTCACGCTCTGGACTTTTTTTCTGTCGCACTCTGGACTTTTTTGTTTTCACCACTAAATGTCACCCTCATGAGCTGTCCCTATGTTGTGTTACTTTTCCCTGATGTCCTTGGTTGATTACACTCACCTGCACCCTGTTACACTGGTCATGTGCCTGCCTTGTTATCCAATTACTCACTAGTATTTTAGCCTTGTGATTTTCTTCAGACTTAGCTGAGCCTTCAATGAGTACACAGTAAGGAACCCTCTCTTTGTAGTACAGTGTTTGCTTGTTGTTCCAAAGTGTTTTTTTCCTTGGATGTTCTGTGTCTTGACTGCCTGTTTTCGCCTTGTGGATTACTTTTTGCCTTTGTGCCTGTGGCCTGCCTGAACTGGAATTATCTTTGGATTATCTTTTGAATTTTGAACTGTGCTTTGTGGAACTTTCCTTTCGAATCTTCTGTGCGTTTTGTTATACTGCCTGAATACTCTTTGTTGCATTACTCTTTGTTTCACCTTTTTTGTATCTTCTGAGCTTTTGTATGTTTCCATTTGGATTAAAACTTTTTGTTCACAAAAGACTTCCCTCTGTCTGCTATTGAGCTGTGCAGTATCAGTTTGGTGGGTTAGTGGAATTGTCTACTGACTTATCTAGGAGACCTGGGTTCAAAACCTGAGTGTATAAGAAGACTCAGCCATGACCAGCTCAGCAGAAGCAGAGGGTAGAGTGAGTACTTATGTTTTGGAGTTTGAACGGATTATGGCTGCTTGTGGAAGACCGCCACGGCCCACCCACTAGTTGGGATGTGGGCTTGGAGAGACAGATGAAAACAATACGCAGGAGAGGTAGTTGCCGGTATAAAAATAGACAAAAATATTTGTCTTCCCAGGTACAAATAACAAAAACCACTCAGTAAAGGCAAAAGTCAAGGTACCTTGACTTGCACTCACAACAGTGCAGTTTAGCAAAAATACCTTCAGCAGAGACAACCTTCCTCCTCAAGCACTCCAGACCAACTAAGCTGCCCTGCCTAAATACACCCATTCATCAACTCAAATTGCTTCAGATTGGATAACAGGGCGAAACCACCCCAAAGGGAAGCTCTCTTCAGAAGTATACATATAACATAAACAAAACTCAAACAAAAGCATTTAGAAAAAAACATACAAAATAACAAACACAAAATCTAATTCAAACATCCACATATTAATCCCCAAATATTATTCAAAACATACAATAAATATACAATGGTTAGATGACGACCACAAACACCCCTGTGCAGCAAGTGCAGAGCTCCTTCCCCTAGGGAGCTAAAAGCGTAGTTCCAGCGCGGAGCACGCTTCCGCTATGGAACGGCTGGATGGAACACAAGGAAGTGTGAGTAAATGTTTTTAGTAGTTTATGGACGAAATCAGAAATATAAATACGAAATGGATGATATTATAGCGGGTACCACACTACATGTAGACAGGACAGAGTAGAAGAACAGGTTACACTGCAAGAAAGACAAAGTGCAAGTGTAACACAGCGCAACCGACCAAACAATTGGTCGGGGACGCGCATAAATGCCGAGTCGGCTGTAGACTTCGGTAGAAAACACCAAACACCAAGCACAAAACCCATTATCCCCTTAACTATACACACGCTGCTAAAATGTCCATAAAGGGTGGTTGGGAAGGAGAGATGCCGTCTGTGTGTGTTTGGATGTGTGTATGCGAGTCAGCGTGTGTGCCCGCGGGAGCAAGTCTCTCTCTCCCTCTCCCTCTTTACGGTAGCGCAGCAAAAAGTCAGATAAATCCGTGCCGGTGAGAAGGGGAATATTTTAGCTTCTCACACTGCTCTCAACAGTTTCAGTGCTACTATGGATTCTCACGGTGAAGCCCTGCTCAGGACACAAGCCGCACTTGCTCATCATGATCAGCTCTTTTAGCAGCTGCACCTGCCTCTCTGCAATCAGCTGCCCCATCACTTCCACGAGCCATGACTGCCCGCGCCTCAACGCTACAATTGGCAACACAGGTGGGTGTAGAGGCTTCTTAACACAATAGCCGTATTTGAATTGATGAAAACGTTTGCATCCGTTTGCCGTATTCAAGATGCCAGCCCGTCTGTGTGCATCTGCCTGCATACGTCAACGAGAATTGGTGGGCATTAAATGTGGAAAATAAAGTCGAACACAAATCTTAAATGAGACTGAGCTCGCACCCTTCCCGATCTCTGTAGCAGATGACACCTAAGTCATGTGTGGGAAGGCAGTGCGGGGGTTGTAGTTCTCTACTGTCTGTGGTTGTAGTGGGGTGCACTGAGAGTTCAATTCAAGTCGAGTCTGTCTTGTTTTTTAGATTCACATTGTAACAAAACAAGTTGCCCCAAAATGCTCCACAACACAAACATGAAAACTAAGACAGCAAAACCATAAAACAAAGACCATAAGTAGGTATATAATACGGACAATGAAATAGAAATGAGATTAATAATTAAATAAATAAAAGGCCGGGCTTGACAGCATCAGATAAATGCACCAAAACCATCAGAACAAGGTAAAAATAGAGAGAAGAGATATATCTTCAAAGTGGAGTTAAATAACATACACTTTAGATGACAAGTTGAGTGGGGGAGCACCGGACAATGCACCTGCACAGACGTCGGTGAACTTTTAACCAACCACGGCAAAGCAGCGTCATCAAGGAGGCATTAGCTAGCCGCTTGCAGTTGTGTGGGAGCAACTGCAAGGGTCTGTAAGATTTGTCTGTAAGCATCTTGCTCCCGCAAGTTTTCGGGTCATGTGACATGGTCGCATTTTTGTGACATCCTCACACATTTGGGGCAAATCGGACACAATTTCTAACCACAATGCAACATATTCAGCGTCAGACTGCAAACGGATGCAAACGTTTTCATCAAGTCAAATACAGCTGATGTTACAAAAATGCAACCATGTCACATGACCCGAGCCGATGCAACTCGGACACACCCGCCTCTCACAAGCAGAAAAGGATTGCCGTCGGAGGGAGAGGTGTTGCATCTACTGTGGTAAGCCTGGTCATTTCCGGCTCTCTTGTCCTGAGCTCCTGGGAAAAGAGCAGTCCCGTCCAGCTGAGGGAGGGTTGTGATGGGAAGCACATTTTAACCTGACCTCCCGCACGCTTGTTTCCCACTCACCATCTCCTGGGGGGAACGTGTCTACTCCTGTCGAGCCCTGGTGGATTCTGGTGCAGCTGGGAATTTTTATTGTCTGTTTTATTGTCTAAGTCTCGCCCATACCCTGAAAATCCCTCTAGTGACCCTGGAGGAGTCCCTTACTGTCTCTGCCCTGGATGGCCAGCCTCTCGGTGATGGGAAGGTGACTTTAACCACCTCTCCCCTCTGCATCCGTGTGGGCGATCACCTTAAAGACAACTCTCTGTTTTTAATTGATTCTCCAGAGTTTCCAGTGGTCTTGTGCTGCCCTTGGCTCAGATTCCACAGTCCTCACATTGACTGGGCCACAGGGTCAGTCTTGGAGTGGGGTCCTACTTGTCATGTGACCTGCCTTTTCTCTAGTCCCTTATCTGAGCCCAAGTCTCCAGATCCTGTTGAGTTAAACAATGTCCCTACTGAGTATCATGACCTTAAGGAGGTGTTCAGCAGGCAAAGGGCATGTACCCTTCCACCCATTAGACCCTATGACTGCTCCATAGACCTCCTGGCAGTCACCAGTCCTCCTCGCGGGCACATCTTTTCTCTCTCCTTACCTAAAAAGAAGGCTATGGATGACTACATTAGAGATGCTCTGTCCACTGGGTTTATCCGCCCTTCAACTTCTCCAGCTGGTGCAGGATTCTTATTTGTAGACAAGAAGGATGGAGGACTGAGGCCTTGCATCGATTACAGAGGACTTAATAAGATCACAGCCTGCAACCAATATCCACTCCCACTGATATCTACAACCTTTGACCTCCTTTAGGGAGCTACCATCTTCACTAAGCTGGATCTGCGTAACGCTTACCATCTCATACGCATCCGGGAGGGGGATGAGTGGAAGACGGCCTTCAACACTTCCTCAGGCCATTATGAATATCTAGTGATGCCATTTGGCCTCACCAATTCCCCAGCAGTGTTTCAGGCCCTGATCAATGAATGAATCCTGCAATGAATCCTGCAAGACATGATTAATGCATTTGTCTTGTGTACCTGAATGACATATTGATGTTTTCCAAGTCTGTCCTGGAACACACAACTTGGATTCATGGATTTTTTGGATCTTCTGAGCTTTTGTATGTTTCCATTTGGATTAAAACTTTTTGTTCACAAAATACTTCCCTGTTATATAGTGTCAGCTTGGTGGGTTAGTGGAACTGTCTACTGACTGTCATCTAGGACAGTGATTCTTAAACTATGGGTCGCGACCCCAAGTGGGGTTGCCAAAAACTTTAGTGGGGTCGCCGAATTATTTTTTTTCTGTCGGAAAATAACATGTTAATTCGCCAGGTGAAACTAGGAACAAAATAAAACGCAAATAAAATCCAAATCTGCTTTTTTGTATTCATAGGCACTGTTAATAGTGTTCAGCTTATAGACAGGGCTACGGTTCCGACAGAAACCGTGGTGCAAAAGAAGGATATGCAACACGCGGCGCATAGAGAGACTGACAAATGACAGATAAATGCCTGTTTGTTTTTATTACTTTTGTGTTTATTGGTTAAACATGTCTATGCCATTAACCCTTAAACAGGCAGCGTGCACCAGGAGATACAAACTCTTTAACACCCTGTATGGGGCTTGACTGAAGGTTCTCATGCAATCAAGTTATCATTTGTCAAAAGTCTTGTCTGGTACTAGTATCTAGGTCACATGATTTGGTTCAGGTTATCTGTCATCGTTTACTCAGCCTGATCAGAAATCATCATGGCCGACAGTGGTGCAGGACATGCTGACCAGGTGGTAAGTGATTATATATTATTCATATTTATTAACAAAAAACAATATTATAAATTCATACAACTAATTATTACTATTGCCTTGATATGCTAAAGAAGAAAAAATAGTCTCACAGTGTTTGTGGTGTTTTTCTACAACTTTTGAAATGTATGTATCCCCCAAGATACATTGCCCGATTAGGGGTAGAAAGTTGGTCAATTGTGTATTATTCACAACTTAGTTTCAGACAGGAAGACATGTTAATATTCACTTCTAAAACAGATATTATCATGCACAGGTATATATTATGACAGTATAACCATATATTTTCCAGGATGGCATTGCAGTTAGCTCATTTTATGGCAACAGAAAGGTGAGCAGAGGTGTGCAAGAGAGGATGAGAGTGATAGAGGAGATCCCCGCAAGCTCTTCAGACTTAGACTCCAGTGATGAAGATGAGGAAATCATTTTCAGGCAGCATGAAGAGATAGAGTCAGCAAGTGAGGATAGTTTGACTGAGGAGGAAGAGGAGGAGGAGAGAGATCAAAAGTCCAAAAAAGCCAAGGGATTTAGGTAACAGTGCTTTTCTTTAGGGACACCTACATGTGCAACCTTGAAATAACCTCTTACATGTGCAATCCATCATAATTTTAGTGTAAAACAACCAAGCACTGACTGGTAATAACAACAGAACATAAAGGAATAACATATTGATGTAAGGTGAAAAACGCAAACCAAATTTATGGTTGTGATATTTACTAAAGGTAGCAAGCTAACCAGATAACTGGTCCTTACTTGCTTACAAGTCACAACAGTGTTCAGTCTGTCCACAATGGAAAATTTCTTTGTTTCTTCTGGTGGAGGTGTACAAACCAAAATGCTGTCCCCTATTGTTGTGGAGTATGACAGCAACCTAGAACTTGGATTGCACCTTTCTAAGATTTTTTATATATACACAGCATAGCACAGTTATGTACATGTTGTATTTTGTTGGTATTTTGAATTGAAAAGGCCAATCAATCCATATGTGTAGTTCAAAAAAGGGACAGATTAGTATCTGGAGTACTAACAAATATTTACAAAGTAAGAAGTCAACTCATTTCATAACTGTGTGTGTGCTACCTGTGTTTTTTACAGGTGGCGGAAAGAAAGGTTTGAGCACCAGTCAGCAGCAGCTGCCAGTGAATTCAGGGCACCTGATGAACTGTCTTCTGCTTGTAGCTACTTTGTGCAATTTTTTGATGGTGATCTGTTCCAGCTTATTGCTGAACAGACAAATCTCTACAGCTGTCAACTAATTGGAGCCAGCATTAACACCAATGTGGATGAGCTCAAGTCATTTGTGGGCATTAAGCTAATCATGGGGGTGGTGAGAATGCCATCTATGGATGATTACTGGGCAGAGGCCACACGTTATCCTAAAATAGCTGATGTGATGCCAATAAAAAGGTTTAAATGCCTCTCAAGATTCATCCACTTTCAAAATAATGAGACATCAGACCCTGCTCAGGATCGGCTCTGCAAAGTCACACCAGTGCTGGAGCACATAAGGAAGAAATGTCTGGAAATTGATAGCGAGAACCAGTTCTCAATAGACGAGATGATGGTCCCGTACAAGGGAAAAAAGGCTGGGTCACTCCGACAGTATCTTCCAAGCAAACCTCACCATTGGGGGATCAAGATCTTTGTTCGGGCAGGTGTTTCAGGTATAGTGTATGATTTCCTGACATACACTGGGAAGAGTACATTTGGGACAGCAAAGGGTCCTGTCAAGGAACTTGGAGTTGGAGCCAATGTTGTTTCTCATCTCTGCAAGACCATCAGGAACCCATCGGAGTGTGTTGTCTACTTTGACAACTTTTTCACATCTCTTCCACTCATTATACATCTGAAAGAGTCTTTAGGCTTGCGAAGTCTAGGAACCATCCGCAAGAACAGGCTACACGGATGCACCCTTGAGGATGACCGTGCTCTGCTGAGGCAAGGAAGGGGCAGCTATGACTACCGGGTGGATAATGACGCAAAAGTGGCTGTGGTGAAATGGGTTGACAACAAAGCTGTCACTCTCGCTAGCTCCTGTGCTGCTGTAAGCCCTCTTAAAGAAGTAAGGCGCTTCTCCAGGGCGGAGAGAAGAAAAGTTGGTGTTCCTTGTCCGAACATTGTGTCACAATACAATGTCCACATGGGAGGAGTTGACCTTGCTGACATGATGGTGGCCTTGTACCGCACCCCTGCAAAATCCCACCGGTGGTACATGTGCCTCTTTTGGCAAATGGCTGATATAGCCATCAACAATGGATGGCTGCTGTATCGCCGAGATGCCAAAAGCCTTGGTGTGGAAAAGCACAAAAAGCTCAAGGCATTCAGGCTGGAGGTTGCAGATGCACTTATCCACAGTGGAAAGAAGAAGGGAAGGCCTTCCAAGGGAAGGGAAGATGACATGCCTACCAGATGCATCCAAAGACCAACAACCCCAAGACCTGTGGATGATGTCCGCTATGATCAATTAGATCACTTCCCAGTCTTTATTGACAAGGGAAGGTGCAGGCTCTGTTCAGATGGACAGACAACCATATCCTGTCAGAAATGTGGTGTTCGCCTGTGCATCGTCACTGGGAAAAGCCCACGTAACTGCTTCCAAAAATTCCATAAAAAATGAAGAGAGAGAGGGATACTGAGAGGCATTGTGGTTCTTTATTTGTTCATTTGCCTTGTCCTTTTTGAATCAGTTGAAAAAAGGAACTCAAATGTACAGTACTTTTCTTTTTATGTAACGTTTTATGTGGTTTCTAATAACTTGGTGAAACTAGGTTGTGATAGGCCTATACTTTGTTAGAAATGATTAAATCAATTGTAAAATTAGTATGTGTGATGTAAATTACCAGAGAAAACAAGAATATATCACTTCTCTTATTCAAATAAAACATTCAAATGTTTACCATTTTGACTCTGTGTAAACCTTAATAGGGCAATGTATCCTGGGAGATACAATTCATAAATCCTGAAATATGCAAAATATTTTAAAAATATTTGTGGAAATGTTTTATTTAGGTCCAAAAGAGATAAATAGAACCATTGAATGATTTTTTACAACTCATTTTCCACACCTGCCTGTTTAAGGGTTAATCTGTGTGTATCAGACATCCCAAGTCTCCCGGAAGTTCTGGGAGTCTCCCGCATGTCGATAGCGGCTCCCTGATGCCCAGAAATTGAATGCAATATCCCGGAATCTAGACCAAGCGAGCAAGAGCGTGCATGTAAGACATTAATGATGGTTTCACACTGTAGCGTCAACGCCACGCTGCAAAACGCCCTGCCTGTGCTGAATAGGACGCTTCTGGTGGGGCGTATTCAATTATCAATGTAAACAGAGAGCCAACGGAGGTTTCTCCCGCCGCGCCCCCATGCCCATATTTGATTGGTTGACCGCCTTGGCATCGCGTCAAGAAGTTCAGCTCAGCTCAACTTCTTGACACGACACCACTGATGAACGCGACGCTCATGCGATCCCAAGATGCTTTGAGAGGCGTTGCACGCCTGCACAACATCTCCCTGAAATAAGTGTTTGGAGGTTGGGATGTCTGTTGTATTGAAATGAATTTTCACTACTTTAGACAGCGATTCGCGATTTCTTGTAGGCTACAGTTTTGGTTAACGGTCTCGTTCCTTTTCAACATTCTATTTTTGAATGTTGAGACGGTGTGCTTGGGCGCACTGGCTGCGAAGCGTCTCGTTACGGTGCCTGTCCACTATCGCGGCGCGTTGAGATAGCTTGCCGCACCGCCTCCCCTTGTGTTGCCGGATCGCTACTACAGGTAGGCGTGTACAGAAAGTGCTGTTGAAAGACCACAGCTCAACATTAGCATGTCTGTGTGTGGCTTGTGTCCTGTATTGTAAGTCGCGTTGATTAAAAACATGTAAAAAGTCTAATGTAATGGGCTGTGTCTACATAGCACGTTCTTGCAGTTAACATCGCCCCCAAATCTGCTGGAATCAAAACAGTATCCCTCCATTTGCTGGTCGACTTCTTTACCTCCAGAGAAACTACACTGTCGGTGTACTTAGATTTTCTACAGCATACAATTTCACTCATACTCACCAATAGAAACTATAATAATAATAAAACAACAGTTTTCTTTTCTCGAGAAAGGTGCATATTCACGAGAACTGATTTCGTCATGACAATACCTCACTTGTGATCTACTTTCATTGGATAACGCGGGCGCGTCCGCTGAAATAATTTGCATAAAGTTGAGCAGAGCCCAACTTCTTGACGCGCCGCAGCTGTCCGAGCCGCCGCGCCGGAATCCCGATAGGCTTCGCGAGGACGGCCATACTGACTTGACGGACTCCATTGGAAATGAATTGAATGCGTGCGATAGTGGACAGGCACCGTTATGTACAGTCTACTCTCGACATTCGCATAGTCATGATGGAGAAAACAACCATGAATAAATGTTCTAGGGCACACTCGTGGTGTAAAAAAAAAGACAAGAGGAAAAGAGAAAGAGGCAGATAGGATGAGGAAGAAGTTGTGCGCATGGAAACACTGCAGGTAGAATGCATAACTTCTCTGACAGGTTGAGGGCAGCATTGGTTGGCTAACGTTGCTTCTCCATAAGGTTACAATTGAGTTGCTAAACTACTTAACATTGCTTTTAAGTTTGCTAACACTGAACACTGACAGAAGTGTTTTTATAGATATTGTTGCCAGTGGTCCTTGTTTAAACGTTTGATGTCGTTCACGTTGTCTTTCTGCATTCAACATCCATCCACAACCTGCTTATAGCTTGATATTAAAGTTAGCACAGCTAGCAAAACTGCTATTGTACTGTTGTTCAGTCTGTAGCATGTCATCCCAGTTCTCGTTCTCTCAGCGCTGGAGTGGCAGGCAGGAGAACTTAAAGGGCTAGGTTAACCACCACTGTCAATTAGTAGGTTCTTAAAGCACTTAAGATATGTATACCATTTAAAAAATGTTTCTAAAATCTGTTTAAGACCATTTATTGTCCTTTTTGTTTTTTAACGAATTTGGTGATGTCAAGTTGGGGACTTGAGAAGGTAGCCTCAGCAGAGAGGGGTTCTAACAAGGGGGTAGGAATATATCCGGAAGTTGAAGCACCCATGGGGAAATCTCAACCCGGAAAGGGCCCAATAGCCTTTAGCATTCCGTTGACTTCCATTCATTTTAGCATCACTTTGAAATCAAACAACTTTACATGACAAGCCATCCGTACCTTGATATTGGCATTGCTGTAAACCGGAGAGAACACAGCAAAACATATTTGCTTCTATCGGAAATCTGTCATGTTATTGCCTTGTAAGAAACGTTTATCTGAAATTATGCTAAAAATGACGCCATAAATCATGCGACGGCTAGTGAGTTTCTGTCGCACAGGAGAAAATTTACCGTACTGGTTGGATAACAAGCTGTAGCCACAGTCATGGCCGTTTACTTTTCTATTCATGTTGGGGAAGCATTTACATCACTTTTTCTCGAAAAATAAGCTTAGAACTTGGTATTTGTTTGTAAGCAGAATCGCTATCTTTATGGATTTTACTATTCGATGCAAGTGATTTGAGAAAGATGGCTAAGCTAAGCTACACGCTATAGCTTGTAGTTTACATGCTAACTAGCTAGCTCCCTTGACATGCTGGCTTGCAAGATTGTCTGGAACCAAAGTTAGTTGACGAAGAATCAAGTCCCCACTTACAATATTAGCCTCCCATTCCACTAAGTGATCGCAGCTATAACGGTAGAAGAATACTTATAAAGAAAATTATTGTAGGCTGTATGATTTGTGATTGAGCATCTACCACTCAATTTATAGTATTTTGGTTCGCTGGCCAACGTGACCGTACGTCACCCCGCACTGGCGCAGTTGCCTGGTGACCAATTAAAAATCTAAAAAATCGTGCTTCAACGGCTCCCATTGAAAACGACGCCATCCCACGGTCCATTCTCTTCTACTGTCTATGGGTTCTAATCTATATGATCTTTGCTAGAACTGCGACTAGCTGGGATGAGGAAGAGGTTGCAAGAACCATAAATAGTAGTTACGCAGCCATACAGTTTTGAACCTGTTAGACGTGAGTGTCTAAATGAGCAATTGCCAAGAACTGATAGTCATTAAAGCCAATTCAGTTCGTGGTAAGAGAATGAGTGGAGAGTAGCAGCAATGAACGCTGGACCTAGTTCACGATCAGCAGTACATACAATAAAATGTTTTACTGAGTGAGTAACAGGTTGTGTTTATATCTAGTGACAGTGATTATGTTGTTAGTTCAGATAAGTGCCGGTGTACTCTATTTGGAAGATTCAATTAGTTATCTCACTGCTGTGACAGCGTACTAGCTCCAACATCTTCATCTAGTAGAGTTTAGCTAAATGTTGCAAACTTTGCCGCCGCCGAATCGGCTCTTCACAATGTTTCTTCAGTATGATTAATTTCGTAAGGCAAGACCAGTTTAATTATATAGCACGTTTCATAAGGGGGGGGGGGGGGGGGGGTTGTTAAGTAAAAGTAAAAGTCACAAACAAAAATAACTTCAATTACAAATGAATTTATGATTTTTTTTTAATTCAAAAGGTGCACAACATATTTATTTTATTCAAAATGTATTTATTCAAAAAGTGCTTCACAATTTCTCTTATGAATGCACACAATGAAAGAAATAATAACAACTTCTCTCAGTATTACACATAACACATAACAGTTAACAATAACTCTCAACAACACTGATACTTAGTTAGCCTAAATTTCAGTCATACAATGCCTGTTGTAGGCTATTGGAAAAGAAGGTTAGCAACTGTCTTCTAAAAAAATAAATTAAATAACTATGGTGGTGTTTCACAGTGTGAAATGACCAGGTAGCCTCAGCTGCATTCACAGCATCCTCGTTACCTGGTCTCACGAAATACATGCTGATGGAACTGGCGCTGCTCTCGCCTCGAACAGCCTTTTTATGTTTTTCGGTGTCCAGGTGGAATTTTAGGTCCCTGGCACCACTACTGGACAGCGAGACATAAGTGCCTGCTTTGCACTGTGCACAATTGGCTTCCCACTTGTCTCGCCCCGGTCGAGGGCTGCCTGCACTGACGCACCAAGTGGCTCAGGGGTGACGTCACATATAGTGCCGTGCGCAGTGCCCTAGTGCCTGTCATTTTACTGGTCCAATGAAACCAAAGCCGTGTAAGAAAGGAACTGAATGAAAGGTAATTTTAAAAACCCGGACATTTCCTCATTTTCTAAAAAAAAACAGGACACCCCGGACAGGACGTAAAATACGGACATGTCCGGGGAAAACCGGACGGTTGGTCACCCTAGCTTACCGACAATGAGAGAATAAGCGTCGGTGTTGCTGTGTTTCACGTTTGTGTGGGCGGTGCTGCCCCATGGAAACTGCTGTGGAAAGCTTGTGTTGTAGGAAAGTGAGTGCGTTTTGATCGCTGGTCGAGAGTTATGGACCCTGTGCCCTGTTAGATTTGTGTTTTTACAGCCAGAATAAACTCAATAGTTGACCATTTTATATGAATCCTACCAACCCACCTGCCTATAAAAATGTGTATCTAGCTATCTGGCTAACTATCTATACTATGCTATCTAGCGGTCTCCTATTGCCCTATCTCTCTCTATATAAATATGTATCAGTCTATCTAGGCTATCTGTCTATGTGTATATCTATCTACATATGTATATATATATATATATATATATATATATATATATATATATGGATTTATCTATGTATCTATCTACTGCTGCTAAACACGGTGGCTTGTCTCTTGCTCTAGTCTGTCTCTATGGCTTTCGGTCTGTCATCTACAGGTTGTCTTCCCAACGTGACGTCACGGAATGTTTTGAGGGGCTGCGAATTGCAACACTTTTTCATATTATATTCTGTTTTGTGATATCCATCAAAATCAAATACAATGGATAACAGTTTAAATGTGTATTATCAACAAGAAAGTGGTGTAAATTTGTTATTTATTGAACCCTGCAACACGCCCTTTAAAATGACCTAGTTTTTGTAATGGTGTTGCATTGACATTTTAGTTTCACCAAATCACTATGCTTTTAAGTGGCGACCAATTAAGGCTTTGAATTAAATGCTAAGCCTATTTACAATTGCAAACCCAATTTCTATAGATCTAAGAGCCTGTAAAAATGCATAAAATTACATGTAATTTATTGCAACATTTCTGGGTGAGGGCCCCCACATGCCCCTGAAACAATGTAACTTGCTGCTCTCACAACTAGGGCTTTGACATCGAAGTTCGTTATTCGAATATTTAGAAAATTCGAATATTCGAACGGCAGCTCTAATATTCCAACCTCTTATGGTTATTATTTTTCGTGAATGCGTTTGCTTGTAAACATTGTTTTCAATTCATATTCCGTGGTTTTTTCACGCCTGGTGAAGTTGTGAATCGTGAGCTTATTACACTATTATTAGTCATCTGGGCTCCTGTAGCGTCCTGGTTCTCACCTATTTTGCATACCAAAACAAGCACATCTGCAGTCATGACGAGGAGTTTGAAATCTACACTCCTGACCATTTGAAAAGCATCGTGTGGCACTAGTTTAGTCTCCAAAGCAAGAGGGGAAAAATCACGAGTAAGGACGGAGTGATATGCCTGACTGTTAACAAAAAAAACAGTCACTGTGACACCGTGTTGTTCTTCTGAAAACATAATTGGCTGCCTATAGACTAGCTGAAGGAAAGGTTCCTGTAAGCTTGTGCATTTCCAATACAGCGTTAACTGTGTCATAACAGCATCTTCTGTTATATTCCACTCATTACATCTTCACTCCAACACTGAACATCTTGTTTGCTCAATAATAACAGTTTTAACACGCGCATAAATACTTGGCCTTTCGTGCATGTTGTCTATTGACATTGACTGATATACTGCCCTCTGGTGGACAACTTGTTGGATACCAATATAGGTGTTACTGAAGGCATTTAATGGTCAAAATATTAATACATGTTCAAATGTATTTAAATATTTGAAATTCATAAACAAACGAACTTCGAATATGATTTTTGGGCAAAGGTCAAAGTCCTTACTCACAACACAAACTTAACCTTTTCCCACTTTGTTAAGCAAAACAATCAACATTACTAGCCACATTTCTTGTGCTATTAGCCAGCCTAAAAAATGGAAATGCCTGCCCAATGCAATTACAAGGGATTTGGGGCAAGCGTGGGGTTGCCAGATCTAATCAGTTTTTTTGTGGGGTCGCCAGACAAAAGGTTTAAGAACCACTGATCTAGGAGACCCGGGTTCTAAACTGAAGTGTATCAAGTACTGCCCATGGTGGGCTAAACCACTGAAAAAATAGGGTGAATTAATATACATGTCATGTTTACCACTGTTGCACATTTTTGTCCTCCAACTTTTTGAAGGTTGGAATGTCTGTGTATGGATATATAAAAACTGTATTTTGAACCAGTTTTAAATAACCTGCTATTATCTGATAAGTTACTGTTGAGCCCTCCTGCTTGCCCAAATGCCTTCCTTGTAAGAGGCACCAGTGCACCACACACGGAAAGCACTGCTGGCAGAATTTTTCCTCTGCACCCATGCTCAAGCAAATGGTCGAGCCTGCAAACCAGTTCACTATTGGCTTCCTGCATCCAGAACAAGGGGTGGCATTCAGACCGGGTGTTTGCCGGTCCATGCTTGAGCTGATGGTATTGTAGAATAAACAACAGGCGAGAGGACAGCACTGTAAAGGCAAGGCACCAATCTCACGAGCAGTAAGACATGGCTGCTGTCCAGCCCTAGACATTTGTCAGCTCACTCGAGGGTGATCAGAAAAAAAGGAAAACAAGGAAATGTTCTGTTTTGCTTAGAAATGAGCGAACAATTACTAAGCTTAGTGTAAGATCCACATAGGATCCAAAGTCACTTCTGGATCTGCCCCCACCTATCTCAACGTCATACTGAATGCTTACATCCCGTCCAGAACGCTGCGATCCTCTAATACGAACCGCCTGTCGTGTGTGCTTTGCCCCAGGGTTCCACCTTGCATGCAAGGCCCCTTATCATTGGTTTAAAGCCAAGCAATCCACATCAGCTTCTCCCTCCACACACACACAAACACATACACTACTTGCAAATCAACATCCTGGCTCTGAGGATGTGATGACATTTTTAGATTCCAAGGACAGTTGACTTCCCTTCTTCCTGGATACCATTGTGCAGTAGTGATATCACTTCTCCTTCGGGAGGCCAGAGAGGTCTGGGGCTGGGCTATGCACAACTAATCAAGTTCCTTGAAAAGGCTAGTACATGGCTGGTGAACTAAATTCCTAACATCTACATGAACTGGCAAATCGGTATGTGTCTTCTTTAGCTGTTGAGAAGTAATTATATTTTGTCCAAGCTGGTTTCACTGATAATGCCGTCTTTTCACCCAATATCTGAGAGTTTACTGGGGGGCGGTTCACACAGAAGGAGGCAGGGCAATGGAAAAGAAATAGAATATCTCACTACAGAGTGTGTAATCTATATATCCTCACAAGGTTTTCAAGATGTCTGCTCACATCTGTCCAGTGTGGAAATGGAAGAAATCACAGCTTGTCAGCATGACTGCAAAAGCAGACAAATAGAATGGAACAATTACAGCAGGATTCTATGATTTAGATATAATGGCTTCAAAATGCATGCATGTAAAACAATAGTAGAGCACATTATGCTACTTTTTATGTACGTTGGTGGATAAGGCTGAATTTTAAGGGAACACACAATCTCAATAATTTATCTGTTTTTCATATTTAGTTGTCTGAAAATTCTAGGTCTACCTCCGGAGGATGGATCATGTGTATAGACCTTCAACATCAGTCCAATTTGAGCACGAAAGTCAGAAAGAAATAACAGATGTATTACCTGACAGCATGCAAAAAAGAAGGAAAGAATGAAAGAAGGAAGACTTAGGCATTAACCAATGGGAACCATTCCCCGTTCATCTGATCGCCACTGAAGAGTCTTTCAATTAGCTCATCGTAAGGCTTTTGGGCACGCATCGGGGCTGTATAAGCCAGCATGTACAATAGCAGGTTACCATTTCATTCTTCAGAGACTTCTGACAAGCCACTACAAAGAAGCGATTTTGAAAGACTAGCTCGTCCACTCTTAAAAGTTCTGAAAAGTGAATATTCCAGTCTGTTGGGATGAAGAGATGCTGCTGGGACTGCAGGCGATGAGACCCCTCCTCGCACAAGGACCTCCCTGGCTGTGCCTTCCCTGGCAGGGACCTCTGGGGCCGGTGAACTCGAAATAGGCTGCTTCATCGAAATGAGTTACCAGTAGCCTGAATCGACTGTGACATCTAACCATTTACACTACCCCATCGAAATAAGCTACCTTACTCCCTTTTTCGTTTATAGTTGAATAGATCCAATAAACTAGAGGAGAGCCGCCAGGAAAGCCCTTCATATCTGGTAAAAGAGGAGCCCACCAAACCCATTACTTTTTCTGCAGAAAAGAGAAAGAGGGGGCAGAAGAAAGCCCTCACTAAGCAAACAACTATCTCTGCAAAGGCGCAGAAGGCTTCATATGAGTTGCCATATTTAATTACACAGCCAAAAAACCCTTCTCTTCTTGGACTTATGCATTTGTTTCTTGGATGTGCCTGGATACCAATGTGCATCTCTTGCGCCATCTATGAACTTTCTGTAGGTCCACGAGAGAGTGAGTTTTGCTGTTATCATGTCATTACGTGTATACTCGTTATTGTAGCTTCATAGAGTGAGTGTTTGTCTATTCTTTTATCCAATATGTACCCCTTATATTTGTATAGTATTGGTAATTACTCAATCTCCGTGTACTGTTTTATTTGGGGAGCACATTGTTTCTAGTAATTTGCTGCTTCGGTGGTGTCAAAGTCACGTCCTGGCAACTTTTCAGCAACTTGTAAAAGGGCGTTGCTACAAGGTTGCCAGGTCGCCACTTTTACGGACCGGGACCGTCAGAAAGTTAGGTCGGAGTAACGTATTATCACCCTTCACGTGCCACGTTGCGGCAACGGCGACGTTACGGGACCGTAAGTTTGGTTGTGAATTTACGTGATTGCACTGTTGCGGCACCTTGCGGCAACTGTGTTAGCTGGGTAACCTCCAGTTTTACAATATATGATTTTGTATTAGAATTTTTTGGATTACAGCGTTTTATGCTGTTTGCATACGGTGATCATACTTTATAACTTAGTTATGTAAAATTTCAAGTCATTTATATGTATATGCGTAGGTAGTTCATTTCGACAGTTGTATCATGCTATCATTATGCATTATGCTCCGACTGAAGGTAGGTCAAAGGTAGCACATTCTGACAGCCCACGTGACCCATCAAATAATGCTCCAACTGTAGAATCACCACAATTCACTAATTTATATGAATATGGGTAAAGGTAGCTCATTTCAACAGGCCTATATCTTCTATCGAATAAGGCTCCCACTAAAGGTAGCACATTCTGACAAGCCAATTGAGCCATCAAATAATGCTCCCACTGTAGAATCATCATTATTCATCATCATTGATTTATATGAATATGTGTAGAGGTAGCAGATCTTGACAGGCATATATATTCACCCAAATAATGCATCCACTAGTAGTAGTATTCCTTACCTTTGTGATCCAGGGGACACTGAGGATTGGGACAATCGTCATACAATTCAATTGTATTCATATAGCGCCAATAACAATGGGCTTGTCTCTTATTCATGATGGATGAGGACAGAAAAAGGGACAACAGAAGAAACATTATAACAAATATTTTATATATAATATATAAATATTGTAATATAATACATTTAAAATATATATACACTCAATCCAGGGAGGGAAATTTATCCCATCTGTGATGCCTCTAGGAGGGCACATGTGACCTTCAATCGAGCCTTTAAGACCTGTTCAGGGTGTGTCTTGATAGATGTGATGTCACCATTTCTCAAAATCTCTTCTGCAAACTTCAAAATGCAATTGTAGACATTCAGTTACATATGACTGGATAAATATAAGAGAAACAAATTACTGGAAACACTGAAATCTGGGTCTTGGATAGTACTTTGATTTTTAATGTTAAAATGCAGTCTCCTTCCATCACAGCATCTCTTACAGCTATAACTCAGGAAACTGAAAACCAAGCTTTGTATCTTTTAAGTTGGTAACTTTATCTGGGGAGGTGGCTGTGGTGTGATGGCCATCACAAGTTAAAAAAAATGTCAAAGACCGAAAGGTTGCCAGGCTTGACTGTATTACAGCATAATCCTAGTACATTTACATGAGGCCAAATGTAATTAAACATTATATGTGAATGGAGTTTAATGAAGATGCTTACTTTTATTCACCAATGCAAAGAATGATTAGTGCATCTCGTAAACAAGGGAATCTTAACTTTTTTTTTTTGCTTACACAATAGCACTCATACATTTACCTTTATGTTTTGCAATGGCTGTCCAGCAGCCAAAGATCTTCCAGTCCCCTGGCATCTGTCACATTCCGAGACCTTTAATAAAATTGTCATGATAAACAAATTAATAATGTCCTAATCTAATTGGCTGAAATTGGCCCAAATGAGTCCATAACATAATACAGAAATAAATCACATCAAACACATATCCATGTGTCAATATCCACTGACATGCCAACTCAGTAACATCTGGAGCATATCACTGTTCTAGTTTTAATAATTCCTGTATGTCCCACAATTCACCAACAATCTAAGATTTTTACGTGACTGTGCCTGTCCACACCCGACAACAACAACTTCCAAACACACTGATCATACAATGCACCTGTTTAAAATCGCCACTACTCCATAACACGTCATGAGAAGTAGGCAGGCTTTCCTAATCACCTTTCATTAACAAAATAGTGTGGTGTGACAAAACATTGTTAGGGTCTGTTTGACAGGTATGACAGGTATAAGAGGAAGGTGAAGAGACAAAAAAAGAGAAATAGCGAGAGGAACACTCTTAAAACAAAAGGTTCCATATTGAACCTTTAAGGGTTCTATAGCTTGGTACATATATGGCACCCTCAAAAGGGTCTATATAGAACCATTTAAGAGGGTGTATTAGCTTTGGTCCCAAAAATGCTGAAGCAATATTAGACGAGTGAGAGTGAGATTGTTCACGGTTATCAGTTTGACTTTAATTACAAATAGCTTCTCACCAGCTCGGGCACCTGAAAAAAGGGGAACATCTGCATCACCTCGCCTGTTGGCTTGGCCATGAGTTCAACCCTTTTATACAGAGTGCGCTTCATCCTGTCCATGATGTTTGGAAGATCCAGCTGTCGCTCATTATTTATGGCATTTATATGTTCCTGGAAACTGAGGTCATCCTCCCCAACACTTTGAAGTTCCACTACAATCTAAAATACCATAAAATACAGAAATTAAGTATTATGTGATTAATGTGCAATATACAGGAATTATGTGAGCAATGAGCAGTGTTTGAATTATTAATATTTTGTGCACCTCTTGTATTGGATCCAAACTCCCCCAACATGTCTGGACTGCATCTGTCCTGCATCTCTTTGCATTCTGAAATTAGTCATAAGATATTGGGCAAATTTCTGAACAGCATTGGTAAACAGTAACCTCTCTGACTAGCAAGCTGACAGGCAGACATATATGGGCAGACACATAAATGGGGTAAGGAAAGAAAGAATGGTGGTACCTGATGTCCGGGTGAGTCCTACAGAGACTCGTGGTCTACACTTCTGTGTTTCTTTACACCAAACTTCCTTTTCATTGCCATTACTTTGGTAAATTCACCAAGGGAGACCTTTCCTTTTTAAACTTATTACGTAAACACTTCAGCAGGGTAGCCTGTGGATATTGGCATATATTTACGTAGTAGTTTAGTAATTGAACTAAATAAAAATATCTGACATAAAGAAAGTTACAGAAACGTAAGAAAGAACTTACATATCCAGAGCTGCTGTGGTCTCTCAAAAAAGGAAATCTAGTGATGAGACATCCCAGGACATCTGTGTATTTTTTATGGTTAGGGTACCTGAAAAGTATGTTTAGAATAAAAAACTTTCCTACATTCCCAACATTCTGACTATTCCAACATTCCTACTAAAACCTAATGACAAGAACCAGAGTATAGATCAAGGGTAACAATACCATGTGTACATTGTGATGTTGTCAAATAGAACTTGGAGTGGGATTTGTCCTTTTTTTTTTGAAAGAAGCATCTTTTCTTTGTAGAGCTTCCTGTAGCTCTGGTGGCATAACAGGCAGGGTGTACAATGCTGGCCATGACACCTGGACTTGTTGTCTACAAACATAAATAAGTAGAGACCAATATCATTATTCTTTTTTCATTTGTCATAAAAAAATTCTCAGAATGGCTGAGGCATTAAAGTAAGGCAACACTGTCATTAAAGTAAGTGCTGTAGACTTACTGACTACTTGGCTCTACAGGTAGTGTATCGCATGTGGGATTTGATATTCTATAGAGAGAATAGAGAACATTTTGGTCCATTCATGGCTTTTCATCCATTTGGCATTCATGGCAAGAAATTATTTTATGATAAATAATTCAATTCTATACTTACTGAGCCAATGATGATGGACTGCGCAACTTCTCCAACTCTTTCAAAAACAAGACCTGATGTTTCATGGGGGGAAAAAGTTTTTCAGTCATGCGCTCAGTAAGTCCCAGGAGTGTTTCGCCATCAATTTGTTGTTCTGTTGATGTAAGAATTACAAGCAATGCATTTCCATTTTTAGAAATTGAAACAAGGGCTTAGTTACACCTATATCGTTTTTCAACAAATCTACTGTTAAATTGTAAACCCAGTTTGAGGCAGGATTTTACCTGTGGACGCAATGATAAAGTGGAAGGAACATATTGTCATCAATGACATAGCTATCCAGAGAATGATAATCTTTTTCATCCCCTGGATGAACAACAACCCATTCCTTTTCTTCCTCCACAGCGAAGGCATGGTAGTGACAAATGAATTTCTTGGGGGTACGTAGTTTTCCAAAGATAAGCCAGAGAGCTCTAAACTAAATAATCTTTGCTATTCTCATTAAGATGGGAATGTCCTCCTCTATCACATCTATTAAGATGTTGTCGCCCTCTTTGTATATGTCAATAGTTGGTCAGTAGAGAGCTAACAACTCCTACTTTCTCATGTGCTGGAATGTCGTCCACATCACTCTTCAGTACAATGCCTTCCTGAATGTCTAATGGAAGAGATTGGAATGGGACCTGACGTTCACCTTCAGTGTATGTGCTCTGGCGAAGAATGTCCAAGGATGTCAATTCCCAACACTGGCGCAGCTGGTGTCTTTTAGCGAGGGTGTAACAAAGATTTTTGAAGTTGCTGGTGTTGTGGGATAACCTCTTAAAGTACTGATGTTTACCCTCAAAGTGCATGCACCACAGCTGTTTCAGTGGACCAAATTCTAACATCAGACGAGGATAGTGAATAGCTGTGAAGGTCTCTGGGAATTTAGCTGTGAAGATCTCTGGGAAAATAGTCTTGAAAGAGGAGAGAAATTCACCAATTTGCAAAGTGAGGACAGGAATAGTGCTCTTCCTGATGCAGGGAGCGAGGATTATATCACCTATTTCTCTGCACTTGAGATAAATATCCCAGTGTACTTCACCCTCTGGAATGTAATGTCCAATAAGCAGTGGGAGAATCTTAAATAAACACAGGTTTTGTGCTGCTGATCCAGTTAACGTCTGTTTCAGTATACTCTGTGGTAGTGCCTGAGGGATGTTACCTCTATCATTTTTCCCAATTGTGAATGCTTCCAGCTCCAAGTTAATGTCATTCAGTGTCACAATGTTCAACTGATGAAGTGCAGTGATAACTTTACAAAGAACAACTGGTATGATGCCCTCTAAAAAACCATGCATCAAATCTGGTAGAAATTGTCGGGTGACATCAAAGTAGTTCAGCTCAGTGAATGGACACTCCTTTATTACACCATATGTTTGTTTTATTAATTGACTGTTTTCTTCAAGGGCAGTTAGGTGGTACTTGTGGACATCTGAAGACCTAATTTGAACTTTGTCTTCATTAACATGGGCCTTTAAGTCTCCATATGCAGTCATGCAAAATCTGCACACACGACCACTGTTAAAACAACATGTGAATCCTGCTAAGTTGTGGGCAGACAAATTGTCTGCTGAAATGGTTGCTAGAGCCCCTTTTAAAAAATGGCGTCTATCATCCACACAAATTTCAATTCCCTTCGCGTATAACTCCTTCAGGTCAAGTAGGACAGGACGAAGAATGTCCTTGTGGAGATACCTCTGAAAGAGCTGATGTCGTATCAGAAGACACAGGTGTATGTGCCGCAATTGGGATTTGTATTTCTGTTCAAGATTTCCAATTGTGAAATAAAAGGCAGTTATTTTATGTATTGCTTTTTTAGTGCCTAATGGATTCACAACTTCAAATTCATCTGTGTATAGGTGAATACGAAGAATGCTTGGATCACCACAAAATGGTGGAGTTTGAAAAAAACTACCATCTGTGAAATCTTCCAAAAAATCATTTGAAATCTTCTCAAACCCTCTTTGAAAAGAATAAAAAATGTCATCTTTCTCCAAAAAAAACTTTAAAACATCATTCAATGGCACATATTGGAAACTGTCCTCCTTTCCCCTGCTATTAACACCAAGAACATAGCGAATTGGCTCCACAAATTCCAGATTCTCTTTACTAAACTGTATTAATCTGTACTCAGATTTAACATACTCAAATGCACTGTCAAAAATAGTTTCGTCTGACAGTAGATTGTCCAATTCCTCATGGTCTCTTAATCTGAATCCTGACTGATCCAAGTGAAACTTAATGAGATCAGTATAATGTTGTTGAAAAAATCTCAGGACAAATTGAAGATTTTCAACAATTGTGTCTTGTGTAATTTTGGGGAGAAGGTGCTTCTCTTGGAGATTTAATATAAAAAGTGCCACATGCTTCTGAAGACCTGATAGCAAGGTATTTAAATCAGGCAGTTCATGGATTGATTGTACATCTTCTAAGCTGTCGACCTGGTTGCTGTCATTTTCAATAGAAGGTATAGAACTGCCAAAACAACTAACAGAATTTTTTCTGAGGGCAGCCCTATGTTTCCTGTAAATATTCTAATACTCTAAGTGTTCTAAAGCCAGGTATAGTTGTATAACTCCTTGTGCATCCGTCTATGTTGCAAACAACGCAGAAATTGGGTAGATGATGATGCTGTAGCTGGAGATGTTGCAAATATTTTGCCAGATGAAACTTGACAACGTCACAAATTGGACATTTGAAGATTGTTTCCATTATCTCTAAAGACTTCCTTTGCGTCAATTAAATTCACAGATTGGAGCCATTTGCAGACACATCATCAACACTCCAGTGCTTGGTCATCTAAAAGAAAAAAGAGAAATATTAGGCCACAGTATATCCCCCCAAAACATTCAAGAAAAAACATTATTTGGACATGAAAATACTGCAATCCTGCGAGGAAAAAACTGCAGGACAACTGGGTGTGCTATGTTTATTTATACTGTAGTTTAGTTTATTACTTTGGTACCAAAGTGTCACGTGTTTATGATTGTTTTTAAATACTTCTTAGGCTACAAATATTACAACAACTTATGGATTATAAGACTAGGAATGTCTGAATAAAATGGTAATGGTTTCTTTAGCTGCCTCCATTAGGTCTAGCAGCATAGAGAGCATATAGCCTAAAACAGTTCCGATCTACAGACGACAAAATTTGTTGTTCTAAATAGTGTCAGCAAGAGTACAGACGACACTAACGACTAGCCTACAACAGCCAGCCGACTAGAAAACAGGTTGTGATCATACACTGTACAGAGCTCCAAAGGGACTTTCTACGTTAAACACCTAGCCGTCTAGCATTTCTTGCTCGCATCTCTAAATGTTTGAACGAGAAACGAGAAACCTATTAATCTATTAAACATGAACCGCATCTATTTGACACCAAGAGTCCAGGTTTTTGGGTGTATTATATGTATGTCGTGATGATTTGTGTTCGCACAACATCTGATTGACTGATAACATTTATTTGTTCCAGCAACTGGACGAGACATGACATTAGCTATTGCTAGGTGGCAACACAACTTGGAATTGCCGTCACCCTCTAGGGGAAAAAAACACACACACACAACAAAACAAAAACAGAGGTGAGATCATCTCTGATGAAGTCAGTAATGCTGACATGTGTAATCTTTACAAAATCAACTAATGCTTATCGAGTCTAATAGACCTTCGTTAAGCTAACAGGCTAACATTAGCAAAACAAAGTGTGGTCAACGTTAACGCCCCTCGACGTTCAAAACCACAGTCTTCAAACACACCCCCTTGACGTTCAAACACACCCCTTCGCATTATTAAAGAGAAACACGCTCTTATTTGTGTGACATAATAATACAGAGAGGATACACATTGTTGCCACTTACCGTGAATGTTACCATGAACGGTCGGTTGGTGTTGGAAATCAAATAAATCTTCACAAGCGTGAAAGAGCACCTTTCTGTTGGAAAAGGTTCAATTTTCCCAAATCGAACCCCTATGGTTCTATATAGCACCAGCAAGAACCCTTTTTTTAAGAGTGAAGAATAACTCGCTACACTGTTTGTGTGTGTGTGTGTGTGTGTTCATGTATAAGGGATGGATTTTACCTAAGCAACAACCAACCGCTACAGCCAACGCCACATAAATCTGCTCAATCTCCGACCACTCCACAGCACACCCACCAACACCACCGTGTCTGTTGGACTGTGGAACTGCCAATCCGCGGTCAACAAGGCAGACTTCATCCCTGCCTACGCCAACAGTTTATCACTGGATCTGCTGGCTCTCACAGAAACCTGGCGGAAACCAGAAAACACTGCGACACTGGCTGCACTTTCCGTGACCCACTCCTTCTCCCATGCCACCCACCTCTCAAAGCGAGGTGGAGGAACTGGTGTCCTAGTGAACACCAAATGGAACTACGCTCCCTTACTGCCTGACAATATCCACTCAAACTCCTTCGAAAACCACGCCATCAAGGTAACAGATCCATTTAAAATCTCTGTGGTTGTCATCTACCGTCCACCAGGACCTCTGGGTGACTTCGTGACTGAGCTAGACACACTACTGTCCTCCATCCCTGACCTTGACTGCCCGCTACTAGTCCTTGGGGATTTCAACATCCAGCTTGACAAGGTATGTGCTACAGACTTCTTATCCCTCATCAACTCACTTGACCTACAGCTGGTTAGCAGCCCCCCGACTCACAAAAATGGTAATCAACTGGACTTAATCCTGACTAAAAGCTGCAAGGCTGATGATGTAATGGTCACACCATTACATACATCAGACCACTTTTTCATCCGCTTCATGGTTTCCCTCTCGGAATTACCCTCCACTCCCCCACCCATGGTCGCAACCTTCGCAACTTGTCTACTACTCACTTTGTCTCTGTTGTTGCCTCTGCCTTACCCCCTCCCAACACCTTCTCTCCACTAGAGGTCAATGCTGCCACAGAATCCCTCTGCTCCACACTGACCTCCTGCCTGGATACCCTGTGTCCCCTTTCCACCAAACCCGCACGCTCTACCCAGCCCCGCCCGTGGCTGACAGATACCATCCGCTCCTTGCGCACCACCCTCAGAGCTGCGGAACGAGCCACGGTCTACGATGCAACACTCTCCTCATTCTCACCCCTCTCTCCGAAAGCGATGTCTTCAAACTCATCACTGGCAGCCGTCCTACCACCTGCCCACTAGACCCTGTCCCTTCGAATCTGCTGCAAGCCATCGTCCCAACAGTAGTCCCATCGATCACATCCGAGATGAATGCTTCGCTATCATCAGGTATAGTTCCAGCCGCCTTTAAACAGGCTAGGGTCACACCACTGCTCAAAAACACTCTCAAACATAGGCATCACAGGCATAGCACACTCCTGGTTTGAATCCTCCCTCACTGGACGCTCCTTTGAAGTGTCATGGCAAGGACAACTGTCATCAACTCACACCCTCTCCACAGGGGTGCCCCAAGGGTCGGTGCTGGGCCCCCTTCTCTTCGCCATCTACACCACCTCGCTGGGCCGCGTCATCCGCTCACACGGCTTCTCCCATCACTGCTATGCTGATGATACACAGCTGTATTTGTCATTCCGACCAGGCCTCTGCACGCATCTCTGCCTGTCTCTCCGCACTCTCCGCATGGATGAAGGAACACCACCTCCAGCTCAGTCTGTCTAAGACTGAACTCCTGGTGATCCCAGCCCAGGAGTCAATTCACCATGATATCAGCCTGAATATGGACACTGTCACGATTGCTCCGAACAAGGTTGCTAAAAACCTCGGCGTCGTGATTGATGACCGGCTATGTTTTTCTGACCACATTGCCTCCGTAGCGCGGTCGTGCCGTTATGCGCTATATAACATTAGAAAAATCAGACCGTACCTGACCCAATATGCTACTCAGCTCCTGGTTCAGGCTATGGTCATCTCTCGCCTCGACTATTGCAACGCCCTTCTGGTTGGCCTTCCTGCTTGTGCAATCAAACCATTGCAAATGGTTCAGAATGTAGCAGCAGGACTGGTTTTCAATCAACCCAAAAGGTCGCATGTCACTCCTCTCTTCATCAACCTGCATTGGCTCCCGTTGGCTGCCAGAATTCAACACAAAGCTTTGACTCTAGCCTACAAAGTCACTTCTGGATCTGCCCCCACCTATCTCAACGTCATACTGAATGCTTACATCCCGTCCAGAACGCTGCGATCCTCCAATACGAACCGCCTGGCCGTACCCTCTCCCAAGACAAAGCAAGGTCACTCCAAACTTTTCTCGGTTGTTGTCCCTCAGTTGTGGAACAACCTACCAGTCCCTACAAGAGCAGCAACTTCCCTCTCGACCTTCAAAAAGCTTGTGAAGACCCTTCTTTTCCGAGACTGCTTAACAAAACCAAATTCTACTAACCATCTCTTTACATAGGTACCTTCGATGTTCTCTGCACATCTGTTTGCTATTATGTCCTCCTTTTGTAAGTTGCTTTGGATAAAAGCGTCTGCTAAGTGTAATTTAATGTAATGTAATGTAATGTAACAAGGATCCATGAAAGAAACAACAGATGGTTCAGACTCTTTTAAAAATGTATTTTACCTAATGATGGCCTTGGATCTTAACCAACCTTATTCACCAAATATTAATCTTATTGTTTTTGTATAAGAACAGACACATACATACTATTTAGCAGGCCTGGCCCTAACCAATTTGGCGCAATAGGCAAGAATTTAGGTGACGCCCCCCTTGCATCGCAGTAAATTACACTGCTAGTGTACATATACTCCCAAAACAAAACCTGACAGAAATTAACAAGGATACAAGGATTTTTATTTGTCACATGCATAGACATACTGCACATAACATATAAGTGACATAAATTAACATACAATACAAATAAGGCACTGCACAAAATAAGATATTAAAGAAAGCAGTGTGCACAAAAAATTACAAAGATTAAAATAAAAATATAAAAATATATAAAAAGGTGATCTTAGAAAGACCTCTGGTGTTGTTTTTTTGGTACTGCCTTAGCTTAAACTATTTAAAAACTACACCACCACCTCCTCAAACTCACATAACCTGCTACAGCTTTATGCTCCTGGTCTTTCTTGCAGCAAAGTCATCTACAACATCATCATGACAACTGATTTGAGACCACATGGTTTATGCTTATAATGGCAAGTCCACTGAGATGTTGTTGTATCATACTAGATCTCATTTAAGTTTTAATCAGTTTGAGCTTAGAGAAGCTTCTTTCAGCAGCAGCCACTGTAACAGGAAGAGTGGCAGAGATTCTCAAAGCAATGAACATGTTGGGGTACATTTCTGCCATCTTCTTCTCATGCAGGAAAGTCAAAAGTTCCATGTGTTGTCATATTTTTTGATGATATCATGTACTGTAGATGGTGATTACTTTAAACTGCAATTTTTCACTGACAACCTCCTTTCTGATATTGCTCCACTATTTTTCCGCCACAGCATTGAGGTAATTGGTGATCCTCTGCCCATCTTGACCTCTATGAGACACTGCCCCTCTCAGAGGCTCTTTTTATACCCAATTATGTTGACAATTGACCTAATCAGTGGAAAATTGGTCCTCCAGCTGTTCCTTATATGTACATTTGACTTTTCCAGCCGCTTATTGCTACCTGTCCCAACTTTTTTGGAATGTAGGTCTCTTGAAATCCAAAATGAGCCAATATTTGGCATGAAATTTCAAAATGTCTCACTTTCAGCATTTGATATGTTATCTTCTATTGTGAATAAATGTAAGTTTGTGAGATTTGTAAATTATTGCATTCCTTTTTAATTCACAATTTGCACAGTGTCCAAACTTTTTTGGAATCAGGTTTGTAAGTTGGGGAAATCGAGGAGCACACCAAATGTGTTATTCACCTCTCCAGGAGAGGGTAATTAATAACATTTTGAATAACTATTACAAGCTGGGAAAATGTGAACCAGATGTTAAAATGTAAACAAATTTAACATTATAACACCTGCTGAATAGATCTAATATTTACACATTTACATGAGGAAGCATTTACATAGAAGTAGTTACATTACTATTTTCCATAATAGCTTAGGCCATTCCATAACATAAACTGACAATAAAAAAAACTAAGCACTGGCTATTTATTGATTACCTAACTATGTTACGCTAATGGTTAATGACGTCATCAATTATCGTTCTGCAACAGAAAAATAACATCATGACATAATCTTTACTGTAACATTACCTCTGTCTTTGTCGCGTTTTCCTCCTCTAATTTTTTCCCCTCCCCTGGGCACCAGACAGTTTGGGACGTTTTGACATATTTTTGAGCTTAAGCTGCATCACAAAACGACCATGCCCCCGAAGTAGCAGGTAAAGTCTGATTAGTTGGAGGAGGAGGGGGGAAAGGAAAGTAACATATCATTATTATTATTATTACTACTCTAGGCTTTGCTATACAGTTAAATTAATACCAACTAGTTATAAGAATAGTGGGAATTATTTTTTTTATCTTACCCCACTTCTGGCGCCCCCTGGATGGACGACGCCCTTAGCATTTGTCTATACTGCCTACTAATTCCAGACGGCTACGTGTCGCTGCTCTTGCGAGGTCACTGAAATGATGGCATCCGAGCAGGGTAAGCTGCCGTCCCCTACTGCCTACAATTCAGTGCGTTCAACTTGGGCTGCTCCTGACTTCCTGCAGCAGCGATATCTGCTTACTGCTGGAGGGGCGGGGATACAAACGCTGCAATCAAGTTTGAGCCTGTAGACATGACGAGACTTGGCTGGATCTTTTCTAGGCCGCTCTCTTGTGGAATGTAATTATTACTACAGGTTATTATTATGACCGCCGCTAGCGATAGCGGTCATTATAGTGTTTTTTCCCTTTATAGACTTTTTTCCCTTTTTTTTTTTTGTCTTTTTTTTTTCCTTCTTTTTTTTCCCCGATTTTCCGTCAACGATTTCCGGGACACTGGAAGTACGGGGGACATGAATCTTTGTAGGCATGTAGCCCTAGAACTTTTTGAGCGACTAGAAGCTTTTGGTCCCCAAGGGCCACCCCCCCGCTTTGCTAGGGTCCGTCAAAGAGGGGGAGACCGGCAAAAGTTTTTGCTGAATAACTCAATGAACGTTTCACCCAATGACATGAAATTTTTGTGATATATCGGTGTCACAGAGACGTATCGACTCAGCCCATAAACACTAATTTGAAGCATAGCGCCACCTAGTGATATGGGTAAATGCAAAAATTGGTATTTTGAGTTGCCAATATCTTGGACCAAGAAGGTGGGAACTGCACAAAATACGTCATGCATGATCACCACAAAGACCTCTAACATCACAGCACATGCCATAAAATTTGGTCCATAGGGGGCGCTGTAATTGTAAAAAATGTCATTTTGCCTATTATCTAGAGAATGCTAACGTTTACAACAACTTTTTTTTTATCGTGAAATCTATTGACCCTCACACATTGAAAGCACTGGTCGACGCCCACTTCCAACGAAAACAATTTCTGTGAAATTTTAACATTGTGAAAACGAATTTGAACGAACTCGTCATATGCCGTTCATGTGAATCTCACCAAATTTGGTATATGTCATCTACAGACAATGCTGACAAAAAGTTATCAAAGGATTTATCGTGAGATAAACCGTTTTGAAGTTACACGTCAATGAACATTTAACACGTAGCTTAAAATTTTTCAAAAGTCCATATCTTGGCTTTTAATTGCTCAAATTTGGTCAAAGTTGACATGCCATCTCTAAACAGCTTTCTTTTCATGTGTACTAAATTTTGTGACATTTCCTCATAGGGGGCGATGTTTATTGGCGAAGCTAGGTGTCAAAAAACAGCTTTTGATAAATAATTCATCAACAATTTTGCCCAGGACAACGATTTTGTGTTAGTATGTCGGTGTTACAGAGGCGTATCGGCCCAGCCCATAAGCACTCACTTGAAGCATAGTGCCACCTAGTGATAAGGGTAAATTCAAAAATTGCTATTTTGAGTTGCCAATATCTTGGACCGAGAAGGTGGAATTTTGCGCAAAATATGTCATGCATGATCACCACAAAGACCTCTAAAAGCACAGCACATGCCATAAAATTGGGCCTATAGCAGCCGCTGTAATTGTACAAAATCTCATTTTGCCTATTCCTTTCAGAAATCACTCCTACACACTATACAAACACACACAATGTCATTAATTGAAAACCCACATTCATGCCCACTTCCAGGAAATAATTATGACCGCCGCTAGCGAAGCTAGCGAAAGCGGTCATATTGGAGTTGCTGCAAAATTTTTCCCTTTTTTTGTTTTTTTTTTCCACCGATTTTTCGTCAACGATTCCCGGGACACTGAAACTCGGGGAGACTTGAATGTTTGTAGGCATGTAGCCCAAGAAGTTTGTGAGCGAATAACGCCTTTTGGTCCCCCAGGGCCACCCCCCCCCCGCTGTGCCAGTGTCCGTTAAAGAGGGGGAGACCAGCAAAAGATTTTGTTGAATAACTCAATGAACGTTTCACCCAACAACCTGAAATTTTTGGTGATATGTCGGTGTTACAGAGACGTATCGACCCAGCCCATAAACTCTCACTTGAAGCATAGCGCCACCTAGTGATATGGGTAAATGCAAAAATTGGGATTTTGTGTTGCCAATATCTTGCACCGAGAAGGTGGGAACTGCGCAAAATACGTCATGCACGATCACCACAAAGACCTCTAACACCACAGAACATGCCATAAAATTTGGTTCATAGGGGGCGCTGTAATTGTAGAAAATGTCGTTTTGCCTATTATCTAGAGAATGCTTACATTTACAACAATTTTTTTTTATCATGAAATCTATTGACCCTCACGCATTGAAAACACTGGTCGACGCCCACTTCCAACGAGAACAATTTCCGTGAAATTTTAATATTGCGAAAACGAATCTGAACGAACTCGTCATAGGCCGTTCATGTGAATCTCACCAAATTTGGTATATGTCATCTACAGACAATGCTGACAAAAAGTTATCAAAGGATTTATCTTGAGATAAACCGTTCCGAAGTTACACATCAATGAACATTTAACACGTAGCTTAAAATTCTTCAAATGGACGCATCTTGGCTTTTAATTGCTCAAATTTGGTCAAAGTTGACATGCCATCTCTAAACAGCTTTCTTTTCATGTGTACTAAATTTTGTGACATTTCGTCAAAGGGGGCGATGTTTATTGGCAAAGCTAGGTGTCAAAAAACAGTTTTTGTTAAATAACTCGTCAACAATTTTGCCCAAGACAACAATTTTGTGTTAGTATGTTGGTGTTACAGAGACGTATCCACCCAGCCCATTAACTCTCACTTGAAGTGTAGCGCCACCTAGTGATATGGGTAAATGCAAAAATTGGGATTTTGTGTTGCGAATATCTTGAACCGAGAAGGTGGGAACTGCGCAAAATACGTCATGCACGATCACCACAAAGACCTCTAACACCACAGAACATGCCATAAAATTTGGTCCATAGGGGGCGCTGTAATTGTAGAAAATGTCGTTTTGCCTATTATCTAGAGAATGCTTACATTTACAACAATTTTTTTTTTATCATGAAATCTATTGACCCTCACGCATTGAAAACACTGGTCGACGCCCACTTCCAACGAGAACAATTTCCGTGAAATTTTAATATTGCGAAAACGAATCTGAACGAACTCGTCATAGGCCGTTCATGTGAATCTCACCAAATTTGGTATATGTCATCTACAGACAATGCTGACAAAAAGTTATCAAAGGATTTATCTTGAGATAAATCGTTCCGAAGTTACACATCAATGAACATTTAACACGTAGCTTAAAATTCTTCAAATGGACGCATCTTGGCTTTTAATTGCTCAAATTTGGTCAAAGTTGACATGCCATCTCTAAACAGCTTTCTTTTCATGTGTACTAATTTTTGTGACATTTCGTCAAAGGGGGCGATGTTTATTGGCAAAGCTAGGTGTCAAAAAACAGTTTTTGTTAAATAACTCGTCAACAATTTTGCCCAAGACAACGATTTTGTGTTAGTATGTCGGTGTTACAGAGGCGTATCGGCCCAGCCCATAAGCACTCACTTGAAGCATAGTGCCACCTAGTGATAAGGGTAAATTCAAAAATTGCTATTTTGAGTTGCCAATATCTTGGACCGAGAAGGTGGAATTTTGCGCAAAATATGTCATGCATGATCACCACAAAGACCTCTAAAAGCACAGCACATGCCATAAAATTGGGCCTATAGCAGCCGCTGTAATTGTACAAAATCTCATTTTGCCTATTCCTTTCAGAAATCACTCCTACACACTATACAAACACACACAATGTCATTAATTGAAAACCCACATTCATGCCCACTTCCAGGAAATAATTATGACCGCCGCTAGCGAAGCTAGCGAAAGCGGTCATATTGGAGTTGCTGCAAAATTTTTCCCTTTTTTTGTTTTTTTTTTCCACCGATTTTTCGTCAACGATTCCCGGGACACTGAAACTCGGGGAGACTTGAATGTTTGTAGGCATGTAGCCCAAGAAGTTTGTGAGCGAATAACGCCTTTTGGTCCCCCAGGGCCACCCCCCCCCCCGCTGTGCCAGTGTCCGTTAAAGAGGGGGAGACCAGCAAAAGATTTTGTTGAATAACTCAATGAACGTTTCACCCAACAACCTGAAATTTTTGGTGATATGTCGGTGTTACAGAGACGTATCGACCCAGCCCATAAACTCTCACTTGAAGCATAGCGCCACCTAGTGATATGGGTAAATGCAAAAATTGGGATTTTGTGTTGCCAATATCTTGCACCGAGAAGGTGGGAACTGCGCAAAATACGTCATGCACGATCACCACAAAGACCTCTAACACCACAGAACATGCCATAAAATTTGGTCCATAGGGGGCGCTGTAATTGTAGAAAATGTCGTTTTGCCTATTATCTAGAGAATGCTTACATTTACAACAATTTTTTTTTATCATGAAATCTATTGACCCTCACGCATTGAAAACACTGGTCGACGCCCACTTCCAACGAGAACAATTTCCGTGAAATTTTAATATTGCGAAAACGAATCTGAACGAACTCGTCATAGGCCGTTCATGTGAATCTCACCAAATTTGGTATATGTCATCTACAGACAATGCTGACAAAAAGTTATCAAAGGATTTATCTTGAGATAAACCGTTCCGAAGTTACACATCAATGAACATTTAACACGTAGCTTAAAATTCTTCAAATGGACGCATCTTGGCTTTTAATTGCTCAAATTTGGTCAAAGTTGACATGCCATCTCTAAACAGCTTTCTTTTCATGTGTACTAAATTTTGTGACATTTCGTCAAAGGGGGCGATGTTTATTGGCAAAGCTAGGTGTCAAAAAACAGTTTTTGTTAAATAACTCGTCAACAATTTTGCCCAAGACAACAATTTTGTGTTAGTATGTTGGTGTTACAGAGACGTATCCACCCAGCCCATTAACTCTCACTTGAAGTGTAGCGCCACCTAGTGATATGGGTAAATGCAAAAATTGGGATTTTGTGTTGCGAATATCTTGAACCGAGAAGGTGGGAACTGCGCAAAATACGTCATGCACGATCACCACAAAGACCTCTAACACCACAGAACATGCCATAAAATTTGGTCCATAGGGGGCGCTGTAATTGTAGAAAATGTCGTTTTGCCTATTATCTAGAGAATGCTTACATTTACAACAATTTTTTTTTTATCATGAAATCTATTGACCCTCACGCATTGAAAACACTGGTCGACGCCCACTTCCAACGAGAACAATTTCCGTGAAATTTTAATATTGCGAAAACGAATCTGAACGAACTCGTCATAGGCCGTTCATGTGAATCTCACCAAATTTGGTATATGTCATCTACAGACAATGCTGACAAAAAGTTATCAAAGGATTTATCTTGAGATAAATCGTTCCGAAGTTACACATCAATGAACATTTAACACGTAGCTTAAAATTCTTCAAATGGACGCATCTTGGCTTTTAATTGCTCAAATTTGGTCAAAGTTGACATGCCATCTCTAAACAGCTTTCTTTTCATGTGTACTAATTTTTGTGACATTTCGTCAAAGGGGGCGATGTTTATTGGCAAAGCTAGGTGTCAAAAAACAGTTTTTGTTAAATAACTCGTCAACAATTTTGCCCAAGACAACGATTTTGTGTTAGTATGTCGGTGTTACAGAGGCGTATCGGCCCAGCCCATAAGCACTCACTTGAAGCATAGTGCCACCTAGTGATAAGGGTAAATTCAAAAATTGCTATTTTGAGTTGCCAATATCTTGGACCGAGAAGGTGGAATTTTGCGCAAAATATGTCATGCATGATCACCAC
Source organism: Coilia nasus (assembly GCA_027475355.1). Lineage (NCBI taxonomy): Eukaryota > Metazoa > Chordata > Actinopteri > Clupeiformes > Engraulidae > Coilia > Coilia nasus. Next base: position 4,656,612 of record CM050204.1, on the reverse strand, counting down.
AAAGACCTCTAAAAGCACAGCACATGCCATAAAATTGGGCCTATAGCAGCCGCTGTAATTGTACAAAATCTCATTTTGCCTATTCCTTTCAGAAATCACTCCTACACACTATACAAACACACACAATGTCATTAATTGAAAACCCACATTCATGCCCACTTCCAGGAAATAATTATGACCGCCGCTAGCGAAGCTAGCGAAAGCGGTCATATTGGAGTTGCTGCAAAATTTTTCCCTTTTTTTGTTTTTTTTTTCCACCGATTTTTCGTCAACGATTCCCGGGACACTGAAACTCGGGGAGACTTGAATGTTTGTAGGCATGTAGCCCAAGAAGTTTGTGAGCGAATAACGCCTTTTGGTCCCCCAGGGCCACCCCCCCCCCGCTGTGCCAGTGTCCGTTAAAGAGGGGGAGACCAGCAAAAGATTTTGTTGAATAACTCAATGAACGTTTCACCCAACAACCTGAAATTTTTGGTGATATGTCGGTGTTACAGAGACGTATCGACCCAGCCCATAAACTCTCACTGGAAGCATAGCGCCACCTAGTGATATGGGTAAATGCAAAAATTGGGATTTTGTGTTGCCAATATCTTGCACCGAGAAGGTGGGAACTGCGCAAAATACGTCATGCACGATCACCACAAAGACCTCTAACACCACAGAACATGCCATAAAATTTGGTTCATAGGGGGCGCTGTAATTGTAGAAAATGTCGTTTTGCCTATTATCTAGAGAATGCTTACATTTACAACAATTTTTTTTTATCATGAAATCTATTGACCCTCACGCATTGAAAACACTGGTCGACGCCCACTTCCAACGAGAACAATTTCCGTGAAATTTTAATATTGCGAAAACGAATCTGAACGAACTCGTCATAGGCCGTTCATGTGAATCTCACCAAATTTGGTATATGTCATCTACAGACAATGCTGACAAAAAGTTATCAAAGGATTTATCTTGAGATAAACCGTTCCGAAGTTACACATCAATGAACATTTAACACGTAGCTTAAAATTCTTCAAATGGACGCATCTTGGCTTTTAATTGCTCAAATTTGGTCAAAGTTGACATGCCATCTCTAAACAGCTTTCTTTTCATGTGTACTAAATTTTGTGACATTTCGTCAAAGGGGGCGATGTTTATTGGCAAAGCTAGGTGTCAAAAAACAGTTTTTGTTAAATAACTCGTCAACAATTTTGCCCAAGACAACAATTTTGTGTTAGTATGTTGGTGTTACAGAGACGTATCCACCCAGCCCATTAACTCTCACTTGAAGTGTAGCGCCACCTAGTGATATGGGTAAATGCAAAAATTGGGATTTTGTGTTGCGAATATCTTGAACCGAGAAGGTGGGAACTGCGCAAAATACGTCATGCACGATCACCACAAAGACCTCTAACACCACAGAACATGCCATAAAATTTGGTCCATAGGGGGCGCTGTAATTGTAGAAAATGTCGTTTTGCCTATTATCTAGAGAATGCTTACATTTACAACAATTTTTTTTTTATCATGAAATCTATTGACCCTCACGCATTGAAAACACTGGTCGACGCCCACTTCCAACGAGAACAATTTCCGTGAAATTTTAATATTGCGAAAACGAATCTGAACGAACTCGTCATAGGCCGTTCATGTGAATCTCACCAAATTTGGTATATGTCATCTACAGACAATGCTGACAAAAAGTTATCAAAGGATTTATCTTGAGATAAATCGTTCCGAAGTTACACATCAATGAACATTTAACACGTAGCTTAAAATTCTTCAAATGGACGCATCTTGGCTTTTAATTGCTCAAATTTGGTCAAAGTTGACATGCCATCTCTAAACAGCTTTCTTTTCATGTGTACTAATTTTTGTGACATTTCGTCAAAGGGGGCGATGTTTATTGGCAAAGCTAGGTGTCAAAAAACAGTTTTTGTTAAATAACTCGTCAACAATTTTGCCCAAGACAACGATTTTGTGTTAGTATGTCGGTGTTACAGAGGCGTATCGGCCCAGCCCATAAGCACTCACTTGAAGCATAGTGCCACCTAGTGATAAGGGTAAATTCAAAAATTGCTATTTTGAGTTGCCAATATCTTGGACCGAGAAGGTGGAATTTTGCGCAAAATATGTCATGCATGATCACCACAAAGACCTCTAAAAGCACAGCACATGCCATAAAATTGGGCCTATAGCAGCCGCTGTAATTGTACAAAATCTCATTTTGCCTATTCCTTTCAGAAATCACTCCTACACACTATACAAACACACACAATGTCATTAATTGAAAACCCACATTCATGCCCACTTCCAGGAAATAATTATGACCGCCGCTAGCGAAGCTAGCGAAAGCGGTCATATTGGAGTTGCTGCAAAATTTTTCCCTTTTTTTGTTTTTTTTTTCCACCGATTTTTCGTCAACGATTCCCGGGACACTGAAACTCGGGGAGACTTGAATGTTTGTAGGCATGTAGCCCAAGAAGTTTGTGAGCGAATAACGCCTTTTGGTCCCCCAGGGCCACCCCCCCCCCGCTGTGCCAGTGTCCGTTAAAGAGGGGGAGACCAGCAAAAGATTTTGTTGAATAACTCAATGAACGTTTCACCCAACAACCTGAAATTTTTGGTGATATGTCGGTGTTACAGAGACGTATCGACCCAGCCCATAAACTCTCACTTGAAGCATAGCGCCACCTAGTGATATGGGTAAATGCAAAAATTGGGATTTTGTGTTGCCAATATCTTGCACCGAGAAGGTGGGAACTGCGCAAAATACGTCATGCACGATCACCACAAAGACCTCTAACACCACAGAACATGCCATAAAATTTGGTCCATAGGGGGCGCTGTAATTGTAGAAAATGTCGTTTTGCCTATTATCTAGAGAATGCTTACATTTACAACAATTTTTTTTTATCATGAAATCTATTGACCCTCACGCATTGAAAACACTGGTCGACGCCCACTTCCAACGAGAACAATTTCCGTGAAATTTTAATATTGCGAAAACGAATCTGAACGAACTCGTCATAGGCCGTTCATGTGAATCTCACCAAATTTGGTATATGTCATCTACAGACAATGCTGACAAAAAGTTATCAAAGGATTTATCTTGAGATAAACCGTTCCGAAGTTACACATCAATGAACATTTAACACGTAGCTTAAAATTCTTCAAATGGACGCATCTTGGCTTTTAATTGCTCAAATTTGGTCAAAGTTGACATGCCATCTCTAAACAGCTTTCTTTTCATGTGTACTAAATTTTGTGACATTTCGTCAAAGGGGGCGATGTTTATTGGCAAAGCTAGGTGTCAAAAAACAGTTTTTGTTAAATAACTCGTCAACAATTTTGCCCAAGACAACAATTTTGTGTTAGTATGTTGGTGTTACAGAGACGTATCCACCCAGCCCATTAACTCTCACTTGAAGTGTAGCGCCACCTAGTGATATGGGTAAATGCAAAAATTGGGATTTTGTGTTGCGAATATCTTGAACCGAGAAGGTGGGAACTGCGCAAAATACGTCATGCACGATCACCACAAAGACCTCTAACACCACAGAACATGCCATAAAATTTGGTCCATAGGGGGCGCTGTAATTGTAGAAAATGTCGTTTTGCCTATTATCTAGAGAATGCTTACATTTACAACAATTTTTTTTTTATCATGAAATCTATTGACCCTCACGCATTGAAAACACTGGTCGACGCCCACTTCCAACGAGAACAATTTCCGTGAAATTTTAATATTGCGAAAACGAATCTGAACGAACTCGTCATAGGCCGTTCATGTGAATCTCACCAAATTTGGTATATGTCATCTACAGACAATGCTGACAAAAAGTTATCAAAGGATTTATCTTGAGATAAATCGTTCCGAAGTTACACATCAATGAACATTTAACACGTAGCTTAAAATTCTTCAAATGGACGCATCTTGGCTTTTAATTGCTCAAATTTGGTCAAAGTTGACATGCCATCTCTAAACAGCTTTCTTTTCATGTGTACTAATTTTTGTGACATTTCGTCAAAGGGGGCGATGTTTATTGGCAAAGCTAGGTGTCAAAAAACAGTTTTTGTTAAATAACTCGTCAACAATTTTGCCCAAGACAACGATTTTGTGTTAGTATGTCGGTGTTACAGAGGCGTATCGGCCCAGCCCATAAGCACTCACTTGAAGCATAGTGCCACCTAGTGATAAGGGTAAATTCAAAAATTGCTATTTTGAGTTGCCAATATCTTGGACCGAGAAGGTGGAATTTTGCGCAAAATATGTCATGCATGATCACCACAAAGACCTCTAAAAGCACAGCACATGCCATAAAATTGGGCCTATAGCAGCCGCTGTAATTGTACAAAATCTCATTTTGCCTATTCCTTTCAGAAATCACTCCTACACACTATACAAACACACACAATGTCATTAATTGAAAACCCACATTCATGCCCACTTCCAGGAAATAATTATGACCGCCGCTAGCGAAGCTAGCGAAAGCGGTCATATTGGAGTTGCTGCAAAATTTTTCCCTTTTTTTGTTTTTTTTTTCCACCGATTTTTCGTCAACGATTCCCGGGACACTGAAACTCGGGGAGACTTGAATGTTTGTAGGCATGTAGCCCAAGAAGTTTGTGAGCGAATAACGCCTTTTGGTCCCCCAGGGCCACCCCCCCCCCGCTGTGCCAGTGTCCGTTAAAGAGGGGGAGACCAGCAAAAGATTTTGTTGAATAACTCAATGAACGTTTCACCCAACAACCTGAAATTTTTGGTGATATGTCGGTGTTACAGAGACGTATCGACCCAGCCCATAAACTCTCACTTGAAGCATAGCGCCACCTAGTGATATGGGTAAATGCAAAAATTGGGATTTTGTGTTGCCAATATCTTGCACCGAGAAGGTGGGAACTGCGCAAAATACGTCATGCACGATCACCACAAAGACCTCTAACACCACAGAACATGCCATAAAATTTGGTCCATAGGGGGCGCTGTAATTGTAGAAAATGTCGTTTTGCCTATTATCTAGAGAATGCTTACATTTACAACAATTTTTTTTTATCATGAAATCTATTGACCCTCACGCATTGAAAACACTGGTCGACGCCCACTTCCAACGAGAACAATTTCCGTGAAATTTTAATATTGCGAAAACGAATCTGAACGAACTCGTCATAGGCCGTTCATGTGAATCTCACCAAATTTGGTATATGTCATCTACAGACAATGCTGACAAAAAGTTATCAAAGGATTTATCTTGAGATAAACCGTTCCGAAGTTACACATCAATGAACATTTAACACGTAGCTTAAAATTCTTCAAATGGACGCATCTTGGCTTTTAATTGCTCAAATTTGGTCAAAGTTGACATGCCATCTCTAAACAGCTTTCTTTTCATGTGTACTAAATTTTGTGACATTTCGTCAAAGGGGGCGATGTTTATTGGCAAAGCTAGGTGTCAAAAAACAGTTTTTGTTAAATAACTCGTCAACAATTTTGCCCAAGACAACAATTTTGTGTTAGTATGTTGGTGTTACAGAGACGTATCCACCCAGCCCATTAACTCTCACTTGAAGTGTAGCGCCACCTAGTGATATGGGTAAATGCAAAAATTGGGATTTTGTGTTGCGAATATCTTGAACCGAGAAGGTGGGAACTGCGCAAAATACGTCATGCACGATCACCACAAAGACCTCTAACACCACAGAACATGCCATAAAATTTGGTCCATAGGGGGCGCTGTAATTGTAGAAAATGTCGTTTTGCCTATTATCTAGAGAATGCTTACATTTACAACAATTTTTTTTTTATCATGAAATCTATTGACCCTCACGCATTGAAAACACTGGTCGACGCCCACTTCCAACGAGAACAATTTCCGTGAAATTTTAATATTGCGAAAACGAATCTGAACGAACTCGTCATAGGCCGTTCATGTGAATCTCACCAAATTTGGTATATGTCATCTACAGACAATGCTGACAAAAAGTTATCAAAGGATTTATCTTGAGATAAATCGTTCCGAAGTTACACATCAATGAACATTTAACACGTAGCTTAAAATTCTTCAAATGGACGCATCTTGGCTTTTAATTGCTCAAATTTGGTCAAAGTTGACATGCCATCTCTAAACAGCTTTCTTTTCATGTGTACTAATTTTTGTGACATTTCGTCAAAGGGGGCGATGTTTATTGGCAAAGCTAGGTGTCAAAAAACAGTTTTTGTTAAATAACTCGTCAACAATTTTGCCCAAGACAACGATTTTGTGTTAGTATGTCGGTGTTACAGAGGCGTATCGGCCCAGCCCATAAGCACTCACTTGAAGCATAGTGCCACCTAGTGATAAGGGTAAATTCAAAAATTGCTATTTTGAGTTGCCAATATCTTGGACCGAGAAGGTGGAATTTTGCGCAAAATATGTCATGCATGATCACCACAAAGACCTCTAAAAGCACAGCACATGCCATAAAATTGGGCCTATAGCAGCCGCTGTAATTGTACAAAATCTCATTTTGCCTATTCCTTTCAGAAACCACTCCTACACACTATACAAACACACACAATGTCATTAATTGAAAACCCACATTCATGCCCACTTCCAGGAAATAATTATGACCGCCGCTAGCGAAGCTAGCGAAAGCGGTCATATTGGAGTTGCTGCAAAATTTTTCCCTTTTTTTGTTTTTTTTTCCCACCGATTTTTCGTCAACGATTCCCGGGACACTGAAACTCGGGGAGACTTGAATGTTTGTAGGCATGTAGCCCAAGAAGTTTGTGAGCGAATAACGCCTTTTGGTCCCCCAGGGCCACCCCCCCCCGCTGTGCCAGTGTCCGTTAAAGAGGGGGAGACCAGCAAAAGATTTTGTTGAATAACTCAATGAACGTTTCACCCAACAACCTGAAATTTTTGGTGATATGTCGGTGTTACAGAGACGTATCGACCCAGCCCATAAACTCTCACTTGAAGCATAGCGCCACCTAGTGATATGGGTAAATGCAAAAATTGGGATTTTGAGTTGCCAATATCTTGCACCGAGAAGGTGGGAACTGCGCAAAATACGTCATGCACGATCACCACAAAGACCTCTAACACCACAGAACATGCCATAAAATTTGGTCCATAGGGGGCGCTGTAATTGTAGAAAATGTCGTTTTGCCTATTATCTAGAGAATGCTTACATTTACAACAATTTTTTTTTATCATGAAATCTATTGACCCTCACGCATTGAAAACACTGGTCGACGCCCACTTCCAACGAGAACAATTTCCGTGAAATTTTAATATTGCGAAAACGAATCTGAACAAACTCGTCATAGGCCGTTCATGTGAATCTCACCAAATTTGGTATATGTCATCTACAGACAATGCTGACAAAAAGTTATCAAAGGATTTATCTTGAGATAAACCGTTCCGAAGTTACACATCAATGAACATTTAACACGTAGCTTAAAATTCTTCAAATGGACGCATCTTGGCTTTTAATTGCTCAAATTTGGTCAAAGTTGACATGCCATCTCTAAACAGCTTTCTTTTCATGTGTACTAAATTTTGTGACATTTCGTCAAAGGGGGCGATGTTTATTGGCAAAGCTAGGTGTCAAAAAACAGTTTTTGTTAAATAACTCGTCAACAATTTTGCCCAAGACAACAATTTTGTGTTAGTATGTTGGTGTTACAGAGACGTATCCACCCAGCCCATTAACTCTCACTTGAAGTGTAGCGCCACCTAGTGATATGGGTAAATGCAAAAATTGGGATTTTGTGTTGCGAATATCTTGAACCGAGAAGGTGGGAACTGCGCAAAATACGTCATGCACGATCACCACAAAGACCTCTAACACCACAGAACATGCCATAAAATTTGGTCCATAGGGGGCGCTGTAATTGTAGAAAATGTCGTTTTGCCTATTATCTAGAGAATGCTTACATTTACAACAATTTTTTTTTTATCATGAAATCTATTGACCCTCACGCATTGAAAACACTGGTCGACGCCCACTTCCAACGAGAACAATTTCCGTGAAATTTTAATATTGCGAAAACGAATCTGAACGAACTCGTCATAGGCCGTTCATGTGAATCTCACCAAATTTGGTATATGTCATCTACAGACAATGCTGACAAAAAGTTATCAAAGGATTTATCTTGAGATAAATCGTTCCGAAGTTACACATCAATGAACATTTAACACGTAGCTTAAAATTCTTCAAATGGACGCATCTTGGCTTTTAATTGCTCAAATTTGGTCAAAGTTGACATGCCATCTCTAAACAGCTTTCTTTTCATGTGTACTAATTTTTGTGACATTTCGTCAAAGGGGGCGATGTTTATTGGCAAAGCTAGGTGTCAAAAAACAGTTTTTGTTAAATAACTCGTCAACAATTTTGCCCAAGACAACGATTTTGTGTTAGTATGTCGGTGTTACAGAGACGTATCCACCCAGCCCATTAACTCTCACTTGAAGTGTAGCGCCACCTAGTGATATGGGTAAATGCAAAAATTGGGATTTTGAGTTGCGAATATCTTGAACCGAGAAGGTGGGAACTGCGCAAAATACGTCATGCACGATCACCACAAAGACCTCTAACACCACAGAACATGGTATAAAATTTGGTCCATAGGGGGCGCTGTAATTGTAGAAAATGTCATTTTGCCTATTATCTAGAGAATGCTTACGTTTACAACATTTTTTTTTTTATCGTGAAATCTATTGACCCTCATGCATTAAAAACACTGGTCAACGCCCACTTCCAACGAGAACAATTTCCGTGAAATTTTAATATTGCGAAAACGAATCTGAACGAACTCGTCATAGGCCGTTCATGTGAATCTCACCAAATTTGGTATATGTCATCTACAGACAATGTTGACAAAAAGTTATCAAAGGATTTATCTTGAGATAAACCGTTCCGAAGTTACACGTCAATTAACATTTAACACGTAGCTTAAAATTCTTGAAATGGCCGTATCTTGGCTTTTAATTGCTTAAATTTGGTCAAAGTTGACATGCCATCTCTAAACAGCTTTCTTTTCATGTGTACTAAATTTTGTGACATTTCGTCATAGGGGGCGATGTTTATTGGCGAAGATAGGTGTCAAAAAACTGTTTTTGTTAAATAACTTGTCAACAATTTTGCCCAAGACAACGATTTTGTGTTAGTATGTCGGTGTTACAGAGGCGTATCGACCCAGCCCATAAACACTCACTTCAAGCATAGCGCCACCTAGTGATAAAGGTATATGCAAAAATTGGGATTTTGAGTTGCCAATATCTTGGACCGAGAAGGTAGGAACTGCGCAAAATACGTCATGCACGATCAGCACAAAGACCTCTAAAATCACAGCACGTGCCATACAATTTGGTCCATAGGGGGCGCTGTAATTGTGCAAAATGTCATTTTGCCTATTATCTAGAGAATGCTAACGTTTACAACAGATTTTTTTTTATCGTGAAATCTATTGACCCTCACGCATTGAAAACACTGGTCGACGCCCACTTCCAACGAGAACAATTTCCGTGAAATTTTAATATTGCGAAGACGAATCTGAACGAACTCTTCATAGGCCGTTCATGTGAATCTCACCAAATTTGGTATATGTCATCTACAGACAATGCTGACAAAAAGTTATCAAAGGATTTATCTTGAGATAAACCGTTCCGAAGTTACACGTCAATGAACATTTAACACGTAGCTTAAAATTCTTCAAATTGCCGTATCTTGGCTTTTAATTGCTCAAATTTGGTCAAAGTTGACATGCCATCTCTAAACAGCTTTCTTTTCATGTGTACTAAATTTTGTGACATTTCGTCATAGGGGGCGATATTTATCGCCGAAGCTAGGTGTTGAAAAACAGTTTTTGTTAAATAACTCGTCAACAATTTTGCCCAAGACAACGATTTTGTGTTAGTATGTAGGTGTTACAGAGGCATATTGACCCAGCCCATAAACTCTCACTTGAAGCATAGCGCCACCTAGTGATGAGGGTAAATGCAAAAATTGGGATTTTGAGTTGCCAATATCTTGGACCGAGAAGGTGGGAACTGCACAAAATACATCATGCACGATCACCACAAAGACCTCTAACACCACAGAACATGCCATAAAATTTGGTCCATAGGGGGCGCTGTAATTGTACAACATCTCATTTTGCCGATTTCTTGCCTTCACAAATCACTCCTACACACTACACATTCAAAACCCACATCCATGCCCACTTCCAGGAAATCATTTCCACAGAAATTCTCACCTCACAACACTGCTCTACCACACACTCATCACACCAACAGTTCCCACATTTCAATATACTGCGGCGGTCATACCATGTACCGCTATGCGGTACATCTAGTTTCCAAACAAATTCTCACCTCACAACACTGCTCTTCCACACACTCATCATACCAACAGTTCCCACATTTCAATACACTGCGGCGGTCATACCATGTACCGCTATGCGGTACATCTAGTTACAACTACTATTCCAACTTCGCGACCAGAACAATAAAATATTTTAGTGGCCTGTGTGTGCAAAATAATTGATTGTTGCATAGTCAGTCCCACAATATTTAGTGCATATTTAATATAGTATGTCAAATATAATACAATTGACCTAAACGGCAGCTGCTAGTTCATGCAACTTATGTGCCTGTTGCATTTTGGACATAACAAAACAGACAACCTAACTTCAATTACACTTTGTTTAAATCTTCGAACACTGTGTCAGTGGTAATAATATCAGACTATTGCAAGTGGCATGTGAAAAACAGCCTAACCAGGTATTGAAGTCAGGCTTTCCACATGTAAAACAAAATCAATACCATTGAGCTACTGTGTACACCAGTTGTTGTAGGAGGCATATAACACATACGTAGCACCTATCTACTTTCCTATCATCACTGCTGAATACAAGCTGAATTAGATAACTGAACAATTTATTTACAGCACATTTCAAGGTTGTTGCATTACATTAAGCAATTTATAGATTTATTCATGTTCACGAGCGCAGAGGTGCGCCCATATGGATACTTGTCTGAATTATGTAACATTTGAGTAGCAAAGACGCACAGGCACTTACAGACAGGGAAGTTCACCAAAACACTCGTCTGTCTGTCTATCTGTCTGTCTGCATACGTCAATGAGAATTGCTGGTCACAGCAGGGGTGGGCATTAAAATGCGGAAGGTAAAGTTGAACACAAATCTTAAACGAGACTGAGCTCGCACCTCCTCGATCTCCGTAGCAGGTGACACACAAGTCATGTGTTGTGTATAGGATGTCTATGGTGTGCGGGATAAGGGAGGGCGGGGTTGTAGTCCTCTACTGTGATTGTAATGGGCTGCACTGAGAGTTCAAGTTAGAGCCCTGCACTCCCGCGGGAGTCCCGCCGGACCCGACGCACAACAGTGCAGCGCGGGACACATTTTGAAAGGTCATTGCGGCCGCGGGCGGGAACGGGACTGCACAATACGGGAGCGGGCGAGTGGAATGATAAACTAAATAATTAGTGTAAAATAACATTTAAAATCATTAATGTATGCATATCAAACACAATTTGTGCTGGATATTTGATTTGTTATTAATAAAAACATTTTAAGCACCCTAAATTTGCAGATGTGGTCACATTTTAGACAATGCCTTTCCGGTTCTCTGTGTTTGATAGTTTTACAAATGTTGTAAATGTCAGTTACTGAGCCTGTAGCCAATGAAAAGACCTTTCGTGACAAAGAAAGCGAACGTCTCTATCTTGCGGGATTTGCGGGCCGGAGCGGGACAAAATATTGCAGATGCGGGTGGGAGCGGGCATGAAAATTACAATTCTTTGCAGGCGCGGGCGGGAGCGGGACTGCACAATGCAGGTGCGGGCGGGAGCAGGACTGAAAATTCTGTCCCGCGCAGACCTCTAGTTCAAGTCAAGTCGAGTCTTTCTTATTTTAAACAAAATGAGTAGCCCCAAAGTGCTCCATAACACAAACATGGAAACTAAGACAGCAAAACAATAAAACAAAGACCATAAATAGGTATATACCGTAAAATACCAAATAGTAGTCGGGGGGCTATTATTTGTTTCAATCACTTCATAGACCAGGCATTTATTCGAGACTGTAATGCTGCGACTCAGCGTCACCGCACCACGTGACTTTTAGCCTGCTAATAGCATCTGTTTTTAAAATGTTTGGGGAGAACTTTACCGACAGCGACAGAGAGTGCTATTGTGGACATGGACAATGCTTTTAACTTTGTGTGTGGATGTACTGACGGACTGCTTTTAACATCTTCTATTTTAAACGCCATGAGTTTTAATTGCGACGGGGTGAGTGCACGCACCAACTCTGTGTTACAAACGATATCTAGCAAGATTCTATGGTGGGGAAAAACCAGCAAGGCAATATATTCCACATGTATTAAGTTTATTGTTACAGCATGTAAGTTGGTCCAAAAACAAAGGTATAAAGCGCTTAAACATTTACCTTGTGTCCTGGTTGCGGGCTGCAGTGGCAAAGGGGCGCGCACCTCCGCGCGCACCACTGTGAGCCTATTATACCAGGGACGTCGAGCTAGGCGCGTTTACGCACTGCGCTTGTGCGTCAGCTGTCTGATGGTAGCCCTCAGATTTATTAAAGGTGTACTTCCATCATGTTTTCATTCATTTTGCGGTGTTCTCTAGTATTAATAATTGCCCTGTGCGCTGGTTTTGATGAAAAAATGTTCTAGTGCTTCTGTTTCAGGCTGTTTTAGATTGGTGGAGGGGGTGGGGCCGGGAGAACGACACGATTTGCCGTGGCGTGACACGCTCCCTGCTGCTTCCTTTGCCCCACAGTCAACTTGATAGCAGAGTAAGGTAAAGGGGAAAAGTCAATTTGACAGAGCTAAAACTGCACACAGAATGTCTTCAGAGATACAGCCTTATGTGTTTGATCCTGAATCCGAAGAGGAAGGAGAGATGGCACAAGCACAGTCGCTTCCTGACCGCTTGTCAATGAACGTTTCAGAATGGTAATATTTACATAACAAAACAGTGCAAGTGCCCGGCTAAATGCAGTTCAGTCATTCAACTAGCCTGCTAATCTTATGCGAGTCAGTCACAGGCTAACATCATTTAAAGCCCATTCGGTCAGTTTCTCTTATATGCATTTGCACACGTCTACGTCACGCTGCAGGCCCTTTTCGCTTTGGGTTGTTTTTCCCGTCTATTGTCTTCTTTTGACTGATATAGAAAATGGGGGTAGAAAAACATTTTGATATGCAGCATGCATATGCAACTCGGGGTGACCTATCATATTTCAAAAGAGCAAGTACTAAACGCAAGTGGAAGTACACCTTTAAATATGCGCCATGGCAATGTTTAGTTTTAATATCATTGTTTGGTTTTCATATCTGTTATTTCCTGTATTAGGAGAATTTGTTTTGGTTTCAGTTCATGTTCTATTTTCTGCAGTGTATGCAATGTTAGATGCTTTAACCCTGTGAAAGCTGTATTATTGGTATGCTCCAATTTAGACAGGGTAGAAGTGGGTACTTAAATGGCTGTGCTTTCAGTCCGTAGTAGGCAACACGGAAGCACAGGAAGCACACTGTTGTTAGTGGATGCCTCAATTCTCAGTCAAGTGAGAGTTAAGTGAGTAACCGAGCAAGTTTTGTATATACATTTTGTTTTGCTTAAAGTACTTTGTTTGGTTAAATTCTTTTGACCCTTGTGTCATTGTTTGTTTATTTTGGAATTTTGGCTTTTTTTTTCTTTCACTGTAAATACCGGCATGGACATTTTGGTGGCTTACTGGTTATAATAAATATAATCTCCAGTTTTGGTACTATACCCATCTGTGGACTCCTCATTTTTGCGAGGCTTGCCTGTCACAGCTACCATTCTCACAGAGATCAGGCGGCTATTTGGGACAGGCGATTAAGTCGTTAGATAGATATGGTACTCAAATTCTTTTAATCAATATGACTAAAACTTTCATTTTTTAAATTAATTAACTAAATATCAACATTGTGATCACAAAAATAAGTAATAGAAACAAATACAAAATACACAATAATTGAAAATCATTTTCATTAACCAAAAGGCCTTACGTGCATAATAAAATACCCGTTTCCCATTCACCAGCAAAAACATCCCTGTCATAATAGTTCAGCCCATGAAACACCTGCGAAACTCCCCCATATCCAGCCTGTGGTACAGTCCCTCGGTTCCGCAGGGAAATCGGGACGTTCAGAGAGCAAAACAGAACTACCTTTGCGCCTTTAAAATGCTAAAAACCAATAAACTGTGATGTTTTAAACGACCAGTGAGTAAAATTGTGTTTCTTTGGTAGTAGATGTGCTTTAAACAGATGAGAGATGATAATGATTACGACTGTGAAATGTGCACTGCACATGTGAGTTTGACAAACAATTATTACTTTGGAATGCCGGTAGCCCTTTCCCTGCACCTCTCGTGACATTACTATGTTAATGAAAAGTTATTGCAAATGATGGCTTACAACTGAACTCTTTTGAAAATTCTTCATTTTGTTTAGTTTTTTTTTTGTTAAGAAATTACACCTGGCATTTATTTGGAACCGGCCTTTATTTATCAAAATATACACCTGCACTGGCATTTAAAGGGAACCCGGCGGTTAATTGGAACTCGGCTATTATTTGGTATTTTACTGTAATACGGGAGAGTACTGGACAATGCACTTGCCCAGACGTCAGTGAACTTTTAACCAACAATAGCAACGCTGAGGCACCATGGAAGCGTTAGCTAGCCACTTGCAGTTGTGTGGGAGCAACTGCAAGCATTTGTAAGATTTGAGTCTTGCTCCCGTGAGTTTTCAGGTCCCGTGACATGGTCACATTTTTGTGACATCCTCCCACATTTCGGGCAAGTCTGACACAATTTCCAACCATCATGCAACATTTTCAGCGTCTGACTGTAAACGACTGCAAATGTTTTTATTAAGTCAAACAAGCCTAGCATCTGCTCCACTGCACAGCAGAAACCTTGCTTCCGTGATGTCTTAAGGCCATGTGACATGAAATGTGGAGCAGAAAACACTCTTATCTACATCGTCATGGACAAATTTCTAACCAGCATACATTACGGGCAGGAAGTCCTGCGCAGTGCTGCTTAGTGCTGCACGATCGTGGAACAGCAAGAAATCTTTTTTGCACAAATATTAAAATGTCACGGATAGAACCTCACATAAATCAGGTTTTGATAGCAATGGTATACCGACCATAAGTATGGTCAATTAATTGAAGAAACTGTTTTTTATATACACTCCTGATCAAACTCTTAAGACCAGTTGAAAAATTGCAAGAATTCACATTTTGCACTGTTGGATGTTCAGAAGGTTCTAGGTAGTGCTTCAAAATGCAAAAAGAAGAAATAGGCCACAAGGTGAACCACGAAAAGTCTTTCAGAAATTGAATCTCGCTCCACAGTCGGGGAACTACACAATCTTTAGTTGATAAAAAAGGACAACTCGTGTTAAGCTACCAGCAAAAAGTTCGCCCCGAAAAATCCTGCCCAATTTTTTCGGCGAGGCATTTAATGCAGAACTAGCTTCGTCATGGCGTAATAAGATTTTGGTTCGTGAGTGGTGGCACGGTTGGGGCTACACCAATCAGATAGCTGCTTTTTGTCAACAGAACGGCAAGAAGCATGGTTTGATACAACATTTCACCATTACACGCTGGAATACTTACAGACGGTGGCTCGGGTTGAAGGTTCGATTCCATTTGTATTTGCACAGTTGAAACACCTACACAAGTCAGTGCAACACAGTCCTGCAGAAACGATACAGGCTTCACCTTATGGCCTAAAATAGGAGTGAGACAAGAAAAAAATTTGAGTAAGCAATTTATTAGCCTGGTAAACCCGCCCCTCGTACTTCATTTTATTTTGTACAGAGGGTCTGGACCGGAATCTCTTGATGGTCATTTAGCAAGTCCTAGCAAGACCGATCCAGTCAGCGAACAGAGGGTGTGTTCGTTAGCCGTGACGTTGACCTTGTGTGCTACATTTGAATTGTAGTGCGTAGGTAGGCTAATTGCATAGGTGACGACCAGGCGTTAGCGATTGGGTAAAGGCAGAGGCACTTTTTTTAAACTTCCACACCTCCAACAAATCGTTTCTGACGGTCTCTGTTCCAGACCCTCTTTACAAAATGAAATGAAGTACGAGGGGCTGGTTTACAAGGCTAGCAATTTATTGCAAACAACCATTAAACTGAAATAGGCTGTTCATCAGCTGATCAAAAGTTTAAGACCACATCTAAAAAAATAAATAATAAAAAAAAACCCTAAAATAGACATAAAAAAAAAAAGAATCAGTAATGAGTAGCTTCGCCATTCTTGTTAATCATCTCAAAAATTTGATTCGGCATGCTTGATGCTAGTGTTGTCAAGAGGCTAGTGGGAATGTTGCTGTAAGTGGTGAGGATGGCTTCATGAAGAGGGCATCCACTGTCTGGAACTGGTGTGCATTTTTGTAAACTTCCCTTTCCATCCAACCCCAAATGTTCTCAATTGGATTTAGATCAGGGGAACACGTAGGATGCTTCAAAAGTGATGTTATTTCTCTGGAAGAAGAAGTTCTTGGTCAGTCAGGCATTGTGAACTGCAGCGTTGTCCTGTTGAAAAACCCAGTCATTACCACACAGATGATGGCCTTCAGTCATGAGGGATGCCCTCTGCAACATCTCCACATAGCCAGCTGCCGTTTGACACCCCTGCACAACCTGAAGCTCCATTGTTTTATTGAAGGAGAAAGCCCCCCAGATCATGATGCCGCCCCCTCCACTGTGCCGTGTAGAAAACATCTCAGGTGGGATTTCCTTGTCATGCCAGTAACGTTAGAAGCCATCAGGACCGTCAAGGTTATTTGTTTCTCATCAGAGAATAAAACTTTCTTCCACCTTTCAATGTCCTATTTCATGCTCACATGCAAACTCAAAACGGGCTTCTTTTTCCATTTTGAAGCACTACCTAGAGCCTTCTTAACATCCAACAGTGCAAAATGTGAATTCTTGCAATTTTTCAACTGGTCTTAAGATTTTGATCAGGAGTGTGCATTTTGATTATTCAGATTTCTTTGCTATTGTAAATATTTTCATATATTTCCCCATCCCAAAGCACATGGCATTCTGATTCAAATCGTTTTTATTAATATTAGTTTTTGATTTAGACTACAAATTGCTATTCGAGTGAATGAACACTAAGATTTCAAAAGGGCTTTTACATTGACATCCCAAACAGGAAGTGCAAGGAATGGTCCGGGAGGATACACGGATCTCTCAGAGGGATTTGCCCCTTTATTTTGCCCCGGCTTACTCTGTTGCCTGAGAAAAAAAGAAAACAATACTTGGCTAAATACACATCTCACCGGCGATGTCGGAGACATATGGTAAGGATGGGGTTTTATGGCACTGTCATATGAATGCATTGCACATATGGGTTTTAAGCAGGTGCCTGAATTGCCCTCGTCATTTTTGTTAAAACAGTCCTTGACTTTTGTATTGGCTGTTGAAATATTTTCTCAAGTGCTTTCACGCCCTTATAGGCATCTTTAGCTAGATCATTAGCTAAATCTTTTCGGCTAGCTAGCAATGTACATAGCTGCTTATGTATTGAGATGCTGTTTTTTATTTACCATTAACCTAAGCTGCTACAGGTCAAATTGGCAATGTAGCTAACGAACTGTCGTTATGGGAAGTCGTTTGTTTTTATTGCCTCTTGTTCGGCAGCATCTGATAAAAATCAGCTTTGTTTTTGGAGTCCTGGCGAACATGTAATGCAGGTCGATGCACTAGTTAGTGTTCCGTAGGTCAGCATCATAATACAGCCAGCAAGCTATATCCTTTTGTGTATGTGTGTTTTCAGACGCAACTGCTAGTAATGTTGCTAGTCCATGTCAGTGATCCAAACAACAATGAATGACATCTGACGGGAATTACCTGAAATCTGTTTATGATATGCTAATAAGGCTGTTCAGAACACTAAATTGACATGTTATCATTCCCTATCTGCCTGTAAACAGGGTGATTGCGATTGACGTTCCGTTAGATCATGCATATCAGAATACGATGTAGATGACTATTGATGTAGATGACTGATTAATGTACATCACATAATGTTATATTTTGTACTTTAGTTAAAAACTAATACTGTCTTTAGAGAAATAAACATTGTCGTCTTTCCTTTCATAAAGTAAGGCTTCTTCAAGCTTCAAGGCTTTATCTCAATCATTCTGCAAAGGAACTTTGTTGTCAACTACTTGTCTTGCTGAAAAGCAAACATTAACACTTGATTTTGTTCACAGATTTCCTGTTTAAATTCCTTGTCATAGGAAATGCAGGAACTGGTAAATCGTGCCTCCTTCACCAGTTCATAGAAAAGAGATGTGAGTTCAGTCAAACCTTCTGATTTCAAAATTACAATGTGCTTCCCATTGTTTTTTTTACCTATTTATTTATTGTAGTATTTCCTTTTTGTGTTGGATGATGAATTATTTCATGATTTCATCAGTTTTCTCTCATCCCTCTTCTTGCTTTTCCAGTCAAAGAGGACTCGAATCACACAATAGGTGTTGAGTTTGGCTCTAAAATCATCAGTGTGGTGAACAAGTTTGTCAAACTGCAAATCTGGGACACAGCGGGACAAGAGAGGTTCAGGTAATACAGACCTTATGCCTGTTGCTACCTTTCTTCCTTTTATTTCACAGTGTCTCAACAGGTTCACTGTAAAATGACAAGCTCATCATTGGACATTAGTCCTCTTACCAGTCCTATCTCACCTCTCCTCTCTCAGTGCCATCTGCCTCCCAATCATGTAATCCATCTATGTGTGTTTGGGAGGCGGCAGCACACAGCCTCCTATCGTTTGTCAGCTCGGCTGTATTGGACAGAGTGTTTCTCATCGCATCTGCCAGCACCATCCATCCTGCACAGCCTTTGATGGGGGAAAAGTGCTGGCAGCTGCGTAGAGCGGCATCCAGTTATCAGCAGTAACTTCGGTTCCCTCCACCATCTGGCTTTTGCCTGCTTGTTGGCTTTATAGAGAATATCTCAGTGTTTAGCCCAAATATTTTTGTGTTTAGACCAAATATCTCCCGTTAAGTCCAAATATTTCTGCATTTAGCCCAAATAATTGTGTGTTTCGTCCAAATATGTGAGGGCTGTGAAGCTGTTGTTCTTCTTTAGAAGAGCTGCTGTCAAACCGCTCTTATTGAAGGGTATTTACTGCTTTTGTGTAACTGACAGAATAAAAGTGTTTCTTTTACATAGCAACCAGGCAATGTTACTACTAGTCAGCAGAATGCCGTTTAATGGCTACCTTACATGAATACATGTGGCACCTTCAGGTA
Organism: Coilia nasus; assembly: GCA_027475355.1. Classification (NCBI taxonomy): domain Eukaryota; kingdom Metazoa; phylum Chordata; class Actinopteri; order Clupeiformes; family Engraulidae; genus Coilia; species Coilia nasus. The sequence goes on along the minus strand of CM050204.1, from coordinate 4,637,280 downwards.
TGTTTGTGTATAGATGGAGCTCAGTGATGTATCTTTTGGGAACAAGTATCAGTCTAAGTAGTATCGAATGGACAGCAAATCATTACACTAGTTTGGACACTCGGCTGTTTTAAAACAGAGCAACGGTTCATTTAAACATTAGAAGCTCAGGAGAGAGTGTTTAAGCACAGCATAGAACAAAATGCCTTTTATTGTTACTATACACATGTGCAATGAGACTAAAAGCAGCGCATTCTTCAGTGCAAATGTGCAGAATATTTACAACATAGAATAAAGTCAAATAAATAATAGTGCAAGAAAAGATGCAAGGATAAAAGGGGGGGGGGGGGGGGGGGGGGGGATTGTGCACAGTTCTGAGACACCATTTACACTGGTTACATATACAGGAATAGAGGAGGTTTTTATATACATTGTGATGCAGTGTTATGCAGTTGTGTGGATATTGCAAATTATTTCAATATTTTACAGTAATGATGGTCCTATGGCATGAGTAGTGGATATTTGACAGAGAGAATAACAATATTGCACAGCATGCAGTAGGGATGCAAACAATTAATCGACTATCGATTAATTGTTGATAAGAATTTGGTCGAATAAATTAAATTAGCTGTCAGTTAATTGTTTTCACTAGTGGTATCGCTAAAGGAGGGCGCCGTTGAGCGCAACGTGAAATGCTAACGCGACACTGCTCAAAAGACATGAAGCGGTCAAGACAAAAAGAAGCCAAATGTACTCTGCATGGTGCTAAGTTTAAATACAACAGTTCAACTACTTCACTGAGTTACCACCTCAACGACATGCAGCTGTGCTTCATGGAACAAGTGCATCAGAACAACCTGCAATTACAGCACTGTTGAGAAGGCGAGCATGTGATGATAGGAGAGCAGAGGGCATTACTAACAGGATATGCACCATGATTGCTATGGCCATGACCCAGATGTTAGTTCCATGCCTTTGGTAGTCAAGCTAGCTATTCCAAAGTTCTGTTAAGCCTTGCTTAGCAAAATCACATTCGTAGAGAGTCTCAACAACACTAAAAGACGATCTTAGAGGCATGTAACGTTGCAACTCTGTGTTCTTCCGTCTGCTCGTCATTTGCTAAAGCTGTCACATCTTTACTGTTTGTTTACAGTTCACCACGAACTTGGCGCATTGGCGCATAAACGCGATATGGTCGGAAAGCAGTGACAACTTCATAGGTGTGCCTGCAGAAAATTAATAACCGTTATAAAGAACGATTCACAATAGGGAGGGAAAGTAATCTCATCGCCCCCTGCTGGTTGCGTTCCCCACCTCTATATCGAAATGAATGGGATGTTTTCTTCAAAAACTTACATTTCTGCTCACACTCCAAAGTTAAGATAGTGGCTTTCATATGATATGCATGCTGGGCAGTTCTATCGATTCAGGTGGTCATACTTTCTTTTTTTTACTAATCTGAATTGTTTTTAATGTTAATTAAAAAGCTGATAAAGGACTACACTGAACGATAGGCGCGTGTATGACGTCACCGCAAAATCTGGCGCCTGCCCAAATCTAACAGTTAGCTGCCGGCGAGAGAAGTAAGTGAAACCCAACGATTGTGTACATGAAACTCATCTGATTATAAGAATCCACAACCGTAGCTTTATGGAATCTTTATGAAATGTGAAAACTGGCATTCATTTGTTTCTCCGTGGTTGCAATCAGTCACGAATTACAGCATGGTGAACTTGTGTTTACTGACGTAACGGGAGCGACTCAAAGTTGTAGTCCGTTTATGACAAGTTAGGCACAATTTAGATTTTTTAAAATAGGACGAAATTTCACACAATCCTTTCACAGTTAGTAGATAATCCCCATATATAGCCTGAAAAATATGTCTGGTGCACAAGTTCCGTGTCATACCTTTGTGGGATTTTTAAAAAAATCGGTCTATGGGATTTTTAATAGGATCGCTCTGGGGATAGGAACGCCACCGCTAGGATCGCTGTGTTCCACTTTCCCTCCCTATATGAAATTGAAGGAAGCCGTGGTATAAAGATAAATAGTATTCGGTTTAGCTCTCTATTTAGAATGTCCTCTGTTTCTTTTTATGTTTCTAATAAATAAATATTTCAAATGCAACAAATGAGCCAGTCCACAATTTAGTTTCATGTCAAAGTAGCCGTAATTTCTGTAAAGAATGTATTTTGTTATACAACATTAATGCATTTGCCTGCACTGTGTTCCTAATGGTAAATGCTAAATTTGCATCCCTAGTATACAGATATTGCATAGTGTTTTGATAACATTAAATATTAATATTGTACAGTAGAAGATAGAAGGAAGTCAGAGGGGAGTCTGTGCATGTGTTAGTTCCGGTTATGGCTTTAGGAAGAAATACTGCTCTTGAGTCTGTTAGTCCTTGTTGTGGTGCACCTTTAATGGCTCCCTGAGGGCAACAGGTCGAACAGATCAAAGCCAGGGTAGGAGCTGTCCTTGATGAAGGTTTTTTGCTTTGCTGAGGCAGTGGGAGGTGTAGATGTCCGTCAGGGAGGGGAGAGGGCAGCCGATGATCTTCTGTGCTGCCTTTACTACTCTCTGAAGCCTCTCTCTGACTGCCATGGTGCAGTTGCCGTAGAGCTGGGCAGTATGACCAAAAATTTATATCACAGTATTTTTCAAAATTATATCGGTGTCACGGTATTTGACAGTATTTTTTTTCATTTATGACTAGGTGTTGCATGACAGTCGACAGTTATGCATGACAGTCGACAGTAATCTCCTTGTTTCTTTGGCGTTCAGAGCCAGTGCTAGGCAACATACAAGGATACAAGGATATATTGTCACATGCAGAGCTGATTGTCGGTGAGTGCCGTGGACATGATCAAAATGAGCGACAAAATGAGGGGGGGGGGGGGGGGGGGTATGGAGGTGGGGTGGCATTGATGATGGTCAGTGGGTGACTATTTCCAGGATGAGAGGAGTCCTTCAAAATAGTTCGGGCCCTTAAAATTACTGTTATAGAATAGATGTCTTGCAGAGCAGGGAGATGAGTTATGATGGTGTGTTCAGCTGTACGTACTCGTACTACTCTCTGCAGAGTACTGCAATCTCTGGCTATGGAGCTGATGATGCTACCTGTTAGTACACTGTCTACAGCTGAAGTGTAAAAGGTCTTCAGGACAGACAGTGTTTCCTGTAGCATTTCTTTCAAGGTCGGCGGGCAGGACAACGCTAAATCCACAACCAACCGATGCACTGATCTGACTTTTTCAGTTTAGATACTGATTCTGAAATCTGGAATATAGCATATCATATAGCCCATTCTCCTAACTCGACATTATTTTCTAACAAAGACAAGAAAAATAATAATTCATAGACATCTATGATAAAGTGTTATGTACGATATCAATAAAAAGCGTGCGCCAGCAATGTAATTCGGCTACATTGTATTTGATGTTTCTAGGTAGAGACGTTCTTATAGGCTAAGGTCTAATTAGGCACCTGTCTCTTCAAATTTCTCCTCATGATCCTAACATGACAGGAACCAATGTTGTAACTTTGTTTCTGTTGTTTCTGTGTGGCTATGGATGTTATAACAAATACACAAATAGACGTATACTGTGACCAAATTTGTCCAAGGGATACGTGCTACTTTAATTTGTCATTCATAGAATAATTGTAGTGATCTGCTAAAAAATTTGCTCTATTTTGAATCTATTATTACCATTGCATGTTACTTTGATATTCCTGTGAACCTTAAAGGCAAGCTGCAGACCATTTTGTGTGATTCTGTTCGCCGTCCAGTTTGGTAAAAATGAGCCAGCATATCTGCTGGAAGAGTTGTTAGACAGAAACACCATGGGCTGTGTGGTCTGACTACTGCTGGCTTTGCAGTCATGAGTGTAGATTCTGTACAACAGGGGACTCAAGATGCAGGCTTTGGGAGCTCCAATGCTGATGGTTAATTTGTCAGATGTCAGACCAACTACTCTAACCACTTGTGAGTTTAGTAAGAAAGTCGAGTATCCAGTGACATAGGGGGCTCTGTTTTCACGATCATTTGCGCATTGTCTGAAGTCTGTTGTGCTTTTGGGGCGTTCCCCAGACAATATGTTATTTTGACGACGGGAAACGTGAACATTGCGCCTGGCGCATGGTTTAAAAGGGTTTGTCTTAAGTTATGTCATTAATCTTTTTTTTTTTTTGGAGACTGATCTGCTCGTGCATGAGCAGTTGATCTTCGGGGATGGAAGAATCCCACCAAAACCCTCATGCATTTGTTACAGATTGCTCAATAAATGTGCATTATTGCAAAATGTTTGTGAGCGCTTAATAAATCATTAGATTAGGCTACTCAAAAGAGCTAAGTCGTATGCAAGTGGACATCTTTTTGGAACTTGAAGACGTTTCACCTAGTGTATAGCTCACAACGGCAGTTCACGCATTAACCATGCTTTCAGTGGATAGCCATTGTCCCCTAACAGCCACTCATCAAGAAGGGGATCCCACTGGTTATATGCCAAAGTGTTATGCGTCCATAAAATAGCTTTTCAACAAAAGTGACTGCGTGACTGACTACAAACCAGGTTTTTGTTGGTCATTGGCAGACTTGCTTTTTGCGTCCTTATTGTAGCGTCTGGTGAGCTTTACGCCAGACCACACCTTTTCTTTTAGCTGACACGTCCGTGAGGGTATAGTGTCGTCATCTATCTAGACGTAAATTTCTGCCGAAAAAAACGAACAATGCGCTCGCACAGAATAGTAATGACAGCATGCGCATGTTGCAAATGCACAGTGCGCCATGGCATAGGGCCCAGTGTGGTTTTTAGTCCCAGGGCCTTTAACTTCAGACCAAGTGTTACAACCAGTTAAACCAGGATAACATACAAAGATCAAAAGTCAAACGAGCTCAAATCTAGGGATTTATTTACAATTAAGGAATTTACAATTAAAGAAAAACGGTAACCAAAAATAAAGACAAACAACTAAACAACGGCATAAGCTGCTAGCGTGAAGGCCACCCATCTCTCCTGGTCACAGCTTCCAGTTTAAAGAACACATCGCCAGGTAGCCGACAGAACTTCACCTCCCTCCAACAGGTAACACCTAAAGCACAATTAAAGGAAAAATACAGGCCCCAGCCTTAGGAGACATCACAGACACCTAGAGGTAGGAGAGGGACATAACAGCTCCAAACCGAAATGGTGAGTATAGTCTCCATTAATTTGAAACTATTTACAATACACCATGATGCACCGCATCCACTGCATAGGTTGCGTGCAGTGCAATTTCAGAAACAAAAAGAATACAGCCATACTGTAATATTATATATTAAGTAAAATTAAGAAACAGCATAAAGACAAAGTTACACACAACAGAGAACAACACCTTCACAATCATACAACGCAAAAAGAAACACACCAAAATGACAAAACACAAAACAAAAACAGGACATACAGTTTGATCACAACCGTAGACATGAAAATAGGCTAAGGCGCTGTTGACAAAGCATAGGCCAAAATGTTGTCAGTGCCACGAACATGTCTGATCTCAAGGTTAAAAGGTTGCAAGAGACGCTGATTGGCATTGCGTATGCGATGGAGGGTCATGATCACTGAACACGACTATCTTCTGGCATCGTTCAGACCAAAGAAACGGGACCTTCGGGATAAGTAAGTGGGTGAGTGGAACAACTACCACAGAAAAGTTCCTACAGAACCCACAATAGTAGTCCACCATTCCAAGGAAATGACGCAACTCATGACGGTCAACAGGGGCAGGAAAACTGGAGATGGCAGAGACTTTTGCATCCAACGGACGCACTTGACCCCGGTCCACGACTTGTCCAAGATACGTCACCGTGGCTTTTCCGAACTCGCACTTAGCCAAATTGATGGTGAGTCTGGTGGCAGAAAGTCTATGGAAGAGCTCACGAATCTGATCGACATGAGAAGACCATGAACCACTATGATGAAGAACTATGTCATCCAAATAGGCTTCACAGCCTGGTAAACCAGAAAAACATTATTAACTAGATGTACCGCATAGCGGTACATGGTATGACCGCCGCAGTGTATTGAAATGTGGGAACTGTTGGTATGATGAGTGTGTGGAAGAGCAGTGTTGTGAGGTGAGAATTTGTGTGGAAATTATTTCCTGGAAGTGGGCATGAATGTGGGTTTTGAATGAATGACATTGTGTGTGTTTGTATAGTGTGTAGCAGTGATTTCTGAAAGGAATAGGCAAAACTAGATGTACCGCATAGCGGTACATGGTATGCCCGCCGCAGTATATTGAAATGTGGGAACTGTTGGTGTGATGAGTGTGTGGTAGAGCAGTGTTGTGAGGTGAGAATTCCTGTGGAAATGATTTCCTGGAAGTGGGCATGGATGTGGGTTTTGAATGTGTAGTGTGTAGGACTGATTTGTGAAGGCAAGGAATCGGCAAAATGAGATTTTGTACAATTACAGCGCCCCCTATGGACCAAATTTTATGGCATGTTCTGTGGTGTTAGAGGTCTTTGTGGTGATCGTGCATGATGTATTTTGTGCAGTTCCCACCTTCTCGGTCCAAGATATTGGCAACTCAAAATCCCAATTTTTGCATTTACCCTTATCACTAGGTGGCGCTATGCTTCAAGTGAGAGTTTATGGGCTGGGTCAATATGCCTCTGTAACACCTACATACTAACACAAAATCGTTGTCTTGGGCAAAATTGTTGACGAGTTATTTAACAAAAACTGTTTTTCAACACCTAGCTTCGGCGATAAACATCGCCCCCTATGACGAAATGTCACAAAATTTAGTACACATGAAAAGAAAGCTGTTTAGAGATGGCATGTCAACTTTGACCAAATTTCAGCAATTAAAAGCCAAGATATGGACTTTTGAAGAATTTTAAGCTACGTGTTAAATGTTCATTGACGTGTAACTTTGAAACGGTTTATCTCAAGATAAATCCTTTGATAACTTTTTGTCAGCATTGTCTGTAGATGACGTATACCAAATTTGGTGAGATTCACATGAACGGCCTATGACGAGTTCGTTCAAATTCGTTTTCACAATGTTAAAATTTCCCGGAAATTGTTTTCGTTGGAAGTGGGCGTCGACCAGTGCTTTCAATGCGTGAGGGTCAATAGATTTCACAATAAAAAAAAAGTTGTTGTAAACGTTAGCATTCTCTAGATAACAGGCAAAATTACATTTTTTACAATTACAGCGCCCCCTATGGACCAAATTTTATGGCATGTGCTGTGATGTTAGAGGTCTTTGTGGTGATCATGCATGACGTATTTTGTGCAGTTCCCACCTTCTCGGTCCAAGATATTGGCAACTCAAAACACCAATTTTTGCATTTACCCATATCACTAGGTGGCGCTATGCTTCAAATGAGTGTTTATGGGCTGAGTCGATACGTCTCTGTAACACCGACATATCACAAAAATTTCATGTCATTGGGTGAAACGTTCATTGAGTTATTCAGCAAAAACTTTTGCCGTTCTCCCCCTCTTTGACGGACCCTGGCAAAGCGGGGGGGGGTGGCCCTTGGGGACCAAAAGCTTCTAGTCGCTCAAAAAGTTCTAGGGCTACATGCCTACAAAGATTCATGTCCCCCGTACATCCAGTGTCCCGGAAATCGTTGACGGAAAATCGGTGAAAAAAAATTAAAAAATAAAAATAATTTTTTTTTTAAAAAAGGGAAAAAAGTCCCGGCAACACTATAATGACCGCTTTCGCTAGCTTCGCTAGCGGCGGTCATAATAAGGCACTGAAACTAGCCTGGTGCGTTGCGCATCCCAAACGCCATGACGCGATAAGAAAGAAAATCATCAGGCATAACAAAGGCAGAGATTTCCCTAGCCCTAGGTGTTAAAGGAGTACTTCCACGAGAAACCGTTTAGTACTTGCTCTTTTGAAATACGACAGGTCACCCCGAGTTGCATGTGCATGCTGCACATGAAAATGTTCTTCTAATCCGATTGCCTCCATTAGTCAGTGAAAGAAAGTAGCCGGAAAAACGAGTGAATAAAAAAAAGGCCAACAAAGTGACGTAGGTTTGTAAATTAGAAAAAGCTATGCCACAGTTGTGATTACTGGAGAAGTGTTGTTGCAGCACACATTCACTTAGCGAAGTATAGGTAAGTATGTGTGTTTGTGTAGAACGTTTAAATCAGGGGTGCTCACTAATTTTTGGCTGGCGAGACTCTTTAAAACTGCCATGTCTCCGTGATCTACTGAGGATGATGATGACGAAGACGACGATGGTGATGATGAAGATGATGATGATAAATCACTCAGTATGCGTTTCATATGTACCTTTATGCACTTTATTGATATGTTTGTTTATTGATATACATGTTTCATTACACATGCAACATAGTTAAAATATATGCATCCATGCATAAACCTTCACAGCACAACTTTAATGCAATTGTATTATGATATAATGGACGTTTACAGCACAATTATAATAATACATTTGTATTACTTTCGAATGAACCTTTAGAGCACAACTCTAATACATTTGTAATTATCTATTGCCAAGACTTAATTAATCTGATGATGACCTGCACTGGAGGGAGTCTGACAGGGTTGCATAGAGCTGCTGTGTGTAGCGCGCACACTGACAATTTGCGAACATGTCCTCCCTGCTTTCTCCAGCTCCGATGCGAGGTTTCGGAAGTTTCCCAACTTTGAGGACAGCAATTTTATTTTTCGTTTGAATGCATTAGCTGAGCTGATCATGTCTTATGTCGACCACGCTTTTGTCTTTTCGTTGCAGCTCCAAATTAAGTTCGTTCAACATGTTAGTAAGATCAGTTACAAACGCCAAGTCTAGCAGCCACCGATTGTCATTAAGTTGCTTGTGTTCCGCATGTTTAGTGACAGGAAGAAACTCCTTAATCAACGGACAGAGCTGTCGAAATCTCTGCAAGAATTTCCCCCTACTAAGCCATCTCACGTCGGTGTGTAGCAAGAGGACAGAATAGTTAGTAAGCCTCTTCCAACTGTGCATGGAACAGACGCCTTTGAAGAGACCTCGCTCGAATACAGCAGGCTATTTTGGTTGCGACATCAACGATCTCTGTCATGCATTTTCCGCATAATGAAGTGACTGCTGCCCTGTAAATGGCATTTTTATTTTCCTTCACATTTCTCAGTTCGCTTTTCACGGGGAAGTCACTGTCATAGTTTTTATGAACAGTATGGGCTAGATACAAGTTAGCGAACTAGCTAGGACTCCTTCTTTGCTGCAGTTTTCCAGTAGCCGTTCTAGTTGTTATGATAACCAACCTAACAAAAAAATGAGACAACAGGCGATCGACGTAGTGAGCACCCCTGGTTTAGATCTTCTATTTGGTTCGCTATGACCGAATGGGCTTCGAATGATTGTAGCCTGTGACTAGCATAGCCATTCTCCCTGCTCCACCTTCTCCACCAAACTAGAACAGAATGAAACAGAAACACTAAAGCATTTTTTTCACCAAAACCGGCTCACAGGGCATTCATTAGTACTAGAGACCACCGTGAAATTAATGAAAACACGATAGAAGTACACTTTTAAGGGGATCTGCCAATACCCTTTCAGCAAATCAAATTTGGCTGCAAATCCAACGCGGTCAACAGTCATCAAGCCTGGGGAGTGGATAACAATCAGGCTTAATGACGGCATTGACACGCCTAAAATTGGTACAAAACCGAAAAGTGCATTCCAGCTTCTCAACAAAATACATGGGGAGCTCCATGCACTCATACTAGGCTCAGCGATTTTATTATCAAGCATATACGTCACCTTCTTCTTTAAAATAGCCCACTTTAGGGGGTTGACGCGATACGGGTGTTGCTTGATTGGAGCTGCAGAGCGAACATCAATTTCATGATGCATGACGTGTGTTTGAGTGGGAATGTCATTTAAAAGCTCTGGGAATTGATGTATTACTCCCAACAAATCAGCTCTTTGGGTCTCGGATAGATGTAGAAGATGATAGCTTAAAACCAAGAGCATTTCAGAATTGTTTAACTGCCCAACAACTACAGCACTACAGGCTACTCTCAAGGTCTTCACTCTCCTCTACCAACGCAGAGATCAGCACCCCTGCGTCACTGGACAGCGGACGATCAATAACAGAGCCAGCCAACACCGACTCGAGAAGGATTGGCATCACGCTGGTAAAAAGGCTTGAGCACATGACACACATGCCTCTGCTGACGACGGTCTGGCATGGCAATTACATAGTCACATACGGACCACTAAAACGAGCTTGTAGCGCAGATCCTAAAATGGGAAGAAGTACGAGAACTTTATCGCCCACTTTAAAGTGGCGATCAACAGCTTTCCGGTCATACCACTGCTTCATTTTCTTGAGCCAACTCACGGGCATGATATAGACGAGCACAGACATTTGAAACGTGTCAAAATGTCTTTTGCAAAATTATCACAATAAAACTGATCTTTTAAAACCACCAAAATGTCTTGTGGTGTATGTGCAAAAACAAGATCAGCGGGACTAAAACCTGGATTCCTGCCTCACCTCTCTACAGGCAAAAAGTAACCAGGGTACAACGCCTGCCCAATCCTTCCCAGTCTCTAAGCAATAGGCACACAACATACTTTTGATTGTCTGATGTTGTTGTTCCAATGCACCTTGACTAGCGGGGTGGTAGGCAGAGGAAATGTTGTGCTGCATTTTCAGTTGCTTTAAGACACGAGCAAAAATGGGGGACATAAAATTAGACCCACGTACAGTCTGAAAGATCTTAGGAAGACCGAACAAAGAAAAAAAACTTCCGTTGCGTCAATTTAAAGAACTTCCGTTCTGTCAAAACATTTTTAGCTGTAACTTTACATAGAGGAACGGCCTCTGGAAAACATGTAGCCACACACATCATGGTGAGCAAATATTGATAACCACTTCTTGATCTCACGAATGGACCAACAATGTCAACAATGACATGATCAAAGTGCTGCCCAATGGCTGGAATTGGGTACAGTGTAGCGGTATGAATCGTTTGATTGGGTTTATCAATAAGTTGACACGTTTTACATGTTTTGCAAAAATTAACCACAACCCTTTTCACACCGGGCCAATAAAAATGCTGACTGAAATCTGGCTGAAAGTTTTTGCAATACCCTAATGTCCGGCAATGCCATCATGAGCTACACACAATATTTTGTCTCTGTACACAGACAGGATCACAATCTGATGGGCAGAATTCCACTGGTCAGGTACATTATAAGGCCTCCATTTCCTCATCAAAATACCATTTTGAAAATAAAAACAGATATCTGACGAGGCAAGAGATACAAGAGAGGAAAGACACATATCTGCTTTTTGAGCAGTGATTAATTTCATGCGAGACAGATGAACAGAGGCTTTTCTAGTAGTTTTTGACTCATCACCAGAATCAACCAAAGAAGTAGTAGACAAAGAGACTTCTTTAGCTGGTTTTGACATCTCACCAGAATTACACAAGAAAGAATCTGACAAATTAATATCAATAACACGAGACAAACACTCTTTTCCCTCCGGGGCAGTAGCTTTTTTAGACATCGCGCATGTAACCGTGCAGGCAGGAAAAACATCGGGGTGATTGCGCACACAATCATGATTGGCTGGCTTGACAGGCACAGCAACCACTTGAGGTAACACTTCCCCCCCACACAGAATTTCGGTCAATGTCATTTCCAAGAATGAAAGTTATACCTGGAACAGGCAAGGATAGACAAACACACCGAAATTGTACCAGTAATCACATTAGATTTCAGGTAAATGTGATGGAGTGTCACAACAGTACAGCCCATTTCAAAGCCTCAGACCAACACACTTGCGCCAGTTTTAGTTGCGTCAGACAAGGGCAAAATGCCCTGCAAGATGAAAGATTGTGCAGCACTGGTGTCCCGCAAAATACGAAGATGCGTCTGCATGTGATGTTAAGACAGGGTATGAGCCTTTGCCCAGTGATAAAAATCAAACTCAGGACAAGATGAGAGAAGAGAGGATTTTGAAACTGTTTTAATTAAGTGGAATCCCTTTGCAGCATTTTTCTTTTTCAAAACGCCACAATCGTCCAAAACATGTCCTGGTCGTTTACAGTAATAACACACCTGCTCAGACGTATTAGATGACTGGACTTTATCACTAGTGGGCAAAGACCACTGAGGCCTGTGTCTGTTAAGTTAAAACATATTCATCAGCAATAACAGCAGCGGCACGTAATGTATCAACCTGGCGCTCATTAAGGTAGACTGAGACGGCACTGGGCAAGCAGGTTTTAAACTCTTCAAGCAGAATCAACTCACGCAATGTATCCAGACTATCTACCCCTTTTGAAGAGCACCAACAGTCAAAAAACGTTTCTTTTTCCTCGAGCAAACTCAACATAAGTTTGCTGATCAGTCTTCTTGTAACGCCTAAAGCTCTGTCTGTAGGCTTCACGCTCAAAATACATGCAAGCGGGCGAAGCGGAACGTTCCATTCTTTTCAGTTGGGAGGCGGCAGGTGGTGACGTAGATTAGCGAGGCGGGCGAAAAAGTTGAGCTCTGCTGAACTTTATGCAAATGAGGAGCGGCGTTTGCCAAGCGGTAACCAATGCCATCGTTTCAAATGACTTTTCAGTTGGAAGGCGGCAAGTGGAAAGATAAACATTTAAAAATGAACGTATATAAAATTTTAAACAGTGCCGTGGTTAACATTATATTGACATGCCAGAAACAAAAACAAAGGGTGGAACTAGTTTTATATGCCTACTCACATCAAAATGGGCAGATGGAAAAAAATCCATATTATTCTCTAAAGCCTTTGCTTCAAGCCGCCGCAACTCCAGTTTGTTTTCAGAGGCTTTTAGGTGCAACTCTTCTCTCTGATTATCCAGTTCTTTCTCAAGAATGGAAGCTCTTTCAAATGAATAGCCTTTTAAGTCACCAGGTGGCAGGATTCCCTTCTCAACCAAATAGGGTAACAAGACAGACTTAACAGTGTTTTTCAGACGTTTGTCACTTCTGCTTAACTCAAGCTGAAACAATGTCGCTACCCCTGTTAATTGTTCTCTCGTAAGACGATGAAAAACATCCACTGATGGATTTTCAACGAAATCCAGCACGACCACAGACATGATTAACAATATCACAACACAAAACAAGTAAACCAAAACAAATGGCTGCAATTCATAAACTTCAAACAAAGTGGCCACGAAAATCCCCTAAAACTAATGCCCATGGAAAAAAACTATGGGGTAGACCAATACCACGCCAGCACAATTTACTACAGGAGGATATGGGATTAGACAAAGAAAGGATCAAAATCCAGAAAACACAGCAGCCCAAAAGTGTAATCCCTAAACAAATATCAACCTGCACAACACTACAATCGCAGTGCACAAAATCTCAAGGCGTCAAACAAAAGAGCACATAAACTGGGTGATTTGCTGCTGCACCACAACCCCTACTTACCTATCCAAAAAAAAAAATCAATACCCGTTAAACTCGAGAGGACACAGCAGACCATAGATACAGCCAGCTGCAACCCTCCGAAACAGACTGATTGAGGATTACCACCAGAACAGAACAAACTAAAATAATAAAGTAGCGGACTTCATGTCCACTCGGCAGCTACATGATTATGATGCACACTACTACACCCAGTAAACAGTTTTCACCAAAACTTGCCATATCCCACTACACAGGTCCACTAGGGAACAACTGTACAAGTTCACATTGTGTTACAACCAGTTAAACCAGAGTAACATACAAATACCAAAAGTCAAACAAACTCAAATCTAGGGGTTTATTTACAATTAAGGGATTTACAATTAAAGAAAAATGGTAACCAAAAATAAAGACAAACATCTAAATTCAGGACGGGAAACAACGGCATAAGCTGCTAGCGTGGAGGCCACCCATCTCTCCTGGTCACAGCTTCCAATTTAAAAAACACATCGCCAGGTAGCCGACAGAACTCGACCTCCCTCCAACAGGTAACACCTGGAAAGCACAATCAAAGGAAAAATACAGGCCCCAGACTTAGGAGACATCACAGCCACCTAGAGGTAGGAGAGGGACATAACACCAAGTTGAGGTGTAAACTTAGTCAGTGAAAAGCATATAATGCCCTTTTCCCTCCTCCAGGTGAGTTAGGTTAGGGTGGTGTGTAGGAAATTGAAGGTATCTTCTCTGGACGTGTTGGCTCTGTAGGCAAATTGGAAGTGTCGGAAGGAATTTGGCAAGCAAGAGCAAATCATGTTTTTCACAATCCCCCCGAAACACTTCATCACTGTAGACTACGATTAGTACATGTAAGTACCATGAGATTGGCACACACAGGGGCGCTGTATTTTTACAAAAAATCAATGTTATGCATTGAAAATACCCATCAATGCCCACTTTCAACAAAAATAATTTCCCACAAAAACTGAAAGTGAAATTAAATGAACTCGACACATGTAGGGCAGCCAAAAAACAATAACATGTGGTGATCATACCATGTACAAACTACACAGTACATCTAGTTTTGGTTTGTCACTGTCACCGTGGAAACATGGAAACATGCCAAGTACAATGATACTTTATGCATAGCAGGCACAGGTTGCAGGAGATGGAGGAGCCCTCTTGATGGCTTTCGAAAGGAAGGGAAGCAGTGAAACCGGCCGATAGTTTTCAACCTGGATGGGGTTGAGCGTGGTCTTTTTTAGTAGTGGGGTAACCCTTGCCTGTTTGAAGGCGGCTGGAAATATACCTGAGGACAGTGAAGCATTCATCACGGATGTGATCGATGGGACTACTGTTGGGGCGATAGTTTGAAGCAGATTCAAGTGGGACAGGGTCTAGTGGGCAGGTAGTAGGACGGTTGCCAGTGATGAGTTTGGATACATTGCTTTCAGAGAGAGGGGTGAATGAGGAGAGTGTTGCATTGTTGACCGGGGGATGTAGCAGATTGTGACTGGGTGGGTCACAGAATTGATTGCTGATAGCTGGTACCTTTTCTGTGAAGAAGGAGGCAAAGCATTAGGCATTAGGCTACATAGCCTACCTTACCAGTTGTTCTCGTTTTCACGAAAACCTGGTGTTTTTTATTAAGTTGACATTATTATTCACGGGAAATTAATCATTGTCTTCATTCATAAATTGTGTACACACTACAAGGACTCCATCACTCAAACTAAATCTGACTACTACTCCACCTTAATCCACTCCAACGAAGGAAACACCAAAACACTGTTCACCCTGCTCAACAAAATCATCAAGCCGCCTGACTCCCTCCCCAACCACCTGTATTCTGCTGAAACTTGCAATGCACTCATGGACTTCTTCAATGAAAAAATCCACAAGATCCACCAACACCTAGGGCTGGGCGATATGGCTGAAATCTGTATCACGATAGAAGTGTTTCATATCGGTCAATATCGATAATTATTGAAACATTGTGTGACCTAATTAAAATAAGTAACAGGAGGGAAAAAATCTAAATTTAAACATTTTTATTTTTAACTTAACCTTCCTCTGACAGGCAATAAGCATTCAGGCAAAATGACTGTCAACACACGTTCAATGTTATGATCACAATGAAAACTGAACAATTATCAATAAGCTAATAAAGTGCTTAACAAAGCTGAAGTGTTATAAAGACATGTGCAAAGTGTTAAATGTAAACATAGTGAAACCTGATACCTGAGAAGAACTATCATATATGTATATAGTTTTACTGCATAATTTGCAGACAACATTTGTCTGACTACGATGAGATTTGTAAACTCCAAAAAAGCTGCCATACTGGTGAGCAGACCTTTCTGTTCTTAGGGCTCATTCACACCAAACACTCTGCGTATTCAGCGCGTGGCCGTTTTCTGTCCGTATTCATTTAGAATGCATGTTAACAAATTAGACTCTTCACACCGCACGCGTGATCTGAGCGTATTCTGTCCCTATACAAACATATTGTATTCTGATACGCGCTGTACACGCTCAAGTTGGTGTGAATGAGCCCTTATCCACATTTTCCTCGCTCGTCGCAGTGGCACTCATCTTCCTTTCTTGACCATGCTGTTTCTGGAAAAAAACACGACTACGAGACAAGAGATGGCACAACCAAACACGATACTGTGACATGATTGGCTATTAGCGTGTCACTCCACATACGTTGCTAGGCTACAGAGGATGAGTGCCTTTGCTCATGCAACCAAGCTTGCTTCGCAACAAAGATTTAAAGCGGCGCTAAATCAGAGAGGGCTCTGACTAAACTTACACCGTTTTCTTAAAAAAAAAACATTCTATCGGAATATTCTATCGAACGCATTTTCTATTGTTATCGAGTAGGTGTCTATCGAGATACATATCGTTATCGTTTTATCGCCCAGCCCTACCAACACCTCAACTCTAACCCCCCTTCTCTATCCTCCACGGAACTCTTCCCCCTCCACCAGTTGTTCTCCTGCTTTCTGCTTCCAGAGCCCTCTGAAATTGCTGACCCCATCACTAAGTCCAAGCCCTCCACTTGTCAGCTTGATCCCCTACCCACAACCCTTGTCAAATCCTGCCTCCCCTCTCTCCTCCCCATCATATCTGCCATCATCCACTCTTCGCTCACCTCTGGAACTGTTCCTTCACTCTTCAAAGTTGCTGCTGTTACCCCCATACTTAAAAAACCTGGTTCTGATCCCACCGACTAAAACAACCTCCGTCCTATTTCCAACCTCCCTTTCATCTCCAAAATCCTAGAGAAAATCGTCGCATCTCAACTCCACTCTCATTTCTCTCACAACTCCCTCTACGAACACTTCCAGTCCGCATTCCGCCCCCGGCATAGCACAGAAACCGCACTGATAAAAATTACAAACGACCTCCTCATGGCAGCTGACTCTCGACTACTCTCTATCCTCATCCTCCTCGATTTAAGCGCAGCCTTCGACACAATCTCTCACTCTATCCTCCTCCATAGACTTTCTTCCATTGGTATCACTGACACGCCCCTTGCTTGGTTTCACTCCTATCTCTCTGGCCATACTCAGTTCATTCAGCTAAAAATCCTTCAAATCCCAACCCTCCCCTGTTACCTCTGGTGTGCCCCAGGGCTGTGTGCTGGGGCCCCTCCTCTTCATCATCTACCTCCTTCCCCTTGGCAATATCTTCCGTCAATTTCACATCAATTTCCGCTGCTATGCAGATGACATCCAGCTCTATCTATCTGGAAAACCCTCTGACACTCTTCCTCCCCCCTCCCTCACTGCCTGCTTATCGGAAATCAAATCCTGGTTCACTGCCAACTTCCTAAAACTTAACAGTGACAAAACTGAAGTCCTCCTCGTAGGCACCAAATCCACCCTCTCCAAGGCTGACAGTACCTCTTTCTCAATTGACGGTTCCCTTGTCTCCCCCTCCCCACAGGTTAAGAGCTTGGGTGTCATCCTAGACAGTTCTCTATCCTTCCACGACCATATCAGTAATACCACACGGTCTGCTTATTTTCATTTGCGCAACATAAATCGTCTACGCCCCTCCCTCACCTCCCACACAGCCTCCATTCTTGTACACAGTCTTGTCACCTCGCAACTAGACTACTGCTATTCTCTATTCTTTTGTCTCCCTCAAAAATCCCTCCACAGGCTCCAATTGGTCCAGAACTCAGCTGCCCGTATCATCACTAGAACCCCTTCATTCCACCACATTACCCCTTCACTACAGCACCTACATTGGCTTCCTATAAAATACAGAATTCATTTTAAAATACTTCTACACACCTTCAAGGCCATTCACAGTCTTGCCCCTCCTTATCTGTCTGATCTCCTTTACATTGTCACTCCCTCTCGCTGCCTTCGCTCCTCCTCCTCTATCCTTCTCTCTGTCCCCTCTGCCCGCCTCAGTACCATGGGAAGTAGAGCTTTCTGCTGCTCCGCTCCCCTACTCTGGAATGCACTCCCCCCTGATATCCGCAATATTGACACTCTTCCTCTTTTCAAATCCAGACTCAAAACTCATCTGTTTCAGTTAGCTTATCCATTGTGATTATTAAATTTTTTCTTGCTCTGTTTTTTTCTCATGTTTACATTTTCTTGGCTATGTCTTCCTCTGTTGTTTACTTAAGAGTTTTTGTTTACTTACTGTCTTCTACTTTTAATATTGTTTTATCTTTGTGTAGTGTCCTTGAGTTTGTTTTGAAAGGCGCTTATAAATACAATGCATTATTATTTATTATTACATACCTGACAGAAGAAATAATCAGACCGTTGCATGAACTAGGCTTTCCCCGCTACCGTCAAGGTACAGATATGTATGCGAGACATCACATCTAATGGACGGCTCTGATTGCGCGACTGTCCTCATTATGCCCATGCAGTAAGCAGTGTGTTGATTGGCTCTTCAGGAAGGCAGTAAAATAAGTGTCAAAAATTCGCAAATCTGTAGATCCGTTTCACAAGCTCATACTTTGAGTTTTGTGCAGGAAAACAATTGCGTAGTATCGCGTAGGAGATTCACACACATGTACAAACTATTTGTACAGGTACACATTTGTTTCCACACATATACAAAATATTTCTACAAATACACATTTTTTCTCATAAAATGTGTTTGCACATACACAACATTTTTAATGGTTACATTGTATTGTTGGCAGAGTGATTACTAGCTGTAAATAGTCACCAGTGCCGATATCACCACTCTTGTCCAATCAGAAATTCAAAAATTGTTCAACTGGATCTAACTGTTTTATAATTGTTAATATAATTCTAAAAGGCATTTGAGTGGGTGAGTGCAGTTCAGTGATAGGAAGTTTATGGTGAATCTTGAATGTTCTATTGTATAATCTAGCTATTGATTCAGTAATTTCCTTTGTAGTGAGAGACCAAATTGGGAGACAGTAAAATAATGTTGGGAGAGTAATTGCATGTAAGTATGATTTAGAAACAGAAAATGTGAAATACGGTCTGACCTTGTAAACATACAGGTTAAATTTGTTTGCTAACCTATGGATGTGTTCTCGGTAGGTAAGATTTGTATCCAGGAGCACACCAACATATTTATAGGTTTTTTGTGGTCACAAGGGTTTGATTTGAGAAGGTAACAGGATCAGAGATGGATAGACTTTTCCTTTAAGAGTAAAAATACATGTATCCAGTTTTCTGGATGCTAATAGTTATGTGATTTATTTCCAACCAATCATGAAAATGAAGGTCACAAGACAATTTTGAGTTTATGGTGTCAGGGTCAGAAAGAAAAATAACAGTATCATCAGCATACAACAGACAGTTTATTATAAAAGGAAGATCATTAATATATAAAACCAAAAGCAAAGAACAAAGTTTACCTTGGGAAACACCCATGTTACACTCCATAGTCAGATTTTTCATCTTACTATTTTTTCATCTTAACAATCAATTTATCCAACAAGGTCTGATGGTTTAGAGTATCAAAGGCTTTAATATAAGTCAATAAAAACAAATCCAGTTATCTGTCCTTTGTTTAAAGAATACCGTATGAAGTTCTGCAAATAATAATGCTGACATGGTTGATCGTTTGGCACGAAAACCATGCTGAGAGTCATTGAGCCAATTGCCATTTTCAAGATACAAACTTAATTGATTACAGATGATTTTTGCAAGTTTGGACACTACTGAAAGGATCACTATGGGTCTGTAGTTTGGTTTGTTAGTAGGGCATTATATTTATAAATTGGAACGATTTGAGCAGTTTTCCATCCAGGAAGAAAAATGGAAAACCTGATACAGAGATTGATAAGATAATGAAAAAGAGGTAGAAAAGTGTTGGCATGAATTGTCAGAAAACTGATGTTTAGACCATAGATATTTTGAATATAAGAGTTTTTTAAGGAACTCAATACCTGTAAGAACTTAGAAAAAGAGAACTTATGAGGTGACAGAAGTGGGATGTAAGGAGATTGCAAATTTGGATGCCAGTTCATTCATTACAAAATAGTCATTGAAAGCACTAGCACTTTTTTTCAGAAACAGAAACAAATGTGCCATGAAGGAAAATCTGAGAATGTGGATTCTTTTTCTTATCATTTTCACCTGTGATGACTAAGTGTCTGTCATAGTTAGGATTAGAAGCTGTTTGAGTAATTTGTTCCTTAAAATAGGCCACTTTAGCCTTACGCAGTTGAGTAGTGCACTTATTTCTAATCTGCACTTATTTCTAATGACATTTACTCTTCAGTGTTTTGGTTGATCTGTATGTTTAAGTAGCTGCAGTATTTCTGAATTAACCCGAGGTTTTTATGTATTAATTTTATTTGTAAGGGACCATGTACAGCTATTAACATAAATGTTTCCTTTTGATGCGCTGTACCAGAGTTAGCCTTAGGCTAATTTACATCTGCAGTCCCCTGGCAGGGCACAATAAAACAATCAGCAGACACAGGACAACATTCAACACACAGACAATACAAATAATGCCATACATGGGCAGTACATAACAAACATAATAAAACAAACACACATGGTAAGGCCACTGTACAGACAGTCAGCACCACTGTACAGGCAGTCAGCACCACTGTACACACAGTCAGCACCACTGTGGATATGTAAAAATAAAGTATATGAAATATGTTTTGTCAGTAATCAGTGGGTGCAGTGTTAATTGGCTTTCAGTAGATGTTTCAATTGAGATTTAAGCATTTTAACATCAGTGGTGAACGTCTCACATATTGCCTCTATTGTAGTATGAAACTGGTCTAAGATTTGTTCAGGGTTATTGAGAGTTAGCTCATCACTCCAGTTAATGTTACTAATTTCAGCATTAAATTGAGGCAATTTAAGGCAATTTGGTATTTTTGTTATGAAATGAGAGGCATGCCTTTTTGGGTGTTTGATCATTTTTCTAATGGCATAAATGACTAAGTGATAAGAGATTGCGACATCTATTACTCCAGATATTTCATATTTGTAAGGCTGATTTGTGAAAACAAGATCCAAAACTGAATTTTGGGTTTTACTATATCTGGTGGGATCTTTGATTAGGCTAATTAATGAAAACCATATTTCAGTATTTCAGTGATGCAGCCATGTTGGTGTTTTTTTTTTTTTTCCTTCTCCCAGACCATGAGTTGATTTTCCTTTTTTTTTTTTTCCCCCGTGTAGGTCGGTAACCCGGAGCTACTACAGAGGGGCGGCTGGAGCTCTGCTAGTGTATGACATCACAAGGTAATGGTACATCACTCCTCAGCAGGGGCTCATCTCATGCATTCAGTACGTAGGAGTAACTTGTAACCTGATTTCTCTATCCTTCTTTCTACACACAGTCGGGAAACCTACAATGCCCTTACCAACTGGCTAACGGATGCGAGAATGCTCGCCAGCCAAAACATTGTCATTATCCTATGTGGCAACAAGAAAGACCTGGATGCAGATCGAGAGGTGACTTTCTTGGAGGCTTCCCGCTTTGCCCAGGAGAATGGTGAGAGAATTTTTCACCATCAGAAAATGCATTAATGGTTGTACAACATATTGGCTTGTAGTGCAGTCAGACAAATTACTTAAGTTGTATGTGTAAATAACAAGTACTGTCATTAAATGTTATTTTGCACTTAAACACCATATAAGCCTGAGGGTCTTTTAGGTAGGGTGTGGGTGGATTTGGGGATGTAGGAAAAACATATAAACATTTTTCAAATGCCATTTTTTTCTGAAGAGCAATATCTGTGAATTGTGACAATTGTTCTCTAATATCAGTGAGTGTGAAAAGATAATATGTGATCATTGTCATTCTTCAGTCAACAGTCAGTGACAATTGTGAAATGTACAGAAAGAAGCTTATTTATTTAGAAGCTAAATAAAGCTACCGTTATCATGTCTGTTTAACATGTTGACCACTAGAGGGCCTCATTGCATTTTGACCCTTTTCATGTACACATTGCAGTCCTTAGACCAGCTGGGTGACATTCCAACAACTTTACACAGATTAGTTCTGAATGCAAAAATAGACTACGGCTCCATCGGTGTGATTATGACCACGTAAGACCTCTAAATGGGAGCTGTGTTGTCTTTGTTCCCTGTTGTGTGTTGTGTGCAGAGCTGATGTTCCTAGAGACCAGCGCTCTGACTGGGGAGAATGTGGAAGAGGCATTTGTGCAGTGTGCACGGAAAATCCTTAACAAGATAGAGTCAGGTATTAGACAACAGTCATTATAATCAGCTCGAAAGTAGTATCATACAGCGTTTTATACTTTTTCGTATATACGTTTTCATTAAATTAATCTATTACACTTTGTAATCATATTAAAAGCTTGTACCATAGAACAATGTACATCCCTATTATAACTAATCTATTACATACTGTAAAGTCATCAATAATGTAAGTGTCTATGTCTACTGACAAAACTAGCTAAACAGTGTGTACACTAACATTCACAGTATTTGGTTTCATGCAATTTTTAGCATTATGCAACTGTAGTAGTGTAATTTATCCTCTATTTCATGGGACACTATTTTTTACTCTAATAATATTATGGGACTCAAATACAGGATTCCCTATGTCCAACTGATGATATACATACATCAGTCCGATTTGCTTCTTCCCTTCCCCCTCCCTTACCCCCTGTCCTTTAGGAGAGCTGGACCCAGAGCGGATGGGATCTGGGATACAGTACGGAGATGCAGCCCTGCGACAGCTGCGCTCCCCTCGCAGGGCACAGGCACAAAACGCACAGGAGTGTGGCTGTTAGCCGCCATAGCCACAGCTCTGGCAGCCAAGGTGAGATGGACAGTGCTTTTGGATAGCCGTTCTTTATTTGTTTAGGTTGTTCAGGGTATATTCCTATCTCATGGTACTCTGTACATATAATACATATGAAGTGAAAAGAAATACTGTCTTATAGCGCATGGGACAGTCCTCCTTATATATGGTATATGCTGGCGCACAAATGTGTGCCTATATCCTAACACACCCAATACAACCCAGCAATTAGTTGTGGTTCTTCCATGGTTTCTTTATGTTTCCTAAGAAAAACACACAGCAGAAAGGCCCCTTTTAGTACTGCGTTTAGTTTATTCTCTCTGGATTTTCATGTTAAAATGTATGTTGGAGGATGTAGGAATTTTGTGACATCATTTAGGCAGAGCTTCATTTACAGTATTAGTACTGCGTCTTCTGTATCATTGTTGCATTCCAATGTTAAAATAGTTTTCCTTAAATTGATAGAACAGGGATAAAAATAGACATTCCACTGTCTTCAAAATGTTATCCTCCTCTTCACCAGTTTCTGGATCTGTTAATTTCTTTAAATTGAGATGAAATTTGAGCATCAAATTGATTGTTGACATCTTCCCTTTGCCACATGGGTATGACACACTGTCGCAACCAGACAACGCATGAACAGCCAGCAACATTTGTCCTCTAATTGTAAAGCTGTGGCATTGATGTCAATTTTGCAGTTGTTCTATGCAGTTGTTATATTTCTGCATAGAAATTTGTGCATTAGGCAAAGGGAAAAACATGAGGAGTGCAAAAATATCTGTGTCATTAGCCAAAATGTTAACGTGTTCCTTTAGTGGTAACTGCTCCAGAAGATAATTAGGCATACTAGGCATATTTAAGAAATTGGAGAAATTGGAATACACTTGAGATTATTTGTGCAGTGGCCAGGGGGCATGGCTTACTAAGGCTATGGGAAACCAGGAACATGCCTATATTCCTGCAGCCCTATGTTCACACATTTCCTTCTTTCACAAATTTGTATCAGATTTTATTCCCCTTTCTCACAAGTTGGGAGCCACCCAACTTACACCCAACTTATTATCCAGTAGCAATGGACTACAGATGGACTGTAGCTTTTAGCTAAATATAGTCGGCCCATCTCTTTGCTGATAAAAATGTGTAGATATGCATTTTCTGTGAATATCTACCACCCATTCCTCTATACTGACTCGGTAAATGCAAATGCAAAACTGTATTTGTGTGCAGCAGTATTCTTTAGATGTTAGCTGAAATGTCCTTCCTGATATTCAACCAAAATCAATGGTCGTCCACAGTGAGGTTTCCTGCTGAAAACTCGCCCAGTCCTGCATGTGATGCTGAAACTAACCTCAGTGCAATTACTCTTGATTCAAGCTGTTGAGAGGTTGTTATGTCAGACATAGCAGTGGGTTTAACTGGTTGTGTAACTAGGAAGTAATACAGACTCATCTTTCTCCAGTAACCCCACTAGTGTTACTTCTCTCATTACTTTTTTTTTTAACCGTCACAGTAACTCCCAATTAATTTTTCTGTTCATTATACATTTATATTAATATAAAGACCCAAACTTATATTTATTTGAAGAGACAAATATGTTTTACATGAATTTCCTTTGGAGCTTCTCAACTGAGTTATTGTTGTGACCCTCAAATCATCATTTTGACTAGAGTGGTAAACACTGCACCCCTTTTGTAACTGAGTTTCCTGCCTCATGTGCACACATGGCCATGCCAGAGGAGGTTATATATGGGTTAGGCTACAGCTGCTGTCTACCAGTTGGGAGGAGAAAACCTGGTAGAGGAAGGGAGGGACTATTTTTGGTGTCTTAAAAGGTATTGGTCAAGACGCTTCTTCCATCCTGCTGGGAGGTGACACAGCAGATGTCTCTCTTGCAAGGCACTTTGCCCTCCCCCTTGTTGCCAAATGAAGGAGGGAGTAGAGGGAGGTGGGGAAAGGTTGAGGCAGAGGGGAAGGAGGAAAAACAAGTGAGGGAGAGGGAGACCCCTCCTACACCTTCTCTTCTCTACCACAAACCTTATCGGCCAGCCGCAACAGTGCACACTGGCTGTTATATTTAACTCCCAGTGCCTCTGGGGGCCAAGGCACGAGGGGTTCCTGCAGCCCCTTATTTGGCACCCCAGGAATGCCACACACAAATGGAGGCGTCAGACACAGACAGGAATAATTGGGGATTTAACAACACACTCCCCAAAACACTATCTACCATTTTTCTGTGTGTGTGTGTGTGTGTGTAAGAGAGTATGAGTGAGGGAATGCACTTGACAGGAGTTGAAGACAAGAGTGGGCCATCACAGAACATTCAGTCTTTCAGGCTTAGGAGATTTAATTTTAAACACCACTCAGGTTATCTTGTCGCCCCCATTTGCCCTCCACACCAAAAGGAAGGGGGTAGTGCTGAACTTCATGTACATATCAAAGGCAACTTAAAAGTTGATTTTTGATTGATTTCACTGTTTGCCATGTTCATTTTTGAGATGCTCTGAAATAGATAATCACACATTGATGGTCCAAAACTCGTAGACTTTCCTGTACAATATATTGTTGTTGTCTCTCAGTCTGGAACATACTGTTAATTGTCAGCTGACCCATTTCGCTTTACTGGTCATGAAAGTGTCTAATTGAAAGTGCCTCATTTCCACCGACTTGAGCACGTAACCATGTAGAATATGTGTGTACGTGTGACAGAATATGCTCAGATCACGTGTGTGGTGGAAATGGTCTAATCTGTTAATGTGCATTCTAAGCGCTCTAATGTGCATTCTTCTATGCACTGTATAAGGAGAGTGTTTGGTGGAATTGAGCCCTAAGAAGAATGAAACTTTTAAGGTAGCCCTGCCCTTCCTGGCAAGAAATTATGACTGGGTGTACACCTAAGGTGCACAATTTCAATCAGTTTCAAATGACACTGTTTATGCCAACAAACCTAATGCTTTTTATTGCAGATTTGTCCACACTGACTGACTGACACGGTCAGAAAAAATTGAAGCCAGTGATATTAAAATTGTCACAGGGGGTGCTGTTTCCTATTGAATCCAGACATCCAAAACCTGTTTTCGCTAAATAACTCGCCATAAATTTTACCCAAGACAACAATTTTTTTTGTTTACTATGTCAGGATTACAGAGGCGTATCAAGCCAGCCCATAAACACTGTAGTGTAGCGCCACTTTTTTTTAAACACATTTTAAACTGAGAAGGACAAAACTACACAAAATTTGTCAGCAGGACAACCTCTAAAAACACTCCAAATACCATGACGTTTGGCCCATACGGGGTGCTGTATTTTGACAAAATTACATTTTGGCTATTATCTGGAGAACGCTATGGTTTAAAAACATTGTTTTTCACTCCATTTTTACTCCATATCCCATTGAACGTCATGCATTGAAAACACCCACCCCTGCCCACTTAAAAAAAAAAAAGATTTTGAAAGTGTCATGGGGCATTCATTCAAATCCCACCAAATTTGGTATACACCATCTGGAGATGATGAAGAAAAAAGATGAGCCATTTCAAGGATACACTACAATCAAACACATAGCTTTGACTAGATGTACCACATAGCGGTACACGGTATGACCACTGCAGTGTATTGAAATGTGGGAACTGTTGGTATGATGAGTGTGTGGTAGAGCAGTGTTGTGAGGTAAGAATTTGTGTGAAAATGATTTCCTGGAAGTTGGCATGGGTGTGGGTTTTGAATCAATGACATTGTGTAGTGTGTAGGAGTGATTTGTGAAAGGAATAGGCAAAATGACATTTTGTACAATTACAGAGCCCTCTATGGACCAAATTTTATGGCATGTGCTGTGCTTTTAGAGGTCTTTGTGCTGATCGTGCATGACATATTTTATGTAGTTCCCACCTTCTCAGTCCAAGATATTGGCAACTCAAATTCCCAATTTTTGCATTTCACCATATCACTAGGTGGTGCTATGCTTCAAAGTGAGTGTTTATGGGCTGGGTCGATATGCCTCTGTAACACCGGCACACTAACACAAAATCGTTGTCTTGGGCAAAGTTGTTGACGAGTTATTTAACAAAAACTGTTTTTCGACACCTAGCTTTGACGATAAACATTGCCTCCTATGACAAAATGTCACAAAATTTAGTGCACATGAAAAGAAAGCAGAGTTGGCATGTCAACTTTGACCAAATTTGAGAAATTAGAAGCCAAGATCTGGACTGTTAAATGCTCATTGACATATAATTTCGACATGGTTTATCTCAAGATAAGTCCTTTGATAACTTTTTTTGTCAGCAAATTTAGTGAGATTCACATGAACGGCCTGTGACGAGTTCATTTGGATTCTATTTTCGCTATGTTAAAATTTCACGGAAATTGTTTTCGTTGGAATTGGGCATCGACCTACCAGTGTTTTCAATGCGTGAGCGTCGATAGATTTCACGATAAAAAAATTTGGTTGCAAACGTTAGCATTCTCTAGATAATAGGCAAAATTACATTTTGTACAATTACAGTGCCCCCATGGACCAAATTTTCTGGCATGTGCTGTGCTTTTAGAGGTCCAAAATTCTTTTTCCTTATATTTAGTGGAACCTCTTGCATGAAAATTACCTGTCCATGCCCACTTTGAAGGATGAAAATGTCAAAATATAAAAAACAAAATCAATTTGAAGTAACAAAAACAGCATAAACAATATTGAAACCTGCGTGATGGTGGAAATATTGGCATACAATGCCATAGCAGCCCACACCACAATTTCCAACTCAGGATCTCCTGTAGTGGTTAAAGTCTACCAGTTACACCTACACAGCATAACGGCATAATCCGATTTTGGGAATGCGAGGTCCATCAGCGCTGTAAAACATTAAAAAATTAAAATAGCTTATTATGTAGGGTAGCCAAAAATCAATACCATGCAGTGGTCATACCATGTACCGCTATGATTATGATTGTCTATGGTTAGTTGTATGGTTTGTCCACATGATTTTCCCTCTTGGCATAATAAACTTAACTTTGACTTTTTAATTGGATTGATAATAGGTGTGTAGTGTCGGTAAACTCCTTTGTGTTGCTTGTTTTAATGTTTTTTTTCACTGTGCAGAAGTACTCGTTGTATGAGGTGAAGAAAAAGTAAAGAAAAATGGCGTGCATTAGACTGAGGCATTTCTTGCTAATTGCAGCTTTTACTCTTTACCCTCTCTACTCTCAGTATTTGACATTAAGTTTTGTAGTCATTTATTCCTGTGGAGCATACGTAGTAATAATACTACATGTTCCATTGTTCTAAAAGCTTAGAAATATTTATGTAAAACCTTAGTTTATATTTAGTTGTTTAATTAATGGTCATTTAGTTTTGCAGTGTTCTAAATGAATTGGTTCTGACTTATTATTGTATGCAAGTCTGTGTAAATCATGTTTATACTTCTTTTAAAGTGGTTAATATATTTATCCAAGTATGTTAGTGTAAAGTGCGGTGTTTTTAGTTTTTTTTGTCGCTTTGGAGACAAAAATAACATAACCATATTGTAAGCCACATTGATATGCAGTGTGCCAAACAGACAAATGTAAGTGGGATCTCATGGGTTGTTTTGCATAAACATGAAGTGAAACGTGTCTACAAACTGGTACAGATCCCAAAAGGGTTATTCAATTCACAATGGGAATGGTTTGAATAGACTTTTTGGGATCTACACCAGTGTGCTGACACTCCTGTCTTTTTGTTTGGTGTAGATTTAGTCCTGCATCTGGCCTCTCTGAGGAGGTATGTGTACTTATTTACTCTGTTTTTACCATTGTTTTGAACACAGACATGTTTGTGAAGACGTAGAGGGAATGGACTGCTGTGGGGGAAGATGGTCGTTATGTTGGGGCTCGGTGAAGCAGAGCGGCTCCTTTCCTAAACCTTCCCTTTTGCTTGCTGATGGAGGACTGGCGACAGAGAGAACCCTGGTTGCTCCGTCCAACTCTCCTTGGGAATGCCAATAGTCTACGTCCAGGTCCTGTCCTGAGAGGAAGCAACACTTGTGATCCAAAAACATTAATGGTGGGGGTGGGGGTGGGGGGACGAAAACCTCAGTCATCCTACCATCTGTCGTAAACGCACTCATGCTAAAGCACTGGTCTGCCCAAAGTTATCCAGTTTCTTCTTATCAAGTATGTTGACCCACTCTGAAGGAAGTCCCCCAAAAGCATGTTTTAGGGATTGACATGGTCATGCATTTCATCTATAGCTTTAGCTCTCATAATGATACTCTGTTAGTAGTGATGTGCGCCTCCATGGTGAACCATTCCTATCAGTGCAATGTTATAATACTCCCAGGACTTGCAGACGAGACACACAAAACATGTTTTAACAGTTTATTTTGGACTTTAAGTTTAATTGTTTGTGCAAGGTCACTGCTTACGCGTTATATCACTGTAACACTTAAAAGGAAAGTTCCTGCATTTTGTTTTTTTCCCTGTTTAACATGCAGTATTGGAGGATCACTCATTAGAAAGTGAGAGTCCCCTCCCTGATATCAGATATCTTGCAAGGGTTTTTTGTGCCCTTCAGCCTCTTGTTAGTCATCTAGAAAAGTTGTGATGTGAATCTTTTAAACCCTTAATGTTTCAAAAGAACGGACCATTTTCCGCCTTCCGTCCTTTGTCAAGTGTTGTGCATCATGATAATATAAACTTTAAGCATGTTATTTTTTAATATAGATGGTCATGTCGTCAGGTCTTTCATTTTTACTTGAAAACATCACTCTTATGTATGTGTCCATACTTTGCAGACTTATGAAATACTAAATGCACCACTATGTTCAATGTGTAGTGCAATATTTCTGAAGTCCTTTGGAATCAAGTTTTGGTGTGCTTCTCCTCATTTGGGTGTCGTCCTCATTTACCAAAGGAAATAGCAATGCTGCCAAACACAAATACATATATCTGTCATTACTACAATGGAAATATGTAGATCTTTCATTGTGACAGTATTGTAGAAGTCTACACTGTTGATGAAAGAGAAGAGTGTCCACACAACAGTGTAGCCCCTAAAAGGTTTGTAAAACCACAATGGTAATGTTTTAGATATTCAAACTATTGTGATTGTGGTGTAATAAACCTTTTATAAGCTACATTGTCATTATCAAATTTTATTTAGTATGTAAAAAGGCTACTTAAGAGCATTGAGGAGCTAGGTATTTATAAAGTGGGGTTTTGATTTTGTTTCTTAAAGACAAAAAAATCTAGGGAAACAACAGATTGTTACATATCAGAATGTTTGGCAATGGATGAAATTGCAGGTAATGTTTTATTAAAGTTAGTTGTTGAAAGAAGAACAAGTGATTTTTGAATCCCGGCCTTGAAAGGTGTCTGAGAGAGCCAAGCTTGAGAGAACATAATTTTGTACTAACAGTGCAACACTAGGACCAAACAAACTAAACAATCGTTTTACCTAAAGTCATTGTCACACTCCATCCAATGAACGGGATATGTACGCCGCCATATCTTTGTTTTTAGCTTTGCTGAGATCTTGTGAACATCATATCTGGTAGTCAAACAAATTATGTTAGTTTTGTATCTTTTTATTTTTAGAAGAGGTAGTCGAGAAAATGCTTCACTACAACAGATCTGCACCCTTAGTCATGGGTTTAAAAGATCAACCACCTGAACATCTTCATCTGGGCCAGTGAAGTTGAAAGCATAAAATTCAGCTACTAAGTATACTAACTAGTATAGGGTATGCTCTTACCTTTATGTAATAGCTCAAATTAAAGCAAATTCTCACATATAACATAAAAACCTATAAACACAGAAATAGTATATATCACACTACAGACATTCTGAAGTGCCAGTTACCATCTTTAACAGCTCAGGCTACTTTCACTTAAATTTGAACAGATCTCCAAAACAAGTTCCAGACTACATTGAATTGTTCTATATTTAAGAAACGGATGTTATGTAATCAAAAAAACGTCCTGATATATAAGCAGAGATTTGGGATCAAGCAGCAACATTCCAGACCTGAATCAGACCCTGCATCCGAATACCCTTACTAGCCGCCTGCATAGTAGCCAAAAATGAGGAAGCCACGACCTAGAACATCCGAATACCTTAGTAAGCTTTCAGTAGTAGGCGAAGCCGGGCCAAAAGTACCCGGATGGCTTGCTATTTCTGGTAATATTTTGCAGTGTGCAAGCGAACTACACTACGCTATCCCAGAAGTCACCGGGAGGTTGAAAACCGTAGAAGAAGAACCAAAAACTTCCCGCTCGTTAAAAGTAACTAAGATGGCGGAGACTCCGGTCGCTTGTCTGACAGTGTACAAATGTGCACTTCAGTAAATAAAAGCCATGTAAATAGTTGTTCACGTCACAAATGCACATAAATGTTGAGGTTACCTGATAAAATGCAGCTAACCGTTTGCTACAAGCTGGCAAAATCATGACGTTAATGTAAACATCCGGGTCAGAGGACGGGCAAGATGGCGATGTCGTAGTGCGTCCGAATTGTGCCTGCTACTGGCTAGTTTGCTACGTAGAAGCTACTACTGTAACGGCCGAGTGGTAAGCACTGCATAGAACGCAGTGCCTACTAAGGTTTCGGACGCAGGGATAGAGTGTTGAGGAAAAGAGAGTCGCCAACAGCCGTTTGCTTCCGTGTTCTATTTTCGCAAGGGGGAGGGGGGAAAATCCCCCTTTATGCAGTGCAGAGCAGATTCTAGGTTCGTTTCATTAAAATGAACGTGTCCGTGTGGAGCTTAACTAATAAATTGGTCATAACGTCTTTCTGGAGTTGTTAAGGGTTTTTTTGGAATCATGTGTCACAATCCGCAACTATTTGTAATAATTTCAAGCCTAATAGTGTAAGTTGTTACTGTTTGGATTTTGAGAAAATTGGCTTTATTTTAGGTCAGGTAGCACGACGTGCTAACGCTAGCGAACAACGCTAACGTAATGTTTTAAATTGAAAGCTCTCACTTTACTCACTAACACCCACCTAGATACTGTTACTGATATTAGTGTAAGCAGACAAAGTAATATAAAGGTATAGGGTTACAGCAATGTATTAAATTCAAGGTGAGTCCAATCACTGTTAGCGTTTAGCACATTGGTGTTGTACCATTCACTTGATACCATTCACTTGAATGAGCTAGTGCGTTAGCTTGCTAGCTCGCTTTACAGACACACTAAATTATTTTCTTAGAGTTCGAAACGGGAATTTGTTGGCATCATACATCATCCTAGACAATAATACACTACACAGCATTATATTTATATTATTTAACAGCTTATTAAAATAAAAAGTGTATAATATGACGTCATATGACACGCCCATTTATGCAGTCCGGAGTCCGCCATGTACGCTAACGCTACGTTTCCACAGGGCGAAATGGCAAGCGAATTTCGCCTGGCGAAATTTCGCCTGGGGGCGTGGTCGTCAATATTTCAAGCAGGTTATCTAGCGGGACCATTGACTGTATACAGTCAATGAGCGGGACAGCTATGGATCTTATCCGATGTCAGTGATCACGTCGTCGGCCAGTCTACCATGGCAGCCTGGCTGGCCAACAGAAGCTGCCCAGCAAGATAGCCTAGCTAGCAGCTACATATAACAGCAGTCTTGCACAGAACTGCTGCAGAATTGCGAACTGCGTGGTCTACATGGACTTATTACTATTGGTGGTTTGCCTAGATAATATTTAAGTGTTGTAATATCGTTCTACAAATGCAAGACGTGTACTAGTACAAACTTGTGACCGTATATGTTAGCCAGCTTGCTAGTAGTTAGCTAGTCGTAAGCTAACTCTGCTAACTTAAAACTTCGAGTGATTATGGCAATCTAGAGCAGCCTGGTTGTCTTAATTCAGTTCGTGGGACATTTAAACAACAATTCGTGATGGCACTATCACTTTTGGTCACCCAGAGAGTTTAAATCATATAAACACTTTCACGTTTCACTTTCACGAGCGTCCGCCATGTTGGTCTGAGTTTTTTGTAACTCCCGCCTCTTCAGCCAGCGTCATGCTCTAAACACACCACACGCTGATATAATTGGTTATCACATCATTCTCATTTAAATAAAGTTCAGGTTTCGCCAACTGTATTTCGCCTCCCTCGGCGAATTCGCCCTGCCTTCGCCCTATCAGGCGAAATTTCGCCTCCATTCAAAGTCAATGAGAGCGAGGCGAAATTCGCTGTAATGGAAACGCACCGTAAGTCATTATTTCCACAGAACTAGTCAACTCGAAGGCCGTTAACCCTTTTAGCTCCTGTTTGTATTTATGATATGATTTTATATGCATAAACTACTGAAATAAATGGTTGATTTGCTGCTTTATGGCATCCATTTAGAAAAAGTAGAGCATGGAATAGTCATTTAACTGTTAATTTGGCTACAAGAGCTATAGCATAGTTACCATTTATAAGCGCAATGATATGGAACGGTGATGCAAATTTTTGAGATCTGCTTCAAAGGTATAGCCAGTTATAAAAAGTTAATTCCCACCTCATCAGCCAATCAGAAAACAGAATCCCATTGTTAAGGGAGATAAAGAAAGGTAATGCCCACCTCATCAGTCAGTCAGAAAAGCGCATCACTGTACAGCTCACTAATTCTATTTATGTTTTTGCTGTTTCTACCTGTCCATGCTGTGCCTCTTGCCCCTGGAGGAGGAACAGCACTTTACAGTGAAGTTCGAAGGACCAGTTTGGCCATAACACTACATAAAGCACCTTTAAAATCAGCATCATGGCTTGTTTCGTATATCACAAAACATCATAACCTGGTGTTGGTGGAGTACATACAGATGTTTATATGGGTAATTTAATATTGCAGTTCTTTAGATCACATATTTCCAGATTTTGCTACCTGTGAATGTATTTATAAACACTGAAATGAACTGTTGTGCGTGCCAACTCCTAAGAAAACATGTACATGTTTACTGCATGATTACTTCAGAAAAGGTTATCATGAATTTGTTGAGGCATGGATGACCTTTACAAATGTATTAAATTGGTGTAAAACTCTTCTTTCATCACATTTCTCAGAATATATCTTTGCCAGTGCCTGAAATCACATACAACTCATAAAACATGGCAGGTTAAAGAGAAGAAATTAAAAAAAAAAAAAGTCTTTGAAATGTCTAAGTTTTACAAACATTTCTTTTCCCAAAAATGCCAGCCAAGTTGGAAATGCACTACTCTAGTAGTCCAACTGCAGACCACCCAGGCTCTGTTTGTGGGACAGCTGTGGTGTCGGCAGTTGGTATTGGAATCGTAGGGTTACAGGTCCGAAAATGGTGCTGAAAATGGTCACAGCATAGAAAATACCCTTCAGACCCCGGGGTTGATGAGCACATAAATAGTAGCCCACAGTAATTAATTTTTCACCGCTTAAAGATACATATCTTGGCTACATCTGATGGGAATTAGAACATCTCAACTCTACTTGTTCATATTTTACTCTGCTTGTGCAAAGAAGCAGTTTCCCTGTACATATATATTTTTTACATATCAGCTGAGACCCCCAATTGACCAAGACCTAATTATTCACTTGATTACTGGTATTTAGAAATGAATGAATGAATGAGTAGAAACAAAATATCTTGATATAAAAAAATAATTATGGTTTTAGAGGTACTGAAAATGGACCACATAGATAGTACCCCAGAGGATTCTGAGCAAGTGCGAATTGACGACAGTACCAATATCTTGTATAGAAATTAAGTCAGAGACCTCCAAAAACTATTAAAAATAAAAGTGGCGATCTTCGGGAGCGAAAAAAGGCCATAAAACCAAAACCATTTGATGTTTTAATCTAAAACTGAAAATTGACGTTGCTGTCATATTTGGTGCATTTTGAGTAAAATCTGAGATGGTGCCCACTTTTTTGTCAATATGGGTTATGTTGGCTTGGGTTGGACTGGAGTTGGGCTAGATTTGGTGTCCAATTGCTCATGACTGTGTCTATGACAAGAGAAGGTTGCATCACACTGCCAACATACCATTAAAATAGTCTGTTCTCCAAATGAAGGACTCAAGACAAATATTAACTGATGTGGGGGACCACACGCACCTTCATAGTCAAGACTGAAAAACGAAAGTGAGCCACAGAGTGGCTCAGCCTAATCCCTGATAAAAACCCCACTGAGTGGCACTGCAGTCCTCGACTATCCCACCAACCTGAGGTTCAAAGTACATGAAAGCTGATAATTAAAAAAGTGCAAAAACTTGTTCTCTGATGGAACACTCAAAAGATTACACATTACTTTTTAATTCATTTGTATTTACAAATAACTTACTTGCCTTTTACAAAAACACTCAAACCATATTTGTTTATAATATTATGATTTGGAAAACGTGTTAATAAAAAAGTGATTATTTTTAAGCTAGGCAAATACCTAGCAAGCCACTTTCTCTCTCCATCCTAGGCTCAGTGTCTTAAATTAGCATGAGAATCATTGAAGTTATGTGTAGAATTTAAAGGTGTACTTCCACGAGAAACCGTTTAGTACTTGCTCTTTTGAAATATGATAGGTCACCCCGAGTTGCATATGCATGCTGCATATCAAAATGTTTTTCTATCCCCGTTTTCTATATCAGTCAAAAGAAGACAATAGGCGGACAAACGACCCAATGCTAAAAGTGCCTCCGGCGTGACGTAGACGCGGAGATACATATAAGAGAAACTGACCGAATGGGCTTTAATTAAATAATGTTAGCCTTTTTGACTGACTGGCATAAGATTAGCAGGCTAGTTGAATGACTGAACTGCATTTAGCCGGGCACTTGCAATGTTTTGTCATGCAAATATTACCATTCTGAAACGTTCATTGACAAACGGTCAGGAAGCGACTGTGCTTGTGCCATCTCTCCTTCCTCTTCGGATTCAGGATCAAACACATACAGCTGTGTCTCCGTAGACATTCTGTGTGCAGTTTTAGCGCTGTCAAGTTGACTTGGCCCTTTACCACTCTGCTATCAAGTTGACTGTGGGGCAAAGGAAGCTGCAGGGAGCGTGCCTCTGGTGAAATCGTGTCGTTCTCCCCGCCCCACCCCCTCTACCAAACTAAAACAGCCTGAAACAGAAGCACTAGAACTTTTTTTTTTATTAACACTAGCGCACAGGGCAATTATTAATACTAGAGAACACCGCAAAATTAATGAAAACACGATGGAAGTACACCTTTAAATGATCAAAATGTCAGCACCATAATTTTTAAATGGTTGTGGTAAAAAACTTGATAAGTGATAACGTCCAACACTGAAATCACTAGCCACACTGTCTAACTCTTAAGAATTTTTCGAGAATAGTACATTATTTTTGTCAAAGGTAACCGCAAAATGGGCTTCATCATACTGTTAAAAAAAAGATTTACAGTACATCAAATATTTTAAAGATTTACAAACACTGAGGGGAAAAAACTGAGGAGAGCTAGCCTCGTTTTGTCCATCAGTCACAGCTGTAAGTGGTTTACAGGGAATCATTTCAAACATGACTATGCCATCATGGCTGCTGATTAAGGAGTTGTATGGGGTTGCCCAACTAAATCAGCTGTTAAAGTAATAACGCTGTGGCCTAGCAATATACTGGGTTTAATAAGTACACTGAGCCTAATCTCTCAACATCTGAAGGGGATTTACAGCTAATCCAAGCACAGTCAATGTGCTCTTGGTCTAGCTCATATGGAAGGTATATGGAATTTTAGATACTTGTTAAAACAATAAAATGGTATAAAAAAATATGCTGAAATTAAACTATTTAACCATTACTTTCCTGGACTGTAATATAGAATGGGAATGTTATTTGTGGAATTAGAGGGGCTGTAGAGACATGTCAAAATACCCACAAATAAAAACCTATCAAAATGCCATAGTACTTCTGTAAAAAAGCAACATGACATAAGATTAACAACACCTCAATGCTGGTGTATAGAATACACAACAAAGCAAAGATCAGCATTTGTCATTCACCATGTTATTCAGAGCTGAGAAGGGGCCCGCCGTTCTCAGGCCTAATTTCCACCGACTTGAGCATGTACAGCGCGTATCCGTGTACAATAGGTTTGTATAGGGACAGAATACGCACAGATCACGTGTGCGGTGGAAATGGTCTAATCTGTTAACGTACATTCTAAACGAATACGGACAGAAAACGGGCTCGCGCTGTACACGCAGAGTGTGGTGGAAATGAGCCCTCAGCATGACCTGGCAGAGTAGCAACGCATGTACTCAGTCATCCAGGGGTCAAAGTCGGCCACACTTTTGGCTTTGGCCATCTTCTCAAGGTCAACTGAGCGTGCTCTGCGCTTGTCCATCTTCTTCATCTGTTTCTCTACCTCCCGCCGAGTTTTGGCACGCAAGGCAGACTCATGGATCTGAGAAGAACAAAAAATGCTTATTTCTAAATTGTTTCAGTTAGATTACAATGCAACAGTGTGGAGTGATTTTCATGGTGTCATGTAATTTTCTGTTGAAATTGGGACCACCAATGATGGGCTAGCCCCAGTGTGTGGCTTCCTCTTTCTTTATTTTGGCATG
Organism: Coilia nasus; assembly: GCA_027475355.1. NCBI lineage: Eukaryota > Metazoa > Chordata > Actinopteri > Clupeiformes > Engraulidae > Coilia > Coilia nasus. The sequence continues at coordinate 4,600,122 of CM050204.1, read as the reverse complement.
TTATTTTCGGCATCAAAATATGTACATTTTATTTTGTAACTAAAACAATGGAAAGATATAAACATTTCAAATCTTGCCAATTTATTGCACAAACCACTATGACCTATGTAACCATTCCTTTTAAATGAATACTGTGGATTCACACCTCCTTGGTGGATGCAGCAGGGCACACATTGTGGGTCTTTTTTGAGGCCGTGTCAGCCTTTCTGTCACCTGATCCATACATAGCAAAAGGATGTCTGTTCTCCTTGTCATCTTTGGTGTCCTGCGGGTCTTGGCATTTACGTGGCTGGCTCTTGGTTCTTGTGGGCTTGTGAGAAGCATGTTGGCGTGATTTTGGTTTAATGGGAACTGGCAGCTTTACTTCAGTAGCAATGACTGGACATGCTCTTCTGTTGTTCGTCTCAACTTCTGGTTCTGCCAGAGAAATTGAGTCATAATTAAGTTAAAATGGGGAACTTTGAAAACACTAACATTGGTAGCATATGGGGGGGGGGGGGGGGGGGGGGGGGGGGGGGGCTAAACATATGTGTCATCCGGCTGTAAATTATAATGCAAAGTATCACCTCGGGATGTGTTATAACAATCTATAGGGTTAATTGTATCGGACTCATCTTTTTCACTGAACTATGCATTTTCTGTTTATTTGGTCAGGATTACAACTGCACCATGTAGGTAACAGACAAATGCAGCTAGTTGAAATCCAATGTTAAATGTGCTGTCTTAAAGGGGCTCCAAAACAGAGAATTCAAAAATATTACAACTGGTCTGCCCTTCTCTGTCCCTTGTCACTATATTACAGTATGGCCCATTTCGACCACTGTGGACCGATAATCACTGAAATTTTAGCATTTGCATGCAGCATGTTTTATTAAAACTCGTTATGCCTTACCCCTGTTAGGAGGTGGAACCTCGATCTCCTGGCTTCTAGCAGCCACGGGCTTTGTTAAGTGATCGGGTGGAGTCGTCTGTTGTTCTGGTACTTCCTCGCATCTAGGCGTTTCGTCCTCCAAGTGCAATGGTTCGACGTGGTTTCCTTGTGAAGTTGACTTACCAGAATCACTCGCATCACTTGCCCAGTCTCCCCAAAACCATGGATTGTGGCTTTGTTCCAAAAGCCTGCGAGTCCGTCTATATTTCAACAATTCTTCATAACACCTGGAGCAAGTCTCCCATTTCGGGTCTTTAAATTTCTTCATGTATTCAGATCTGATCCTCTTGATCACCATGTTGCGGCAATTTCCAAACACAGCCTTTGGTGATATTCAGCTGAAAACAATACACGTCTTACTTTTAGCTTGATACATCACAAACATGTGCATTACAATAATGTATTGCATTCAAACGGAACCCTACATTATCTGAAATATCCGAAGCGTACAAACCTACTGTCTATGGCACAAACACACTGCTGGTTTTCTTTCGTCCGCCGCCAGACATTTAAACCAAAACACAAGAAGGAAGTACGAGCCTCTTGCAGGTGAAAACCAATCACCGACCAGTTTGTAAACGCACTCTCCCAACCTTCTCTGATAAACACGCCCGCCTACATTAAAGATGGCGTCACATAGCCCTCTGCTTTGAGGATTGCATACGCAGAAATACCAAACATTCCTGTTGATAATAGAAATATTGACGTTATGATTATAATGCTTGCATATGCATCTTTAAGCAATGCTATTAGATTGACTCAGGTAACAACAGTTTAATGCGACCTGGTAACCAATATTCTTTTTTTGTGTGCATGCGAACAATTTGTTTCAGAAAGCCACTCGCGCTATCAGGCGTCAAATGCAAAACAAATACCAGTTGTCATTTTACAAGGGTACGGTAGACACAGACATTGGGATACCAAAATTAGAAACACGATAGTCTTATCCGCTTTAACACCCGGTCGAAGAGCTCTCGGATCACCTTGCAAGCGTAAAACATGTCAGGATGACAACTTCTTACCCCGCCTGATTAACGTGATACATTACAATGCATGTGGGCAGATATCAATACGGGTCTACGAGTAATTAGTGTGATTAGACTACTTACATGCTCGAATGATAAACTGAAGAGAACATGGATAGATGGCGTTTCAGATGGCCATGTCACAGATCTTATCGTAGCTCCTCCCGGTGGCGGAGTTGGATAATGAAGAATTCTATTGCGTCAACAGGTGGGGGCCACACTATGCCACGGCCTGCCAGGATAATTAACGGGTCCTAGGCATTTGTCCGTTTCTAATATTTGGTATAAAATAAAAGTGAAACGTCTAAATGGGACTGCATAAAATGTGACTAGCAGCTACGACGAACACTGTACAATCAAGCCTTAAAAAACAAATATGGTCAGTCGAAACCCTACGGTTCGAAAAAAAAGCATATCCCCTGGTAGTAAATCTGCAGCGATAAGTTAACTTCTTTCAAGAGGTGCATCATAAAGTACAACCAGGTTGTCGACTTGATTGTAATTGGACAGTTTATTATCTGGCTTTTCCAGACAGAAATTTGATAGTTGTATGGCCTTATATTTATAGCAACATATCTTCCGATTCTATGTCAGTGGTGAGAGATACTTGTGGGATTCGATCGCCCCCACACGTACACACACACACAACGTGAAGAAGTCAACCAA